>CM035124.1:79294617-79894617 GCA_020205555.1 Panax stipuleanatus | reverse complement strand
TACGATAAGCGAGAAACCCTCCATCCATTAGAACCGCAGTGTGCGTTGGGAACCTTCACGAGAGTCTTTGGATTGAAGCCACCTAACATGTTTCTTTTACATGAATTCACCAATTTGAAGTTCGAATATCTAGGTGATTCTTCCGTTGTGTTTGTAAATCGATTGGGGCATTGGGGCATAAAAAACACAACGGACTCTTCTTCTATTTTCTCTTCCTCGGACCACCATGGTTTCAAGAATGCATCACTATCATAAAGATAATTGCCTTCGATGTGACTACCAAGGGGGCATAGGTGTGCAAAATTCACTAAATTTTCCAACTTTGACTACGAAGGCACTTGGGGTGTTATAAAGGTCAGCTCATATGCCATATCCCCATTTGTCTCCTCGATGTCCACTTCTTTCAGTTCATCCTGTTGCATGTACACTTTTGGCTCTCCATCAATTTCAGCATCCATGTCATAGCACTAATTAGCCTGCTAACAGTTGTTCACGGCTTCAAACATTTGAGATACTTGATTTTGAAGATTTTGAATTTTCATCTCTTGCTCAATTAATTCCTCCTTCATTAAAGCCATGCAAATTTGATCCGTCCAATTCTGAAGATTTTTAATTGACTTTGTTTACTCAATCAAGGTCTTCTTCATTGATGCTATGCAACATTCTTCCTCCGATCTTGCCTTTTCTGTTTCAGCCTCAAAATCC
The DNA here is from genome assembly GCA_020205555.1 of Panax stipuleanatus. Taxonomy (NCBI): domain Eukaryota; kingdom Viridiplantae; phylum Streptophyta; class Magnoliopsida; order Apiales; family Araliaceae; genus Panax; species Panax stipuleanatus. The sequence continues at coordinate 79,893,912 of CM035124.1, read as the reverse complement.
ATGTATTGAGGATCATTGATTGGAGCTTGGAATGTGAATTCTGGTGCGTATACTAGACTTGGATCCCAATATTGGTCTTGATAATAGCTTCCTGAAGAATCTGGGTGATACCACCAATCTTGATGATAATTGGAATAAGCATCATGGGTGAGGTACTCACCCCATACTGTAATTGTCCAAAACTGATGGGGCACTGATGACTCATATAATTGCCAACACAATAATCATAAGTAACTACCGTCTCTCGACTCCGTTGGGCTGCCACAACGTCCAACTTCCTTGAAAGAACCTCAAGCTATGCTGATAATTTAGAAATTACGTTGAGTCCATCATTTCCTGTTTCCCTTGGCTGATCCTTCCTCGTGTATAACCATGGATAAGCACTGAAATCCATGGTATCTGAAACGAGAGAATATAGGAAGAGAATTAATACAAAATAAAAATGTTTAAATTAAGACTAATCTGATTGAAGCTAATGTTGGCAAAACTTATTAATTTAAATCCCCGACAACGGCGCAAAAAACTTGTTGCTCCGTTTCGGTGTTAACAAAATAGAAACAAACGCGTGCAAGTATACACAGTCAACAAGTAATAAAAAGTAAGTAGAATATCGTTCCCACGGAGAATTAACTAATAAAAGTCACCAAACCACTAGCCCATAACCATTTCAGTCTTATCTAAACGAATGATTAAGTGTTTTGAATAAAACTAAAACTAATTAATCTTAGAATAAAACCAGATACTGAAGATATGAGACCTCAATTTTTCCTATTGATTCATCTAAATCAATGCAATTCCTGTTAAGTCAAATTAATCATCACAGATTGTTAGTCGAGAACACGGAAGTGAGATAAGGCCATCTTTCGATGTACCAAACCCATATCATATATAATCCACAGATGATAAAATACATATGAACTCCCACATTACCTAAACCACTATATGTCTATGTGATTTACAAATAATTAGGGTTTAAGCCCAAGTCCTCAATTGACTACAAGCGGTGCTTCGGTATATGTCTATCCTAGGCACAAATCATACATCCCAACGCCATGTAGAACATACAATCACAAGCTATTATGATCGGATCTAAACTCATACTTTGTCTTTCAAGTCCATATGAATTATCACAGTAATCGATGGCCAATCAATTAAGCAATTAGGCATGAATCATAATAGGCAATCAATCAACAACCAATGAGACCAACATGAAAATGTATCAACATAAACTACTCAATAGGTTCCATTGACATCTCAAAATAAAGTTTAACTCATACTAGAATCAAATCTACCATTCACACATTGAATAAACATCTTCAGAATACAAATATGAATCAAAGAGAAAATAAGGATAGACAATGCAAATCTTATTCCTCTTGATCAAAGTTTGAATCTTTGATGCTCTCCAAATGTTTCAATCTTCAGATCTAAGATACTCTAGAATTTAACTACAATTAATCTAATCTAATCTAATGGAATTAAAAAGAAGAAAAGAGAGAATACTAGTCTAAGTGCTCTCTAAAGGAGAGAGATTCTCTTCAGTCCCTCCTATGTATCTCTTATATAAGCCTGCGTATAACCCTTCGCTCAAGCTATGCTCCACTTAATTAAAAGTCAAAATTCTGGTCAACTTCAAACTGGTGCGGCCGCGCGCCTATTAGCTTTGATTCAGGCGCGGCTGCGCTCTTCTGCAGTTCTTCTATTTACTGTTTCCTTCCTCAAACTTTGATGCTTGCAAGCTTTACTCCTTTCCATTATCATGACATCATCCCATTTCTTTGCTTTTTGTCCCTTTTTAGCATTCTTTCATCCTTTTCTAGCCCCTGGTGCACTAAAAGAGTTCCCAAACATGAAATCTACAAAACAAAGCAAAAACATATGAAAATCTACAATTGTACTTGAGTTTAAGCAATAATTAAATCTAGTTAGCTTCTAAATAAGTGGTTATAAAAACCACTTATCAGAGCCTCCATAGTTTCATGCTGATGCTGAAGCTCGTTACTCACGGATGCGAGCATGATGCATTGTGTCAACTATGCATCATCTTGCTACTTTCTAAACGTAGCAATCTTTTCCTTAGAGGCATTGTCTGCAACCATTGCACGGATAGGCGTATTAGGATCATAAGATAGCTTTTCAGCATTGAGAACTATTCTTAAATTTCTTAACCAATCCATTTAATTCGGTTCGGTTAATTAGCATCTAATATGCTACGCAGTGATAGTAATTTAGACATTGTAAAATTCTGTAAATGAATTTGTAATTAAGCAACATTTTAGCATACATTCTTTTATTAATTACCAAGATAAATTAGGTCTTATTTTAAATTGGTATCTCCCATTATTTTCTTCAAACTATATTACCCTCATAATATATAGTTTCGGTAAATCTAATTAAAGACTTGCTAGTGAGAATAAGGATCCCATTTCAAATGTATATAGCCTTGTGTGTGCTTAAAAAACTATATATAAATAAATAGGTAGACAACACTTTGTCAATTACATCAACATGTAACTCCTTGTATTTTGCCTCTTAGACCATAATTGTCAAGTGTGTGCATATCCGAACTAAAATAATCTAAGTTAAGTCCAACCTAGCACTCCATATTCTAGAAAAGAAAAACTCTGTCCTTGTGTGTGCCCAACAAAACAGCATTGTTCAATTCTTTTAATAAGCATCAAATGTGATAAAATAATATCTCAAAAAATTAAAATAAGCCTTGTGTGTGCACAACAAACTTATAATGATTAATTAATACTCTATCGTTTTTATCATGCTAGAAGGCTACGTTCGATATTGCAAATATCTTTGAACGTTTAAGACTTAGTATAAAATCTTTGAAGGGTTTGTTATTATTTGTCTCATCTTGTTCAGTGCGCATACACACACATACACACACACACACACACACACACACACATACACACACACACACATACATATATATATATATATATATATATAATACGCGTTATATTAATTTAACATGCGAAACATGTTGTATAATACTCCCTCCGTTCCAAAATAAACGTCCTAATTAGTTTCGGCACATTGATTAATAAAGTTTTCTTTTACCTAAATTACTCTTTTTGATTACTTATTAATTGAAGTATTTTTTTACTTTTCTATAACCCCAATAATTATTTTTTTCACTTTTCTAAGACCTCAATAATTGCTTTTTCACTTTTCTATGATCTTAATAATTACTTTTTCACTTTTTTATGACCTTAATAATTACTCTTTCACATTCATTTAATTCTCTAGATATATTTTTTTTGTAACTCTCATATTCCCAATAAGTATATTAAATAGATTATGAGGGTATAAGAGGAAGAATAAGAGAAATATAGTTACTAATATAGAAATAGAAAATTTATTTTGGAACATCCTAAAAAAGAAATTAGGACGTTTATTTTGGAACGGATGGAGTATATTAAATATATATAGTAAGCATGCACATATAGAATATTATAGTCTACCCGGATTGATTATGAACTTTTATTCTAATTTGATTCACTCGAGCCACCAAGTGAACCAAAAGGTCAAACCTAGGGGTGCAAAAATAAAATTTAAATATAACAATTATATTTAAACCCGGGCTCCATTATAAACGGGTCTTCAAGCGCTTCTTGCTCCTTGGTCTCCAATTCTTCAAGATAATTCTAAATTATCCTATTACATAAACTATTTAAATTAAATAGAAACTTTGATCAGCAGTTAAGAGGAAGTACAAATGAGAGAGATAAAATTTTAAATCAAGAAAAATTAAAGAAGACGAGGTACGTAGACCCCATTTATAAAATCTATACATTTAAGCATCTAACTAAAATAAAATCCAATCACATTGGTCAATAATCTATAATCAACCCCATTTATTATCATACACATCAACATATGCATCAATAAATAAAATATACATCTCATGAATAATAAACATTCAATATATACATTGATATCGATTTAATGGGCAATTTTAGTTAGCATAAAATTCAATTCTAAATTAAAATAAATTCTTTTATTTTAATCCAAATTTAAATCAAAATAAACTTTATATTTTCATTTATCCATTTTTAAATAAAAATAAACTCCTTTATTTTTAATCAAAATAAACTACTTTATTTTAATTAATATGGAATCCAATTCTCAGTCAAAATAAACTTCTTTATTTTAACTTTTAAAAATGTTTTTGGGAGGAACTAAATATGTGGAATCCAATTCCTTATCAATATAAACTCCTTTATTTTGATTAATATGAAATCATATTTCATATCTAAATAAACTTCTTTATTTAAGGAAACATGGAATCCCTTTCCTAATCACTAATAAACTCATTTATTTTAGAAAACAAGGAATTCAATTTCATCTCCAATTAGTTATCATGTAATCCAATTAAAACTCTAATTAGTTAACATAAAATTACATTCTAATTAAAATAAACATCTTTATTTTAATCCAATTCCAAATAACAATAAACTACTTTATTTAGATTTAGAATTACTAGAAAAACATTAAATTTAATTTTTAATTTAAATAAACTTTTTATTTTAATTAGAAATCAAATTATAAAAAAATTAATTTTTTTTTCTAGAGAGAGTCGCTGTGGTGCTGCTAGTGAACTAGCATCAGGCGCTGCGGCGCCACGTTATCAGTGTCAAAAACACGGAGTTGGCGCTGCGGCGCCAGTATCCAGAAACTATTTTTTCAGTTCGCGAATTTTGTAGTTTTTCTCCAAAAAACATAATTATATGCCAATAATTATGCCCAAAAAACTTGTTTTAAACACATATCAAATCTGAACAATTAATAATTTGCATAAAAGTTCGGCTCTAATGCCACTGTTAGGTTTGTAAGATTCATGGATACAATCATATTATATAAAATAACGGAAGCATGGTAAATCAGTGTTTTAAAATTTTACAAACCATATACACGGATCATCCTTTATGCACAGTTATTAATTAAAACGAAATAGATGGAGATTAGATTTATACCCTCGTAGAAACTAGCTTCCTCAGGTACGAGTTCAAAACCAATTCCTTTTTGCGTTTAACTTGAATCCACCAGGTTGATTCGTTCCTTTGATCAACGTTAGCCACCCAAGTGTTTGGCCTCTAGAGGTGATCCACCAAGAAAGAATATGAATTCAAGAAGAAGAGTGTTTGGCTAAACTATAGTTTCCTTTTCTCTAGAAAAGGAGTGCTATCTCAACTCTTGGAATAAAGTGTATAACCTTGTTCCATAAAAAGACTTTTTTATTTATAGATGTAGGCAACCCTCCTAAATAATTTAGGATTAGGGTTTTATATTAATTAATTAAACTCCTTTAATTAATTAGGCTTCCCAATTCTATTGGGAATAATTAAACTCTTTTAATAAATTAGTCTCCTAATCTTATTAGGAATATATATGAGAGAGAAAAAGAGAGAGAGTATCTTATTAATTAATTCCCAAACTCCTTTAGAAATTAAATAATAACAATAATAGTAATAATAATAATAATAATAATAATAATAATAAGACTCCTTTTATTACTTTATATTTAATATTTTCAAAATATTAAATAATAAATATTAAGCTATTTAATTTATTCTATCATCATAGATTAAATTAAATATACTTAACTTATTATTACGATTATGTCATTTGCTTATTTAATAAATATTCTTCCTTTTATGATGAGACCCTTTAGGTTATCCATATTAAACCGGTTGTGAATAAATCAATTAGAACAATTCTAATCTTGTTTAAATAAATAAATTAAACTAATAATTTATTTAAATAAATAATATTTATCCTGCATTAAGGATAAGCCTCCTTAGCGATGAACGACTTTTCAGATAATATAGATTTCAACATTAAACATAAAAGAAAATGTGAGTTAATAATTACTGTACAATTCAATTCTTCCACCATACAATGTCCCAATTAAATATAAGACATGAAATTATTGTCAAGTCTTATTTTATTTAATTATATGTATTTCGATTCCAAAAGGCACAACTCCAAATAATGCAAATTAAAAACTCTTTTCTAATTTCATTCTACCTTGGTCAAGAATTCCTGGGTTGTCATTTATCGAATCACATAGGACATATCTATTCTTTTATTAGAAGTGGTAGATTCTTCATTGATCATTCATTATCTCCATATATAACTTATTACACCCAAGCATACCCTTTGATATACCCTAAAAGTCTTAAGGAATAAGTCAAAGTATAATTCATTATACACAAGATATTATGATGATCTCAAGTCTGAGGATCACTTATACTACTATCACATTAGGAATTCCTATAGACAGGCGAGTAAAACTCCATTAGGTGTTCCTTAGCGAGTCACGTTCAGTGTACTTATTCTCTAATAAGCACCTACATACTTGCTTTAGTGTCTTCACACAAATGATCATGAGATCAATCATCCTCATCCAATGAGCAAGCAATATATGTACCAATCTATCCGGATTCACTAATTTCCTTTTTAGTAATCCAACGTTTGGGAACAATTTTAGTTTTTAAGCTATCTAAGAATTTAGATCTCATTAGCATGATCATCATCATGATTCTAAAAGCATTGCTTAAAACTATGGGTTTATCACATATAATAAAAACAGCACCATGTAGATAAATAAATGTCTTTAATTAAATAATACTTTTATTAATAAATAAATAAAATTGTTACAAAGTATATGCTTTATCATCAAACATGATTGGCTTGTATGCATACTACTTTCACATACATGGTCCTAAGGGCTGATCCTCCTAAGTACGAGAAGTAAGGTCCATATAGTATTACAACTGTTAAAGGTTTAAAGTAGAAATACTTGATAACCTGGGACATAGTTCTTGGTCTTGTGACCTTCATATATACTTTTGATTCTTGTTTCTAAGCAGTATGCAGCGCTAAGGTAAGTTTCCTAACTTCATTTATATTTTATTATAAATGTTAGTTTCTTAACTTTCTCAGATGTTGAACATGAGAAAGTATTTAGTATGTGTAAATGTGTGATATTTGTACAAGGTGTTGGTATGCACGAGGCCTTGTGCCACAATGTTAACACTTTGGTGTTTCTGTGAAATGAACTGTTCTATGATTAAACTGCTTCATGTTAAGAAGTTCGATTTATTTAAGAACCATTATTGTTAAGTTTGTGCTAATGAATCTAGCCAGACAAAATGTATATGAACGAGTAGAAAATGAAAGTATGACAAAGGAAATATAACGAATGCTTTAAAATGATAGGAATCAGAACGTATTCCTATTATTCGAGCTGCTTCATAACCATTGTTCGGTTATTGAAGTCTTAAAAGAATTTTGATTCTTGACTTGTTAATATTCAACTGCTATGACTTGATGAGCAATTGAATGTTCACACTTGCTTGAAATAAAAATATTTTCAGCGAACAACGGTAGTATGTATTAAAGGACCCTATAAAGATCAAGCTGATCGATGTCCTGCTATGGTAAGGTGCTATGGTTGCGAGTACTATTAGCGTCACAAGATGAAGTGCCATTCGTCATATGAATGAGCGTGAAGATCAAGCCAAGACTTGTAGAATAGTTAGTTAAACTATTCTGTAGATGCAGTGACTTATTAAAAGTCACACATGTAAGATGAAAGGGATAATGTAATTATCATTATTTGTAATGAATGAAGATTTGAAGGTACTAGAACCTGGGAATTGAATGGATATATCGTTATTCTTCAAGATTAATGATGTATGTATAAAGTGTGATGTACTCATGATGTACGGAATCCGGGTCTGAAGATAGACCGAATTTCGGGGAGTCACAGGTTGGTATCAAAGCTGATAGATTATAAACCTTAGGTATGATTATCTAAGGCTATAATCTGAGAGAGAAGGGTAAGAAAATCATTGAGTGAAACGATTAAGGTAAAAGATCACAACGTGATCATGTTAAGTCATAATAACAGATTTTCTGTGAAACGATGGATGATTTATAGCTAAGTGCTATAATGGAATGGTACTATGAATTAGTACAACAAAAAGAACTCGACAGAGTTGTAAAGGATAGCATACGAAATAAACCAAATTCGTATTAAGGAAATGGAAAGTTAGAAGGTTGTAAATTTCAATTGAGGACTCTTGTGATAGTTAGTTGTATGAACTTTTGTTATGGGAAAAGGTTTGTGCTTTGGTGTAACAACCACTCAGTCTATTACAGTGTAATCATTGGAATAGTAATGTCGCGCTATTAATATGTATATGACGAGAAGGTGAATCTTTTCTCATGTGTATATTGGATAGTAGAATGTACTAAGATAGGTGCGAGTTCTTAAAACTCATACTTATGAAAAGTTTGTGACGTATAGTTATATGCTATGTTTCTGATCCCTGAGCGTATGGATAGTCCTTGATTTGTTCTTAGATTAACTACTGCGAAGATAAGTTCTTAAACACATATGGTTGTGGAAAGTTCCTAAACACATAAAGTGTGGTAAGTTGATGAACTATACTAAGGTATAGGGATGTGGTAGACTGAAAATGTATCATTTTCAGTATACTTAGTATTGAAGGTGTTAGAGAAGATAAATAATTGTCGTAAGAAAGACAATGAACGAAGGTGGAGAAAAGGATATTCCAAGTCTTCTAGCTATGCTAGATTTCGAAATTATTGAAATCGTGCTGATGTGTATATTTTTGGAAAGAAAATATTGGTTCAAATTTTTGTGAACCAAAGGATTTTAAGAGAACTATTCTTTGTATGTCTAAGCTAATCATTTTGGCTAGACAAACTTTGATTTGAAATATCAAAATGAATTTTATATCATCAGTGCATTTGATGCATAGATGGTAAAAAGACAGAGTTATCAATGCATTAAACCTAGTGTTGGATGTGATCGTAAGATCATCAACCCACTATAGTAGTATGTAGTATGACAAAGTCATAAACTGACGAAGTCCTCAACGTACTGTAAATTAGTAAGGTATCATGACGCCATTAAACTTTTTAAAGTATTGTGAAAGAATTTAAAAGGAGTAGTCGATGTCAATTGATTTGACTAGACGAATGTTTCAAGTTGGTGTCCAATTTATTGGTATGGTCTCAGCTATTTGATTTAGCTAGACAAATGGTATGTCATGTTTAAAGAAAATCAAGCTTTCTTTGAGAAGTTATACCAAGACAAATTATTTTGGTGCGGCATCTGATAAATAAGTCTAAGGAGAACAAACTCCGGGATATGGGAATGGGCTGATCACCTAATTTTGGTTTACCTTCTTTATGATTGTAAACGTACTGGGTGAGTAAGGATGGTTTACAGTGAAATACCGTTAGACCTAGTAAGAGATCATGGTTTATAAGACCCCTCAGCAACGTATGAAATGTTTTAAAGGAATCCTTATATTCCTAACTATTCATTCTACTTTATAATTCATTAAAAATTATGAAGGTTCTTGAATGTACGAAGGATGACAACTTCTTTAAAGAGAAGTTGAGAAAAAGATTATGTTAAAAATTTTGAGGATAAAATTTATAGAAGAATGGGTGAATGTGATATCCCGGGAGATTAGAAGTATAGTTGTCATGATGTTTAACATCTGACGATTATAACAGATAATGATCCTTAGCGGGAAAGGATGTTGAAGAGATAATGAGAAGGAATAATTAGGTAAATACCTAACTGAATTAGTATGTTAAGATTATTCAACAAAAATAAGGAGACGTGAGATTAAACCTTCGTTAAAGGTTGTAAGGATAAAGCATTAGGGTATGAATGTGGTTTTAGAAATTCTGAGGAAGGAATTTTTATAAGGGGGGAAGAATGTGACAACCAGGAAAATCGGATTGTCCAACAATTTAGTTTAAAGAATTATTAATTAATAAAAGGAATTTATTAATTATATTCTATATTATGTGTTTAAAGGTCATTCTATGACCTAGAATGTGTGAATGTGGTTAGGATTCTAGCTATGTGCTAGAATTAAATGATTTGAATTTCCAAGATAAAAATAAAAGTTTTCCGAGAAATTTTTAAAAAATTACTATTCATCCGTTTCTGCTTGGGAATTTTTATTAAAATTCTGAGAAACGAGTAATGATAGGATTCTAAGGCAAGATAATTTTTTTAATAATATTTCAGTTATGGCTCGTGAAGTTTTTGCCTGAGGACTTAAAACCATAAGGATTGGGGAAAGTGAAATCGAAGAATAAATGGGTAAGTGTAATAATAATGATTATTATAGATAACGAATACGAGTATAATACTAGATATTATACGAGTACAATACGAGGGTAATACGACGTATGATATGAATATCATACAAAGTATATACGAAGAGAATACGAGAATTATACGATGAGAATACGATAAGTCTTAATGGACTTTAACTATTAGACTTGAACTTTGTCAAGCCCAATTGGTGAATAATTAAGGCCCAATGATTATTAAATCAAGCCCAATGGGAATTAATGATAAGCCCAAATTAAGAACCGAACCCGTTGGTCGAACCGATGGGTCAACGGGTGGGTAAAACCCATGGGGAAACCCATGTGGGGAGAAATGGGGGCGCATGGTGAGACATGGTGGCCATGTGCTAGCACATGGGAGGACATGGGAGTAAGGAGGTTTGCCTAAATGACCATTTTGCCCTTGGTCTTGAAAACTCTATAAAAGAGAAGCTTAAAATTTGATTTGTGGTTTCACAAATCACCAACTCATATATTGAGAGAGAAGGAAGAGCTTATGACAAGAAATCAAAGAAGCAAAGAAAGCTACTTAAGACTTTTGTCAAGAGCACAAAGTCAAGAACTCAAGAACACTAAGAGGTATAAGTGTTTAAACCTTGAATTTTCATCTTCCTTCAATATTTCATTAATAGAGAAGTGATAGTTGGTGGTGCATGAATTGTACAAAATGATAAGGTGGATATTAGTGGACTTTAAAACATTAATAACCAAGAGTAAGTAAAACTATAATGGAATGGTTAAGAATTTAATGAAGAAATGAGTTAAAGCTTTGAAATAGTTGTGAATGAATAAGTTAAATCATAGTTGAATGGTTAAGGAACTTAAAGAAAAAAGCCATTAAAACTTAGATGTTTTTATGGTTAGAATCATAGATGAATAACCAATGGATTGATTCCATTTGGTTTGGACTAAAAATCTGGAGTAACGAAGTTATGGTGAAGTTTACGAGATTAGACGTTAATCGTCGAATTGTAAAATTTTCTAAAATGAAAGTTAAAAGTCACTATTTAACTCAAAAACCTTGGTTTTCGATGGCGTATCGTAGAATTAGGTAAATAAGACTTGCGGGAGAAAGAACGAACGAATTCGAACTTAAAACGAAGAAATGAGCATCGAACGTTCAGGAACGTTTAACGAACGCATAAAAATGAACAAAACGGAGAATTTTTCGCCAACAGATTCCAAAATTGAATCTGACTGGATAGAATCGTAGAATATATGATATGTAAGCTAATGGCTTTTGAATGAGCCAATTTCGAGTTATAACGATTGCGTTACGAGCTCGGGAAGTTCAAAGTTGAATTTTTTTTCTAAAGGACAGGGTCGGAGCCGCAGCGCCGCTCGAGCGTAAGAAGCTGGCGCCGTAGCGCTAAACCCGTGAGCAAGACACTACCACTCGGCGCTACAATGCCTGGTTTAACACTATAAGTGGCGCCGCAGCGCCCTTAAGTGAAAAATTTCAGACACAGATGTTTGTTAACCCAACTTTTTATATGGTAATTATGGGGCAAGTAAATGATTAATATTCATGAAGAGAGAACCCTTAAATAACATGTTTAAGGATGGTTTGGAGAATTAAACGTTGAATAAATGTATTTAAATTTAATACTCAAAATTCAAAAACGTAAACCGTGAATTGTAGTCGAGTTTAATGCGCACCTTAAGGTTACATGATATGTAATAGAGGTGTGACATACGAGAATGTAGTGAAGATAAAACTTATGTAATTTCTATACGGAGTCCGATAACGGTAATCCGGTGGAGATGTGTGCGACCTAGCGAACCGAATAAGGTTTCTTTTGTCGTTGTGTCTAATGACGATTGACGAGAATCAGTTTATGACATATGAATGTTAATAAGCCGAAACGAACGGTAATAAGAGAATGAAGAATAACGTATAACGTTGAAAAGCCGAGTTAATGATAATAACTTGAATAACGTTTCGAGTCAAATATATCGAACTTTAAAAGATATGTAATGAGGATTAACTTAACAAACATTATAGTTATTATGGTTCGGATAAGTGAAGTCTAAGTTGTAATACAATTGTAGTCTATAATGGTCGAGATATAGTATCTGGGCTAAATGATTCCGTCAGAGAGCGACGGTTAATACAAACTAACAACCGATCTAACTCACTGTGAAAGACAGTGTAGACGAGACAGGAAACTAGTTTGTTGGTTGTTTGTGGGAAACCACTCAGTGTACTATATTGAATACTGTTAGAGACTCGATGTGTGCTAAGTATAATGTTACTGAAAGAATAGAAGAAATGAATATGGACGTTGGTCGCGTAAACTTAAATTTTAAAAACGCAAACCATAAGAAGTAAAGTGAAGTTTAAACCAATGAATAAATCAAGTATATGACTAATGGATATGTGTTTTCCTTATGTGATATATAGGGATTGTGATGAATGGTATAGTGTAAGCAGTATGCAGCGCTAAGGCAAGTTTCCTAACTTCATTCATATTTTATTATGAATGCTAGTTTCTTAACTTTCTCAGATATTGTACATGAGAAAGTATTTCGTATGTGCAAATGTGTTATATTTGTACAAGGTGTTGGTATATACGAGGCCTTGTGCCACAATGTTAACACTTTGGTGTTTCTATTAAATGAACTGTTCAGTGATTGAACTGCTTCTTATTAAGAATTTCGATTTATTTATGAATCGTTATTGTTAAGTTTGTGCTAATGAATCTAGTCAGACATAAAGTATATGAACGAGTAGAAAATGAAAGTATGACAAAGGAAATACAGTGAATGTTTTAAAATGGTAGGAATCAGAATGTATTCTTATTATTCGAGTTGCTTCATAACCATTGTTCGGTTATTGAAGTCTTAAAAGAATTTTGATTCTTGAGTTGTTAAAATTCAACTGCTATGACTTGTTGAGCAATTGAATGCTCACTCTTGCTTGAAATAAAAATATTGTCATTGCTGAGTGGTTACCACTTCTTTCATGACTTGCTCTCTTGATGTATTATGATCTTTTCCTTGATGGATTGACATTGAGATGTCAGAGAGTATCTCAGCAGGGTTTGTTGACCAGGGAGGCTTGATAGTATTTGGTTTTATAGGGTTTCGGTGTCTTGGGACTAGTTTTTATTGGGTTTTTTTCTTGAAGATCGGACCGCACCAGGAATGGTTGCCTACGTACTCCTGGGTGGAGGGAGATCAAGTCATTCGTAGTTCAGGCTTTGCCTGAATGGTTTGAGAAGTGTTCACTTTGGGTTTGAACTTGGTTTTAATGGGTTTTAAAATTTTTTGTTTGGTTTGACCGCATAAGGAATGGCTGCCTACGTACTCCCGGGTTGAGGGAGATCAGGTTATTCGTAGTTCAGGCTTTTGTGAAAACCCGAACTGATTTGATTGATTCGCAGGACCAGGATGATGGCTTGCAGGCATTTTAGACATAGTATCTTTTTACGGTGTCTGAATTGATGAACTGGGGAAATTTTTTTCCATCTAGTTCGTGCAGTCTGATAGCTTCTCCTGTCAGCACTTCTTTGACAATGAAAGGGCCTTCCTAATTTGGGGCAAACTTTCCTTTGGCTTCGTCTTGATAAGCCAAGACTTTCTTCAATACCAAGTCATTTTCCTTAAATTATCGGATTCGGACTTTCTTGTTATAGGACCGAGCAATCATTTGTTGATATAATTGCCCGTGGAAAATGATTGTAGCCCTCTTTTCATCTATCAGGGACAACTGGTGGTACCGCTCTTGGAACCACTAATTTTTATCCATCTAAGTGTCTATTAACAATCGTAAGGACTCCATTTCTACCTCTATGGGAAGTACTACTTCCATTCCATAGACAAATGAGTAGGGGGTAGCCCCAGTAGAAGTACGCATTGACGTCTTGTATGCTAGCAAAGACAGAGGCAACAGGTTAGGCCATCCTTTGTGATTGGCGGACATTTTCTGCATGATCTTCTTGATATTCTTATTGGCCGCTTCGACAGCACCATTCATCTTAGGCCGATAGATGACAGAATTGAGATGCTTGATATGGAACTTGCTGCATAACTCTCTCATCATCTGATTATTTAAATTCTTGGTGTTGTTTGATATGACCACCTCCGGTTGTCCATATCGACAGACGACATTATTTTTGATAAAACCAATGATTACCTCTTTGGTGACTTTGGAAAAGAGGCAACTTCAACCCATTTGGTGAAGTAATTGATTATGGTGAAGATGAATCGATGACCATTGCTGGCTTTGGGTTCTATTGGCCCGATCACATCCATCTCCCATATGGAAAAAGGCCATGGAAAGTCATATTGTGCAGCTCATTCGGAGGAGCGTGAATAGCATTTCCATGGACTTGGCATTGGTAGCATATCCTGACGTGATCATCACAGTCAGCTTTGAGAGAGATCCAATAATGCCTTGTTCTTACTATCTTCTTGGCCAGCAAATGATCGCTCATGTGTGGACCACAGACTCCACTGTGCACTTTATTCATCAGTCTCTGAGCTAGATCCTTATCGAGGCATCTTAAGAGGCCTATTCTAGCATCCCTTTTATAAAGTGCATCTCTGCTCAGATAAAACTTCATAGCCATCTTATGAATCCGCTTTCTTCCGGCTTGGCTTGCCCTAGCAGGTGTAGATCCATCTCGCAGATATTCCTTTATGTCTTGATACCAAGTCTGTTTGATAGGAGGTATTTCATCTGATACTTCTCCAATGTAATTACCATATGTCGGGGCCTTTTGGTTTGCAAATTTAATGTTGGGAATTCCCATTCTATCAGATATGTGGATCAGGGAAGCCAGCATTGCCAATGCATCAGCAAAGTCATTCCTACCTCGAGGGATGTGGATGAAAGTTATCTCTTCAAAACCCATGGATATGTTGATAACCTGCCTGTGATAAGGCAGCAAATGCAATTCTTTGGTGTGATATGCCCCGGTGGTTTGTCTAATAACCAACTCAGAATCCCCAAAGAATAGTAAATGCTTGATACCCATGGACTAGGCTAATTTTAACCCCATTATGCAGCCTTCATACTCAGCCATATTGTTGGTGTCGACAAACTACAACTTGGAGCTACAAGATACTGTTCTCCTGTACCAGAGACAAGGGTTGCCCTAGCTCCGGCACCTTCTATGTTCACCGCTCCATCGAAATACATTTTCCAGGGTGTGATTGAATTCTCTTGATGAATTTGTTGAATTATCATGATCCCGTCATCTGGGAAATAAGTTTTGAAAGGTTCAAAATCCTCTGACGGTGCTTCGGCCAGCTGGTCTGCAATGCCTTGGCCTTTGATAGACTTTTGAGTTACGTAGATAATGTCGAACTGTTGGAGGATCAATTGCCATTTGGATAATCGATAATTCAACATTGGTTTGCTGAATACATATTTTAGTAGATCCATGCAAGATATGAGGTAGGTCGTGTGCCCATGCAGATAGTGTTGTGACCTCATGGCAGCCCATACAAATGCACAACATGTCCTTTCAATCTGGGTGTACTTCTGCTCGTCGCTGCTGAATCTTTTGCTGATATAATAGATAGCACTCTCCTTGTTACTATCATCTTTCTGTCCCAGCATACAACCCATTGTGTTGGTATTGACAGATAGGTACATGAACAGGGGAATTTCATCCCTCGGGGGTACCATGACAGGTGCTTCGATCAACTACTTCTTGATGGAAAGGAAGGCTTTTTAACAATCTTCATTCCATTGCATGGCGGAATTCTTTCTTAGCAGCTTGAAGATGGGTTCACAGGTTACTGTGAGCTGGGAAATGAACCTGCTTATGAAATTGATTCTCCCTAGGAATCCTTGTATCTCCTTTTCTATTTGGGGCACCGGCATCTCCGTGATGGCTTTAATCTTGGCGGGATCTAGCTCAATGCCTCTATTGCTCACCAGGAATCCCAACAACTTTCTCGATTTGACACCAAAAGTGCATTTGGCTGGATTTCAGCTTGAGGTTGTACTTACGCAACCTGTTGAACAACTTTTTGAGATGGCTGATGTGATCATACTCCCTTCGAGATTTGATGATGATGTCATCCACATAAACCTCTATCTCCTTGTGCATCATGTCATGAAAAAGGGCCATCATAGCTCGCTGATATGTAGCACTGGCATTGATAAGGCTGAAGGATAATCATCTATAACAGAAGGTTCCCCAAGGAGTGATGAAGGTTGTCTTCTCCCTATCCTCTTCAGCGACCATGATTTGATGGTAACCAGCAAAGCAATCTACAAATGAATACATGCCATACTGCGCCGTATTGTCTATCAGGATGTGGATGAAAGGCACCGGGAAATTTTCCTTGAGATAAGCTTTGTTTAATCCCTGTAATCCAAGCATACTCGTACCTTCCCTCAGGGCTTAGGCATGGGGACTATATTTGACGGCCACTCCGGGTATGTTGATATCATGATACCGGCTTTAAATTGCTTGACAACCTCTTCTTTGACTTTCAGACTCCATTCGGGTTTCAATCGCCTGAGCTTCTACTTGACTGGCTTGAATCCATCTTTGGTGGGGAGTCGGTGGATGACAATGTCAGTGAACAAGCCAATCATATCTTCATGTGACCATGCAAACACATCCTAGAACTATGTTAAGAGTTTAATCAAGTCGACTTTTTGGTCCTGGGTGAGGTCTAGGCCTATCCGAATTTCTCTAAGGTTTTCTGAGGTTCCAATATTGATAGTGGTGGTTTGATCGAGGTTTGATTTGGGTTTTTATTCTACCCTTTCTTTGATCTCCTCGGACACCTCATAGTCATCTATCTCCTCTTGATTAATCTCCATCAAGTAGAAGTCCAGTTCTACATCAAAGCCGTCGTCACTGTGAAAGTTTGGCATCTCATTAGCAGGGACAAACAAATCCAACTCTGGAGTCCTAAAAAAAATTCTTTCTCTTTAATATATGAAACTGTTTAATCATACAAAGCATTTAGCAAAAGTATGACAAAAGTAACTGTTATAGTTGTGCAACAAAATAAGCAGTAAATGAAACCATGCTCCAGGGCAAATGGGCTTTCTTCCCTTTTACCCTTTTTGAATGAGGCAAGGGATGTTGCTCTAATTGTCCAATGTCAGATCCTCATGGATAGGGAGGATAAAGGATTTGTGGCCTTCTGCCTCATCTCTGATGATGACTGAGACATCCTTCAAACCAGAGCCAGGGTTCTTCTTTGAACTGCCACCCTTCCCCTTCTTGATGCAAGGAATTCTGATCTGGTCTTCTTCATCACTGTCTGGGATATCATCGTTCATACCCTCGTAACGCATTAGACAATACATGTTGGAAAATGGGTCTCAACCTTGATACAGGAACTTTTCCTTTCCCTTTTTGCTTTCTCCATCAATCTCTGGGGCATTTCTCTTACTAATTGGTTTGACTAGAGGAAACAGCATACCTGACACGATAGCAAGAATCTTCCTTATTGGTCTCACAAACCCGATAGCAGTGAGGTTTGGCAACAGTATAATGGAACCATAAACCTTTGGATGCTTGTGCGGGTTCCGGTGGTTTGACCCGAATGAATAGCCCAATCCGGCTTTCCCTGACTCTCTCGGTATATGCACTGGACTCTTGATACCTTGCTGATTTTTTCCTAACCCTTCTCCAGGGTAGAAACCCAAAGATACCATCTCTTGACCCACTGTCATTACTCTGGGGGGAACTTTTGGTTTCAAAGCTGGTGCCCCAACAGGTAGGTACTGAGCATTGCTCACCTCCAATGCTTGAAAACTAGCATGTTCAATCCCTTCATCTAGACTGATCACCAGCATGTCTCCTTGTATACAGACAGGGTATTCTGGTTCGGCATTTATCGTGATTAGCTTTCCATCAATAATGTACTTGAGCTGCTGATGGAGGGTCGATGGCACTGCTCCTGCCATATGGATCCACGACCTTCCCAGCAGCAAATTGTATCCGGTGGTAATGTTGAGTACCTAGAAGGATATATAGAAAGTATGAGGACCAATTTCCAGTGGAAGCTCAATCTCCCCCACAGCCTCTCGACGAGATCCATCGAAAGCCCGGATAACTACATGACTGGTACGGATCCGGTTTGGGTTGATCTTCATCCTTTCTAAGGTATCGTAGGGACAAATGTTTAGGGAAGATCCTCCATTGATCAACACACCTTCGATCACATACCCTGATGCCATCACTGCTATATGCAGTGACTTGCAATAGTCCATCCCTTTTACGGGTATATCATCGTCAGTGAAAGATATCACATTGTTGTTGAAAATATGCTCTATCACATGACAAAATTTCTTAGTATCGATCGTCTTCCGCAGATGTGCTTCCTCCAGTACTTTCACCAGAATGTTGTAATGATCGACCGAGGATAACACCATATCTAGGATGGATATCTGTTTGGGTGCATCTTTCAAACTTTGCACCACCTTTATCTCATTATGCCCCATTTTTCTGAGGAATTCTTTAATTTTCTTTTCAGCCACTTTCCCTTTAGCTTTAATGACTGAATTGATCACCCGCTGAGGCAGGTACAATGGGTTTTCCTTTGATACACTAGCAATGTTATTTGAAGTTAAACTTTCATTCTTCCCATAGTTCTATAGGACTTTCATCAGGCTGACTACCAGATACTGTGGTCTGAAAGTCAATATTAAAGGCTCGGGCGCAGCAACTTTTACGGGATTCTTTCCTTCTTATAGCCCTTTTCCTGGCAGTATTAGGGTGTTATGGCTAGATCTTTCTCAAAGGAAATAACAGCCACTATTTCCTAATTCCATGCCATGGGAATAAAGAGGGCTTCTTCATGGGGGAAGCTATAATCTTGATTTCCTTTTATCAATTAACTAATTTCAATCAAATTCTAAATCAGGCGACGAAGTCCCCAGCAATCCTTGGTGTCGTGATCGGGCGCATTAGAATGATACTAACAGATCTGGTCAAGCTTGAAATTCTTGGATCGAGGGTTTACCAGGGGTAACAAATCCGTAACCATCCCTTCGTTGATCAACATTTGGAGGATTTCTTTCATCGACTGGTTCAAATTAGTGAAATTCTTTTGGAAAGCTAATTCCCTATCAGCTTGGAATTTCTCTTCCTTGGCCACCTTGTCGGCCCAGGGTTCATGCTCATGAAACTGATAATGATCCCTCATAGCAATGGGGCTAATTTCTAGTGTAGGAGGACTTGCTTCATGCTGGTTGGTCTGATTTATCAGCTGCCTGGTTATCTGATATTTATACACGACCTGATCCGCCAACTATCCAATCTATTCCTTAATTGACTTGATTTCCTGTTCCATTAGGAACTGCCTTTCTGACAACTCCCAACTGTCTGGGCTATTAGTACTTGATTGAGTTGACTCTCTAACATAACGAAGATATTTGGATCCTTCTCCACTCCTCGTGCTAATGATGTTGACACTCTCCTCTTTGTGCTGAGGGAGGGGATTATCTTGCACATGCGGTTGCTCTGGTTTGGTCACCATAATCTCTCCGTTGTCTATCAAGTTTTGGATTTTGTGCTTGAGAAACTAACAGTCTTGTGTATCATGGCCAGGTGATCTGGAATGGTATGCACACTTTTTACTTGGGGGTCAAAATTCCTTCCGTCGGAACTGATTGGTGGAAGGAGTTGAACAATCTTCATTTGTGCTGTTAACAGTTTCAACACATTTTTGAGTGAATCCCCTAAGGGGGTGAACTTTCTTCGACGTCTGGCCTCCAAATTTTTCTAAAATGGAGGATTTGAAGGTTGTGCTGGAGCTTGAAAAGGGGGAAAGTTCCTCCTTTGAATGGGACGGCTGCTCGAATTGCCTCTCTGATTCTGCCTTTGCAGTATTAAGGACACTTCTTCTTCTTTCTTCTTGTGTACTCTTTGGGGATTACTCCCATAACTCCAAGATTAGATATGCTCGGCCACGGCTTCCAAAGCGGTAAGATCTTTTATCTTCCCAGACTTCAGCCCTATTTCAGCCATCTCTCCATGTTTAATCATCTCCGAGAATAGTTTTCCTATACATGCTAGGACCCTCTCGTAATACAAAGCTTCTTGAATGTCGATGAAGGTCATGACTATCTCAGACTCAGTTATAGGTGGGGTGACTTGTGCTGCCACCCGCCTCTATTGTTGGGCATACTCCCTGAATGACACAGTGTTTTGCTTCTTTATTTTAGTGATTTCATAACTGTCTGAAGCCATCTGAGACTGGAAGTTGTATTGATTGAGGAAGGCATGTGCTAACTCTTCCCTAATATGAATCTTTGAATTGTCCAGTCGGGCATACCATGCTCTAGCCTATCCGGTCAGGCTCTTCTAGAACAATTGCATTCTGAGCTTCTCATCCTCTGCATAGGATCCGAGTTCTCTTATGAATACCTTCAAATGGGTGTAGGGATCTTCTAATCCATTATATTTCTCAAAATTAGGGACTTAAAATTTTTCTGGATAACGAGCCCCTGGGAATATACATAAATCTGAATAATTGACGCTGCCAAATGCCCCGGTCCCTTTGATGGATCGAATTATTTCTTCCATTTGTTGGGCCTTCTTCAGAATATCACCATCTTTCTGCTCTTTATTGGGGTTGATGATTTTAGGGGTTTTGTTGGTAAGGCCCTTTTTCTAAGACTCATGGGTATGAGGATCTTTCTTTCAAGTCTCTTGATTGCCACCAGGTGCAGATGATTCTGTATGATCGGGTGTTTGTTTACCCTGCAACCCTTTGCTTTGCTCCTTGAGAAAAATAGCTAATTTTGCTATTTGATTCTTCAGTCCTTCGAATTCTTCCGTAGGGACAGGGGGTGGATTCAGGTTAAGCACTTGAAGCCATGTTTGGAGATGGGTTTAGTGCTTTCTTAGATTTTAACCTGGTGACGGGACCTAATTTTTTCCTACAATAAACGTAGGTGTGTTAATTTTGATGTATATATATCAACAGGATGTATGCCATGATGTGTTTATTTTTGAGGTTTTTTTAATCTTATCCTGTAAAACAAAGGTCAGTTGTTTTAATGCCAGGATAGCATGACAAGTTTTTACAATACATGGAATGTATATTTACATTTTGAAATTTACATTGAATTGGAAAATTGATATTGAATTAAAAGAGGAAGGCATGAAAAAGTTTCTCTTCGGATTTGGTTAATCAGAGGCTGACCTATCTTAGGCTACTCTCACGGCTTTTCGGCATGAAGGTCCCCAGATGTTCGTAATCTACTAGAGGGGAAATTAATCCGATCTTTCAATTGGAGCGGATCTGAGTAGTTCCTTTCCTGAGCCTCGCAAGATTAGTCTACTTTGAGTCCAGTAATCAAACATCGATGGGTTCGCCTCCTGTTGGAGGAATCACACAGCATACATTCACATACATCGTGTCTCACCGTATGAAATGATGACATTAAAGCAGTAAAGCATTCATTCACATCCATTCAATGTAGAACAAAGCATTCACACACTCGCAGATATAAAATGGAAATTTTGAAAAGATTTGAGTGCGGCTTAAGCCATCTACTGTCCCCAGCAGAGTCGCCACCTGTCGACGTTGGGAAAAAATCTCGTCGCTTTGGACAGATCTTTCTCTCTTCCTAAATTTTGTTGTTTTCTACCCTTATTTGTCTTATCTATTTTATGAAGGGTGAAGAAGTTTTTAGAAAAAGGCCAACATGTATCATGTCGACGATTTTAAAAGGTTTACTGAGTCGCCAGTTGGTAGATTTGAAATGGTTGTACCAACTCAATCGAGTTTTGTTTGATTTTGCAAGTAGGCCCAATTATTGGACACTATCGAAACTTGGTCCTGAAACTGAGATTCTAAAGTTCGAGGGCTTGGTTAAGTGGGGGGAAGGTGTTAGGCAATCCCAACTCCCGTGAAACACGATACCGCATCTTTTCAATATTTTTCTTTTTAATTTGCAATGTGTGTGTATGCTGGAAGTAATTGAGCCTACGTTTGATTTTGAAAGTATTGTCGTGCGTCGTTGAACCTATATGCGAAGGGTTTGATTTGATTTGCAAAAGTCCTCTTTAGGCAAGATGTGACGCCCCCAAATCCGGGTCTCAAGAACCTCGAACCTGGTACGTTACGGTACTTCATCTTCATACACATTCTATCATCTATTGCGGAACATATAAACATATATTATTTATTTCACATGATTCTATAACATTTCCCCAGGTTTATTAACCTTAACTGAATACATACCTTTATCAATCAAAAAGGTTTACATAAGATAACTAAATAGTTATCTGTGCATAACAATATTATACTATTGTACTTTGCTCTTGACTGTGCCCTTCTTCAAGCCTTCGTCTTAATCTGAAATTGGTTATCATGATATAGCAAGGGTAAGCAACAAGTTTGCCCAGCAAGTTTAAGTTCAAATGAAGATATATCATGATTGAAAAGAATAGTAAGCTGACAGACTTTCAACAATATGATAGTTGTGAAAGAATATAAATCAATTTTTCATAACTAAATGACCGAGTCAATAATGATGAATGGCCAACAATGAATATGAACAATTTCAACTGAACCCTATGGTAATGAAGGTGATCAGCCCTTCATACCTGATAAACATACGCAACATGCACTAAGTCTTCAAAATGAATTTGAGTTAACAAATTTTAAACATGCTTGATCTAGCTGACACAACTAGCATAGATCCATCTCATAAGCAGTTCATGAATAAAAGAACTTTAATCCATTTGCAGTTCAATAAATAGTAGATCAGAAATTCAATTGCACAAAGTGCGATTCACAATAATTCATCAGGATGTGGAATAATCAACAATATTTATCCACCAACATGCTTGAAAAATAATAACTCGAGTTTGAGTTAGGAAACTTGCCTGTTTGACGAGCTACAGCTTACTAGCTTTAATTAACACTTTTTGAATGACCTAACATTGATAATGTAGATCTATCAATTAGTACTGCGTATAATTGTTCATCAATACGCTTACTCATATTATTATCTAACCAATAATACAATCACAAGGTACATACATCTAATGTACTATCATTAATTCTATAAGATATTTAATTGATCTTATGTTAATGAATTAATAATTAATAAGGCTTTCCCTAAGTGATAAACATTTATTAGTTCTTTAAATAATTTATTATAATTGTTTAATTAAGGAGTTATTTAATTTTCTTTAATTGTTAACTCCCTCTTCCTTCGATTACTATTTAATATTAGTTAAATAGTAATTAACTAATTACCTTTAGTTATTACTTACTAATAACCAATTATAACTCCTCATTATTTAATATTAATTAAATAATAGATAATTAAATTATTATTTGTCTTTAAATAATAATTAATAAATTTTTCATCCTTGAATAAATAATAATTGATTTATTCACTTCATTCTTCTTTAATCATTCCTTATTATTATTAAAAGAATAATTAATTAACATTCATCTTTATTTATTGTTGAAATAATAAATAATTAATTCTATAAACTTTCATGTCAAAGTGAGTAAGTAATTACTTCATTATTACTTAATCTTACTTAAATACTCTTTAATCATTATTTAATATTAATTAATTAATTGATTAACTCAAATTATTATTTAATCATAATTAAATAATAAATAGTTATTTTATTAACACTAACTCATTTTAATTATTACTTAACATCATTTAAATAATAATTAAATAATTAATTACATTTCATTTTATGTGTTTACTAGCCCATTAGTGGCTATAAAGTTATTTATTATAATAACTCACTTTCATTTCACTTCATATTGTTACTCAAATTTTTGCCCAAAATTTTCAGATTTGGGGTCCTTCATGGAAACGCTTGTAGAACGAAGTCTACGACTCGGATTTTGATTCCGTCGAAGGCGTTGGATTCGTATCTTCCCGAACTCCAATTTCCATTTATCGAACATCAATTTTTGTTCTGTTTAGGTCCCTAAAATCAGTGTCAAAGTGACTTATCCGCAAGGACATTCATAACAGTTGGTTAGTTTTCCAGATTTGGGGTCCTTTACGGAAACGCTCATATCTCGAGATCTACATCTCGGATTTAGGATCCATTTGGTATCGTTGGATTTGTGTTTTCCCGAACTATAGTTTTCATATGATAAACACCAAATTTGAGTTTGTTTTGGTTACCTAAAATAGTCCAAAAGTGACTAATTAGTAGCATGTTCTCAACAGTTGGGTAGTTTGGGATTTAATTCATAACTTGCTCATTTTAACACATATTGAGTGATTCCAAAGGGGCTTTGTCCTTACCTCATGCATCTAGCATACCAAGAAAGAAAACCTCAAATATCACTTGTAAATTTCAACATGCACATGTTATAGCATACTGGTTAAATAAAAATTTCTTCAAAAATCCATCTAACATCCTTTTTCCAAATTCTCATCACAAGAACTCATATAAATCCACAAGTCTCATTTGTTAAACTCAAGATCTAACACTCTAATCATGATATTAACCATATTCAACATGCATCACAAGAATCTAATATAAAATTACCTAGTACATGCATGCATGAGCTTTTCTCTACTCATTTGGTTCAAATCTCTCTTTTGATCTAACTTTCAACTTCAAAAATGTTTTGATCATCATATAAAACATTTATACACATATAGATGAAGAGTTTTTAAATATCAAACTTAAGGCTCTTTGTTTCATTAAAATTCAACAAATAAGAAATCAAAACTTGAAAATGATGAGAATCAATACCTAGTTCTTCTTGCTATCCTTCTTTTTCTTCCAAAGTAGCTTAGATACTTAGCATATATGAAGATCAAGACCCTCTTCTTCCTCTTGAAGTGTTCGAACCTCTCTCTCTTTCTCTCTCTATATTTCTTTTTCTCTAGCTAAGGAGCTTGGAAGTATAATGAAATGAAATGAAGTCAATGGAGTGGGTATAATTGAAAGTGTAAGTATTCTTCCACTAACTCTCTTTCTTAATTATTACTTGATTGCTTACTCACTAAACATAAGTGTTGGACATGCTAGGAGAGTGATACATATCTTGGGTGATGGTTTCAAAAGATTATAACCAAGATTTTGGGCAAGCTTGACAAAAGTTGCATTTTCTCCCTATTTTACCCTCAAGTGGCCGGCCATGCTCCCCTTTTCTCCCATTAAAGATTTATTTTTATTGTGTTATATACTTACTCTAATTATTTAAAGTCCTTTCTTTCATGGACTAAGGTTTGGGCCTCTTTATTTAATGTTTGGGCTCACAATTAATTAATTTGGGCCACTAGTAGTCAAGTTCATTTTTTCAATATTGGGCTATTACTTATTAATTCCACATGTTGGGCTAAGTTAATTAATTTAACTAATGTCATTGAAGTCTATTTCCAATAAAATTAGTGGGCTTGATTATTCATCCAATTGGGCTAGCCCACTATTATCACTTACTACTTGGACTATTACACATTCTCATAAATCAAGAATACCACTTTACTTTCATAACTCAATTAGACTTGCCACATTCAAGTAAATTGAATATTTAATTAGGGTTCATCATCTTAATCAACTTCCTTGATTATTAAAATACTTAGGCTAGTCCACTAATTTAATTATTTCAATAGTGGGACTTCCTATTAAATTCTCATAACACACTTGTTACTTAATTACTTATTCAATCACCATCTATCACAAAGTTTTCATTATCATTAATAATTGATATATCTATATAATGTGACTTGAAATTCTTGGTTATTACAATAACCCCTTAAGTTATTTAATTATCATACCTAATATATATTTTAGGTTACATAATTTAATTCTTAATTCTCTTTATATACACAATAAATGTATACACATTATATAATGTATATTTATTTAATCATACACATAGTTCACATAAATCATAACATCTTCCACTTCTAAGTTCAATTTTGACTTTTCTCCATAAAAGTCAACTGTTGACTTTGTCCAAAAAGTCAACCCTTACACATTTTGTGTTTATTGTCCTTTCTGACTAAACTTGACGTTCTGAACGCAACCGAGCAGTCTGTTTTTCAAAATTCTATCTCTAACTCAAATTTTGAGTTTTAACTTACGCCATTCTTATTGCTAATTATATTAGCTAATAACTTTTCTCTTATTCCCCTTCTTATTTGCCAGTCAAGGCCAACATTCAAACAACGTTAATTACTGACATAGTTTTATCTTGATTCTCATATCCTTAACTTAATTCATCATTCCTCTTTCTAAAATATATAGCACCTTACTAAGTATATATATATATATATATATATATATATATTTCTATACATATACTCATCTTCGTTTAACTTCATAGTATCTCTTCATGTGAATTTTTATTCCCTTAATAAAATTTTCACATGCATCAATATAACATTTCTTACATTATTCAGTTCACATCAAATTTATAGGTATCGTAATACCTTATCCTTGATATTTCTTCAAGTACATATTAATTCATTTTTAGGGTTTTGAAATTTTGTAACCCATATTTTCTCTATTCACATTCGAATAGCAAACCATATAGGTTTTACTTGAAAATTTTAAATAAATTCTCATCTAGGTTTTATTCTTTAACCTTTATTCTAATCATTCAAGATTTTATAAATTTTTTTGGGTTGTCACACAAGATATGAAAATGATGTTTTGAAAGGTGGTTTTCAAACCCTTTCGCTCACATAGGAATTGAAGCATATTGATACTTTCATTTTATTCTTTTCAGCCTTTGGCTCGATTGGAATAGTGATTGTCGGGATGTGAAGCATTCCTCGACCACAGAATATATGTACAAGTGTCAGTCTTCTCATGGGCATGATAGCCATCGGAGTGACTATAGCACAGCAAACAATATTTCACTATATTTAAGACCTTAAACACGGATAACAGTTTTAAGGTCCCTCAAATGTACATTTTACATAAAAACTGGCAGGGTACATTTATAATGTGGAGTTATCCATCGTGGGAATAAGATTCTGATCAGTTTGATCATGAATCCTATGATTCGTAGGCTCACAGAAAATTGCCAAGATAACCTGTACAACACAGATATTTACAGAAAATGTAATTTGTACATTAGACGTCGCAAAACAAAGGATTCATCAGTCAAATCCTTGTATGCGCGTAGCCAAAGCTTCTCGTTCCTACTAGATATGGATCTAGGGTTTTGAGGTTTCTTTAATATCTAACAAAATTAGAAAGAAAGCTAGATTTAAATAAATCTTAGCCATTCTAGCTTTTCGATTCTAGTTAGACCTATTTTGAACCTTTTGAAAGATAGAAAGGTCTAGATTTAAATAAATCTAATTCGCCAAATTTATATTAAAATAAATTCATATCAAATGAATAATTGAAACAGATATTTAATCACAATGAATAAGAATATATATATATATATATGTATTATATAATTTATATATATATATATATATATATATATAAAAGCTGCAAAGGGCCACGAATTAGCAATCCAGGCCCGACTGGAATGTAAGTATATATATATTTATAAAAGCTGTAAAAGAGCCACGGAGTAATCCAGACTTGACAGAAAAGTAAATATATATATATATATATATATATATATATATATATATGCGGTAAAGAGCCACGAATTTCTCCACGCTCAACTAAATGTAAATATATATATATATATATAAAAGCTGTAAAGAGCCACGAATTAATCCAGGTTTGACATAATGTAAATATATATATATATATATATATATATATATATAAGTTGTAAAAGAGCCACGAATTTGCAATCCAGGCCTGACAGAATTAAAAGTTTGTATATATATAGTCAATTATATATATAATAAAGCTAAAAAGGCCATGAATTAGCGATCCAGGCCGAACAAGTTAGTATATATATATACATAAAAGCGAGTAAAAGCCACAAATCGACGATCCAAGCTGTGAAAACGAAGAAAAACGTATATATATATACTTATATATACTAAAAAGTTAGCTAAAACAACCACGGAACTGAGTTCCGGGCAAAACCAGAAGATGAAACTTTATATGCACGTTCACATATACATAGTAAAGTAAGAAATGAGTTCTGATCGTAAAAAAACTTACAATGGACTGCTACATGGGCTTTTTGGCACTCGGTAGGCTACAAATGGACGTTTCCATCGGTTAATTTTTGATATGTTGTAGAATATATGTATGCAAATGTATTGGAAGAATAAAATCTAGGTTTGGAATACTAGAAGTAGGGCTAAGGGACGAAATGGGCGGCGTTTCAAAGTGTTTTTCTATTTTTTTATTCTTTTTTGCCAAGGGTGGGGAGTTATATTTAAAGACCCGATGGTAGCAGGTCTACCCGCGACTGCCGTGAAGTAGAACTGTGGCTCCTCGTGGTGGGCCCCACCCTGTAAGTCCTGTCGTCTCGAAGTACGTGCACTCCGAGCAACATGATGTCAAGTTTGAACCTTCCTAACTTTTGATCAGAGCGTTCGTTTGAGGCGTGCTATACCTTTCCGGAAAGCCCTTTCCAAGAGCGACACAATGACATGGGGCTTAACCTTTTCTGAATCCAGGAAGACGGGTTATAATCAGATCTTTATTTTTTCACAGTTTAACCGTTGAGATGTCTTGTGCTGTTTTCACTCTGGATCGATGTTATGGCTCTTTCTGACCTTAATTACATCAATTCGACTTACTTTAGACTTCATTGGCTTTAAGTTGGTAAAATAACCGTTTTGCCCCCCAGGGGTTGTCTCCTGTACTGACACTATTTTTTACTGTTTCCTCGAGGTTGTCTCTAAGTTTTGATCCCAGTCAACTCTGTTCTTCCTCAGGGTTGTCTCCGAGGGTGACTTGGTTTCCCAGGATTGTCTCTGGGGATGATTTGACACTTTGGGGCTGTCTCCGAAGTTGATTTGCTTCCCAAGGTTGTCTCTGGGGTGATTGCATCTCCCGGGTTGTTGTCGGGGTTTGACTTGACATCCCGGTGTTCTCGTCGGGGCTGAGTTTGATCTCCCGGGTTGTCGTCGGGGATGCTGTACCTCCCAGGGTTGTTTCCAGGGCTTAACTTGACATCCCGGTATTGTGACCGGGGTTGAGTTTGATCTCCCAGGGTTGTCTTTGGGGCAGCTGTACCTCCCGGGGTTATTGTCGGGGCTTGCCTTGACATCCCGGTATTGTGACCGGGGTTGAGTTTGTTCTCCTGGGGTTGTCGTCGGAGCTGCTGTACCTCCCGGAGTTGTTGTCGAGGATTGACTTGACATCCCGGTATTGTGACCGAGGTTGAGTTTGATCTCCCAGGGTTGTCGTCAGGGCTAAAAGACAATTTTGCCCTCCTGCAGGGTTAGTAACAGGAATGCAAAATTTTGAGTGTCTACACGAAACTGGGGACAGAATCTTTGTAAGGGGGAGAATGTAACGGGACGAATTTAATTGAACCGTGATTCTGAGGACATAATCCTTTTAAGGGGGGAAAGATGTGACAAATAAGAATTTTGTAATTTAATTTAAATATTTATTGAATTAAATAAATATTTTTGATAATTTATTTATTGAGTTAAATAAATATTTGATGTTTATTTATTGAGTTAAATAATTATTTGATGGAATTGTGGTAGATTAATTTAATTATATGTGTTACATTGATTAAATTAATGTGGAAAATTTTAATAGTTCAAAGTATGAATTTAATTGAGTTTATTTGATTAAATGAACACATAATCATGTAGCTTCCAAATTCGAACTTCTTAAATGTCATTCTGATTCAATGTAGTTAAGTCAATGCAATCTGTTGTATCAGTGATTTCAACCTGCTACATGAACCCTGAAGATTTAATGTCATAAGGATTTAGTTCATAAACCAAGTCATCATCAAAACCAAGGGATAGAGATTTATCAACCCAACATATTTGTATATGATGTAGAAGGTATATTTATATTTACAGTATGGGATGAGGAGGGTATATCTGTATCTACAATATATACAGGAGAAGTTATAGGTGAGGAATGTTCAAAGGAAATGTGTATAGGAGACTTAGTATTTTGTACATCGATCGTAGGGTTTTGGGACTCTACGATCAGGAGAGTTAGTAGTTATATCAATCGTAAAGTGTTGGGACTCTACAACTGGAAGGATAATCTTTTGTACAACGATCGTGGGGTTTTGGGACTCCACGATCAGGGATTGAATGAATGGAATAGAAGGTTGCTCAGAGATAGTAGAGGGTGACTCTACAATTTCTTCATAGCAGGGAAGAGTTGAATGTTAAAAAATAAAGAATTTGGAACGCAAGTTATTTTATCACAACAAATTATTTCGGTGGCGAATAAGAGAACTCGAGGAAAGTTTTGAAAGACCAACTTGAAATTAGGGAACCTTGAGTAGTTCCACCTGATGAAGCTCTGGTCTCCATACGTTACTGCTCTCACTAAAGGCATTAAACACATGAAATAGTATAGTTGGTCACCTTTAAGATTGGAGAGGGTGGTCCTTCTTTCTATCTCCAAATATGAGTAGCATTCGTAGAGTTCCTCTCTTGTGTTCACTACATACATCTACCCCACCCCTGTTCCAATGAACTTATTAAGAAGACGGTGAGATGTTTTAAGAATTTCCTTCCCCATTAGCACAACCCGCAATAGCCCCGGTTGTGTCTCCATAGAATTTGAAGGGGTTCTTTGAGAAGTCTCTTGTTGCTCCCCCTCAAAATTAAGATCTTCAAGCTTGATCACTACAGGGTTGGGTTCTCTTCTGATATCCTCAATAACTGATTCAATAATTTTGGTAAGCACCAGAGAATCATCGGAAGAGCTTAATTAATAAGCTTGTTCCTCCCCCTCAGAGATAGCATTTGGTGATTAGACTACCTTAGGGGTTCTTATTTTTACTCTTCTCCTTCTCAACCATCTTTATTAATTTCTTCTTCTTCTTCTTTGGTTCAAGCATAGACACCTTCACAGCCATTTCAGCATCACTTTCTTGTGGCTCCGGCACATCAGCCATTACAACCGTTTCATCAACAGCAGTTGGCTCAGGCTCATTAGCCATCCCAGCCATCACAACAATTTCCATTGGCTCAGGCTCTACGGTTATCTCAGCCTTCACTTCAATGCCTATTGCTTGCACTTCAGTCGTCTTAACCCTCACTTCAATGACTGACTTGAGAGGAGGCTTGGTTAAAGTATACTTTGATCTCTTGCCTTTCCATCCATTGTGCTTTACAATCTAAGATAGTGGTACTAAGTCCTCCTTCTCCCTCGTCTCATGAGCTTTTGATTTTTCCTGAGAGTCACTAGAAACATCCTCTGAGTCATCTGAATCAACACACTAATTATCACTAGCTTCTGCCCTCCCCCCCCCCCCCCCCCAATCTTCTTCACCTTCTTTTGAGGGGGTTTTCTGCAGTGGACTTCAGTAACTCAGGTACTGGTGGGGCTGTAGAGCCCTAAGAAGCTTCATCCTTAATTTTTACGACCTTTCTCTTCAGCTTGGTCTTAGCAGGCTTTTGCACGTCACTGAGGGTCTTCTCACTACCCTCTGATTGCTTGGACAGAAGGATCTCAACTGGATTTTTCTTCCAATTATCGAAGAGCTTTGGGGTTATCTTCTTGTTCACATTTAGGGCTTCACCCTCTTGGTCCCTAATTAGCTTCTTCATCCTCTTCTTAAGTACAATATTGATGAACCGCCCATAAAACATCTTCGGCACTAGGCTTACCGACGACCTTCTTCTCAGCATCAACTATCCACTTCACGATCCGATCCATAAAGATGATGTCAAAATTGATTTTCATCTTCATGACTATAGCAGTCATCACCTTCAATTGCTAGCTCACTAACTAAGTTGTTAGTAGAGTCTTTGCACAAGATGCATTTGTCGGCAATGTCTTCAATGAACTTGTACTTGGGAGGGAATTCTTTTTTTTCATTCCCTTAAGATGTGGGTTCCTTTTTTCACCCATCAGCTCTAGCCCAGACTTCATATTATATCGTCGAAGGAGGTGATGCCTTCATTGACGAACCCCAAGTGATGGCTCAGCACCATCGCATCTATCTTCAGAGTGAGACCCTTCACCTTGGTGGTAAGGACCCCATGATCAGCAAAGACAACATTTAGGTAGAACTCCTCTACCAGCCTTGTGTAGATCTTTGTTCTGGACTCCAGAATCTCTTGCAAACTAACCCCTTGAACCAATACAAGAACAACTCAGAACTATTTTTCTGCACCACCGAACTTCTCGAAACATAGCTAGTTGCTAGAGATCACTTGATAGCTTGCCATCTCTTTGATTAGTTTTAAACTGAAAAAGAAAGAGAAATTGTTTGGGATTGCAAGTTTTTTGAAAAACTAGGGCTTGAAAATTCGAGAGAGATAGAGAGACTTTGAAAGTTATGAAATTTTAGATTGAAATGAATTGTAAAGGTCAAATGAAAATTTTGAAAAGACTTTATATCACTTCCCTCTTAATTCGGCTGACAAGGACACGTTTTGAGCGACTATTGAGCTCACGTTGTGTCATAACTGCTATTCACAGCTGTAGCTGTGACACCCCCAAATTCGGGTTTTCTAACCTCAAATTCGGTGTTCAGGATACTCAACAACAAACATACTTTCTAACTAATGCGGAAGAATAAACATACATTGTTTATCATAATAGTAATAAAGTCCTACAATCATAGTCCCAAGGTTCTTTACCCTTAACTTAAAACGTACTCTTAATACTATAAAGAGTTTACATAACCAAATAGCATTTAAAATAAACTAGTACATAAGTCTTCTCAAATATTTACTCTTGAACCTTTCCTTTTCCTTTGTCCCCTTTGGTAGCAAGGGTAAGCAACTAATTTGCTTAGTAAGTTTATACACAAGGGAGATATATCATGAATTAGAAAGAAGTTTCGCTTTCAATATTCAACAACAATATAAAATTGTGAAGGAACATGAATTAATAGTCAACAATTGAATATTCGAATAATTGAATAACAGGTACTGAGTGGTTTGAAATAACCATGAACATTTGCCAAGGTTCTCAGCATTTAAACTGGACCTTTTAATAAGTTTTGGTAATCAAGGGGATCAGTCCTTTCATACCCCAGTGATTTATGTATAAAAGCTTAATAATCCGGCATTGATATCATGCTTTAATCAAATTCGTCCTTTTCTCAGCCAAGAGTTCTTACCATATCAATTTAATAAGAACAGCTTTTAAAACACATTTGATTTAACAATTTTAGACATGCTTGATCTAGCTAATACAATTAGCATAGATCTATCTCATAAACAGTTCATGAATGAAAGAACTTTAATTTAATTCACAGTTCAATAATAATAGAACAGGAATTCAATGGCACAAAGTGTGAATCTCAATAATCAGTATAGATGTGAATAATCAAGAATAATTATTCACTAACATGCTTTGAAAATAATAACTCGAGTTTGAGTTAGGAAACTTGCCTCGTTTGTAGGCTACTGCTACACAATTAAATTCTATCCGCTAGGCAGTTTAAATATCTTCCTTTGAGAGACCTATAGTTAATCTTTCAATTAGCCATAGCATAACATTACATTATGTAATCACATAGATATTACATATTACATATAGTTCTTAGAAATATTATTATGCCTCGATAATATTACTATTAAATAACAACTACCTTTAATTCATTTACTAATGTTATTACATTTTTAATAACATTTTATTTAATTTCGAATATTATTATTTACTTAATAATATTTTAATCACCCAATAATACTTTAATCTAATATTATTAATCTTTTAAAAATATTTTAATCTAATATTATTAATAATAGTTTAATCTAATATTATTAGCCATTTAATAATATTTTAATCATTTATTAATGCTTAAATCAAATATTATTAACCATTCAATAATATTTTAATAAAGTTTTAAATCTTAATATTTTTATTTACTTAAAAATATCAGATTCTTATATTACAAATATCATAGTAACATTTTAATAAGTTATTAGGCAAATAAATAATTTATTTTAATTATTTTACCCTTTATTAAACAACTTATTTAATACCCATAAAAGGTCGTAAATATTATTTATTATAATAGATTACCAAAATACCTCAGATTACACTATAATAGGAGTACCTAAGCTTTAACATCCAATTTTTCCTCATTTATGACATCATTTAACCATTTATTTCCTTTTAACCATAACTATAACATTATTGTAAAAAATTGTAAACAGGTTCTGAAAATTATTAACTTCTGGATCTGGACAGTATATGATCCAACAATGATTCACAAATTTTTCTGGAATTTTAGAAAGTGATTTACTATATTTAAAGTACTCAAAACCTCCAAATCTTGTTATATTTTTCATAAATCGAGTTTTGCTTAGAAAATTCTAAAACTTTCAGAGTACACTCTCATAATATATATACACATACTGTATAAATTTCAGATTTTTCCAATGTATACACAGAGAGGAATCCGGGTAAGAATATTTAGGAGTCTTTCACAGTAAAAGCCATACACACAAACTACACATCGAAACGTGTCCGTTCTTAAGGTACCTCTGTGATTTTTCTCAGATTTTTAAAAAATTCAAATCTGGCCCAAACAGCCTTAGAAAAAACGGGTCAGTGAACTTTTAGGGTTTTAAAGCTTTAACTTCTATACCTGGACTGTTTTGGAAAAACAGCCCCCAAGGCTTCAAAAATTGTAAGAACCCGGATTTTTGATAATTATTAAAATAAGAATTTAATAAATAAAATTCTTATTAAATGATATGTTGTATGATATTATATTGCATAAGTGAATATGTGTTATGCAATATGTGATTTTGTGTGTAATAAATATATTAGTGGTATATATTTATTATATGTAAATAATGGTGGGAGTAATTTATTAAAGGAAATAATTAGTTAAGTATACAAATATTATGGTATACTTTAAATAAATGATATTAAAATAAATTCTATCATTGAATTATTTTAATAAAGAGAGTATATTATTTTAATAAGGGCACATGTTAAGAAATTTCTTTTAATAATTTATGTAAATAAGTTGATGTAAATAATTTATAATGTGAGAGAATAAAGTTATTATTTATTTTCTATATAAGCATGCTTGGCGTAACATGTAATTTGCAAGGTAATATATACATATATTTTATATATGTATTTACTACGCGAGGAAAATGAAATTGTTGTGAACAATTAGCATAAAGAATTAGAGGAGGTGTTTTAAGTATATAATATTTATATATACTTTACTTAAGAGTATTAAAATAAATACCTATATGAATTGTTTTAATAAAGAAAGGATATTATATATTTACTATAAGATCTTAAGGTTGTAAATAATTTCTTAATTAAATGAGACAAGGATATTATAATTGTTGTAATATCTTAAGTAGGCAAATAATGGTATTTGCATGGAATATTAGGTATTGCATATTTATTTTAAAACAGATAAATATGTAGTTAAGAGATATTATGTTTTATTTTGGGAATATGTAATTGTATAATTATATGATTCCTATTGAGTAAAGTTAATATTTAAGATGGTAAATTAGTAACTTGGAATATATAATCTAGTTGCTAACTATTGGATAAATTATTTATTCAATAAAGGGATTAAAAGTTTAAGTGGGTGAGTTAATTAATTAAGCAAATGGGTTAATTTCTAGTTCACTCAACTTACTATTGCAAACTTAATATCTAAGCTATTCCATTTCTTTGTCTTGTCGTGTGTAAGAGGAGAGAATGAAGAGTGAAGGCTACTCATTATCAAGCTTGGGCACCAAGTTGGGTTTACTAAGAATTTAGGAGAAGTCTTCCTCATTCTCTCCTTTTCCTAACCGTAGCCTCCCTCTCCCAAATTCTTGAAATTTTGTAATTTTCTAAGTATGGGAAAAGTGAAGAAACAATGAGTTGGGATCAAGAGGAGATGATCATGGAAGATATCAAAGCTTGGATTAATAGAAGTTAAGGAGCATAAGGTATAATTCCTTATTTAATTTTGAGTTTAATCAAAGTTATGTAATTATATGATTTTTATTGTTAAACTTCATTCGTTGGGAGTTTAGTAGCTTAATAGATAATTTTAATGGAATTCCGTTATTAGGAATCAAGTTTTAAGTTATGTATGTTTATATATCATTGGAATTGATTTTGAAGCTAAAGAACAAAATTTAAATTTTGTTAGTAAGCATAAGTTACTAAAAATCATTTTAGTTTGCTTTTATGCTTGAATTATTAAGAGAATGATGGAGATAGAGACATGGAGGTTAGGTTTGGTTGTGTGGAGTAATAAGGATGAGTAATATGGAGAAACCACAAACAAACTGATAAGAAATTGAGTCGAGCGAATAACGCACGTGTTGTGTTCGTTAAATGGCTTTAATGAGTAAAATAATTAAAATTTTGGAATTTAACGGAGCCGAGAACTTAGACGAGTCTAATTATGTTAAATAAGATTCATTTGTGAAGAAAAACAGATTAGAACGAGTCGGGGCGAGTTTTGGATGTCAAAACGAGACGTTCGAAAAAACTAATGGACTGCTGCCCCTAAATAGAAAATTCTAGGTTAGCTAGATTATTCAAAAAATTCTGGGCTTTTGGTAAGTTATAGTACACTGAATAAACTTTCCATAGATTCCAGAACGGACTAATTCCGACTTCAGAGAAAAGAGTTATGCTATTTTAAAGAAGCCGAGTCAAAACTGGAAAACATATACAGTTCAGTCCCCTTGCACGACTTTTCTGGAATTTTGTGTCTAATTTGAAGATGGTCCAAGAACAAAAGTTGTATCCCCGGAAATTAGCTTCGCGTGGGCTCAAGAATCGCTCAAAAATATTTTAAAACGAAAAAGTTATGACTATTTTAACGAGAGAGGGTAAAGCTGAAACGAAATTAAAAACTGTTACAAGTGGACATTTTTGATGTCAATTTTAGGCTACCTATAAGGTCCGAAATTAGTGGGTTATATTTTTTAAAAATACTTTGATATACCATGTACAACATATCCAAAATTTAGATTAATCAGAGTTACGAGCAATGCATACGAAAATTCGCAATGTAACTAATTTGGTAACGCACCTGCAAACTGCACAACAGCTGCTGCCAGCGCCCCCGCGCGCGTCAAGGCTCGGCAGCGTGCGGTGCCAGGCAGCAGTGCTGCGTTGAGCAGTTTGTTTGACGTCCATTTCAAACGTTGTTTTGATGGGTTTCCATGATTCGTTTTCGTAGTTTGAAATTCTGTTAAAATACTATAACATGAGGTCTATAACATGCCCGAATTTTTTTGTTATATGATTTGTGATTTGAGAATTAAAAATGAGCGAAGTAGCATGTCAGAACTTAAAATTTGGGCGACACCGAGCGTCGACGCGTCGAACGATTTTGACATTCGACGTTCCGAATCGCGTTCCTACGAAATAATAAGTCATAATAAATCTAATAATGTCATACGGGGCAAGATTTGACTAAAAATAATATTTTATGCCGAGAAACTTCCTTTCGGGCATAAATAAAGTAATAAAATATGTAATAAATATAAATTTATATATTTAAGCGAAATAAAAACCAATGTTGCCTATAAAATTATTTTGTGATGCAACAAAGAGCGAGAAACCTTTAAAATTTTGTATTAATCATAAAAATGATATTTTGAGATTTTCGGAGTTCAAAATGAGATTTTTGAGCTGAGATTTATATAACGAAATATATATATATATATATATATATATATATAGCTAAAATGCGAATATTCGTAAAAATTAAAAAATGAAGCGAATGTGCTAGCGAGATAAAATATTTATATATGAGGTAATAGTCTGAGGTAACTCATGAGTGAACAAAAAGTTATAAAATTATTTAAATGACAATAATATAGTAAATTGAGTTTTTACTATAAAAGATATATAATATCTGTTTAGAACCTGAATTCGCAAATAAAGGCAAAAGATATTTCTAAAGTGGAATATATATGATTTAAGCTTCCATATGTAATATATTTAGATATGAAAATGTGGGGGACCTTTATTTAGCATAAAAAGGTTAAAAAGAATTAAGTTTTTTTAACTACTATTCTTTTGAGTTAGAATAAATAATATTAGTTGTGTAAATTAATAATTATTATTAATAAATATACAAGCATGTTTTGTAACATATTTAATTATCTAATATGTGTGTGCATGTTAATATAATTATGTAGAAATTGTGGAGAAATTCTAAGTTAAATTTTAGCGGTAATCTCCAATCAGGCATGTTTTTCAATTCTGTTATGTTTGTGGATTATATGTGATTATGTGGTAAGTTATATGCCATGCATAATGATAGACCTGGCAAACGGGCGGGCCAAGCCCAAAAGAATCGGGCCAAGCCAAAAAGGCCCAGGTTTTGCTGGGCTAAAAAGTTGCAGGCCAAAGCCCGGCCCGTGGCGAGCGGGTCAGGCCGGCTCGCTGGCCGAGACCAATTCATGCCTATTTTTTGCAACTTTTTTGGGTTTGGCCCAAACGGGTCGGGCGGGTGACGGGCCAAGCCAAAAAAGGGCGGGCCAAAAAGGCCCGGGTTTTGCTGGGCTAAAATTCTGCGGCCCAAAGCCTGGCCCGTGGTGGGCTGGCCGGCCCGGCCTGCAGGCTTGGGCCATTTTTGCCAGGTCTACTTAACGAATTGTGAAAGTCAAAATATGACTAAATCGATTAGGTTATGGAACTCAATTACTATATGTGATCTATGATAGCATGTGTTGTATGAGAATGTAAGACGTAAAAAGGCATGTATAAATGTATTGCATAAAATTATAGAACTGTGATATGTCTAGTAGAAGAATTATTAATGCATGTAAAATATGCATAGTAAAGAAAGGATGTTGTATATAGAGTTGTGTTCTATGTGAAACATGATAGACTGTTAAATTTGCTGGGCCGTCGAGCTCAATCTTGCGAACACAAACTTTTTGCAGGTTAATGATGTTATGCAATATTACTTGCTGTACGGATGATGAAGATTGATCAATGTGCGAATGGATAGATTTCCTTACATTAGAAATGGTAGAAACCTATGATTGATGGTTTTGATATATGTAATCAACAAATATGTATAGTTTAAAATATTCAATAAAGAATATTTGTTTTAGATGTACTGCAATGAAAACTTTATAAAAATAAAGTGATATAGTGACATTACTATATAAGAAAGAATTAATATTGAGTTATATATATTAATATAGCTCTGATAAGAGGAATCATTAAATGAATATGATTTCATTATAAAAGAGAATCGTAAAGGTTGAGATTCAGGGAACGAATGAATGGAATAAAAGAAAAAAAATTATTCTACATTTTTTAAGCTATTTTAACATTAAATAATGTTTTAAAAGTTAGAACAAGATAGTATTAACGCACAAGATCTGGAATAGAAATAGTCCTGATTTTGCAGTTGGTATCAAAGCTAAGAATTATAAACCTTAGGTAAGTGAACCTTAGGCTATAATCGTAAGCAAGGTAGATGAAAAAAAAGAGAAGAAGAAGTTAAGTTTAAGTAGTGGTACAATCGTACTCTTTAATGGTTGATGTATAGTATCTAGGCTAAACGATTCCTTCAGGGAGCAGAGGTATATACGAACTAGCCACCAATCTAACTCGCTATGAAATACAGTGTAGACGAGATGGGAAACTAGTTTGTTGGTTGTTTGTGAAAAACAACTCAGCTTACTATATTGAACGCTGTTAGAGACTCGATGTGTACCGAGCATAGAGTTATGAATACGTATGATGAAAAGGTGATTCTTTTCACATACGTAGATGTATAAGATGAGTTAAGTCCTAGAAAAATTCTTAAAGGAAGAGTTGATAAATAAACAAGAAGATTCAAAGAAGAATCTTAAAAGGCAAGGAGTAAAGGATCAGGGGACACCTGATTCAAATAATCATAAAATAATATAATTAGATAAGAAAGAAAGAAGATCGTAGAAATTAAACGATCATAAAATAAGAAAGAATCGTAATATAACACGATTATAAGATAAGATCACAACGTGATCTGGTCAAGTCAAAGGACAAATAATCACTTAAATAATTGAAAATTTATAGCGGAATGACTATATAGAAATGGTACTATGAAATAGTACAAGAATAAAACTCACAAAGAGTTATGAATAATGAAATACAAATTAAATAAAATTTATATTGAGCAAAGACCGGATAAGATTTGATGAGATTAAGTGAGATTTCAATTGAGGACTCATGTGGTAGCTGAGTTGTACAATTCTTTGTATGGGCAGGGATTTTGTGCTTGCACTTAGTTTATCACATTGATAATCGTTAAAATATTGGTGTCGCGTTATCGGTGTATATATGGTGAGAAGGTGATTCTTTTCTCATATATGTATTCGATAATTAGAGAATATAAGAGTAGGTGCGAGTTCTTAAAACTCATACTTGTGGTGAGTTTGTGACTCATAATCATATGGTATGTTTTTGAACTCCTAAGCGTATGGACAGTCCCTGATTGGTTCTTGGACTACGTATTGCTAGGACAAGTTCCTAAACTCATATTTTTATGGCAAGTTCCTAAACACATAATGTGGGTAAGTTTGATGAACTATCCCAGGGTATAGGGTTAGTTTAATGTAATGGGAGTTAACGGAGTTAGAGATGAACATAATTGTATGGTACTGAAGTTTTTGGAAAATAGTTAAAGTGGATGAAGAAGAAATGGATATTCTCAAATCTTCTAGCTATGCTAGATTTTGAAATATTTTGGAATCATTCTGACAATCGCACTATTGTATTTTTGAAAAATATATTGAGTCAAATTATTGAACCAATAAGTTTTAAAAAAAATCGGTTATTTCTTATGTCTACGCTAACTGTTTCGGCTAGACAAAAGATTTGAAAATTATCAAAAAAAAATTATATAGTCATTAATATGATGTAGATATGACAAATGATGACATTCTCAACGGGCTGTTGAAAACAGTGTGGTACTATGCGTCATAAAATAATTTTCAATATTTTAGTAAATAAAGAAGTGTCAAAAGCTATTTGAGTCGGCTAGACACAAATTCAGATATTGCTTTTATATTAAGATTTTGAACTGTCCAACTAAATTGATTGAGTATGGACTCCAGATTGAGTAAGAACTTTCCTATAATGGGATTATTTTATACTGCCTCCTGGGGACGGCAAAGAGGAACTGAAATAATTGTTCTGCATAGGTAGTGTTGACCAACACAGAACATCCAAAATAGGAAATTCTGTTTGCGCAAAAATAGCAGGCAAAGATATTATGGGTCAACACAGGGCATAAATAGGGTGATCACCTATATGCCCGTAAGATATGTCGGTTTGCGGATAAATGTCTGTTGAAATCATTTCAGAAACAAGTTTATAGTCTTTGTGACTTTATTAGGATACATAAAGTTTTTTTTAAGCGAATCTTTTGGATTCTTGAATTATTCATATGGCTTCACAATTATTGATCAATTGTGGAGAATTTCTATTTTCTGGAGGTTGGGTATAGAAAGAATGAAATTTCTTAAGAGGAAGTAAGTCGCAGAATACGAAAATGGTTTATGACTCCTTGAGGAAGGAAAAATGCAGAGTGATGAGAAATAAAAAAAATCGAATAATGAAAATGGATAAGGAATAGTCACGTGAAACTGAAAACGTGAAAGAATGAAAAAGTACATCCGAAAACTATAGGACTTTTAAAGGAATATGAAGAATGTAATGGTTCAGAAATACTCTTAGAAAAAAAAGGGGAACATTGAAATATAAATAATACTCCTAACCTAATCGAGTTTAAATAGCAATTATAAATTGGAACCTATAAGAATTGATTGAGAAAAGGAAGAAGATAGGTGATATAAAATCTAAGGAAATGGTACGTTGAAATAATTCAACGATGAGGTTATGAGAAAGAATAAGATCTAAACCGTTTAAGAACGATTCGATATTGTGATTCCCGGGACGGAATCCTTATAAGGGGGGAAGAATGTAAGAACCCGAATTTTTGATAATTATTAAAATAAGAATTTAATAAATAAAATTTTTATTAAATGATATGTTGTGTGATATTATATTGCATAAGTGAATATGTGTTATGCAATATGTGATTTTGTGTATAATAAATATATTAGTGGTATATATTTATTATATGTAAATAATGGTGGGAGTAATTTATTAAAGAAAATAATTAGTTAAGTATACAAATATTATGGTATACTTTAAATAAAGGATATTAAAATAAATTCTATCATTGAATTATTTTAATAAAGAGAGTATATTATTTTAATAAGGGCACATGTTAAGAAATTTCTTTTAATAATATATGTAAATAAGT
The DNA here is from genome assembly GCA_020205555.1 of Panax stipuleanatus. NCBI lineage: Eukaryota > Viridiplantae > Streptophyta > Magnoliopsida > Apiales > Araliaceae > Panax > Panax stipuleanatus. Next base: position 79,851,459 of record CM035124.1, on the reverse strand, counting down.
TGATGTAAATAATTTATAATGTGAGAGAATAAAGTTATTATTTATTTTCTATATATGCATGCTTGGCGTAACATGTAATTTGCAAGGTAATATATACATATATTTTATATATGTATTTACTAAGAGAGGAAAATGAAATTGTTGTGAACAATTAGCATAAAGAATTAGAGGATGTGTTTTAAGTATATAATATTTATATATACTTTACTCAAGAGTATTAAAATAAATTCTTATATGAATTATTTTAATAAAGAAAGGATATTATATATTTACTATAATATCTTAAGGTGGTAAATAATTTCTTAATTAAATGAAACAAGGATATTATAATTGTTGCAATATCTTCAGTAGGCAAATAATGGTATTTGCATGGAATATTAGGTGTTTCATATTTATTTTAAAACAAATAAGTATGTAGTTAAGAGATATTATGTTTTATTTTGGGAATATGTAATTGTATAATTATACGATTCCTATTGAGTAAAATTATTTAAGATGGTAAATTAGTAACTTGGAATATATAATCTAGTTGCTAACTATTGGATAAATTATTTATTCAATAAAGGGATTAAAAGTTTAAGTGGGTGAGTTAATTAATTAAGCAAATGGGTTAATTTCTAGTTCACTCAACTTACTATTACAAACTTAATATCCAAGTTATTCCATTTCTTTGTCTTGCCGTGAGTAAGAGGAGAGAATAAAGAGTGAAGGCTACTCATTATCAAGCTTGTGCACCAAGTTGGGTTGACTAAGAATTTAGTAGAAGTCTTCCTCATTCTCTCATCTTCCTAACCGTAGCCTCCCTCTCCCAAATTCTTGAAATTTTGTAATTTTTTAAGTATGGAAAAAGTGAAGAAACAATGAGTTGGGATCAGGAGGAGGTGATCATGGAAGATATCAAAGCTTGGATTAATGGAAGTTAAGGAGCATAAGTTATAATTCCTTATTTAATTTTGAGTTTAATCAAAGTTATGTAATTATATAATTTTTATTGTTAAACATCATTCGTTGGGAGTTTAGTAGCTTAATAAATAATTTTAATGGAATTCCGTTATTAGGAATCAAGTTTTAAGTTATGTATGTTTATATATCATTGGAATTGATTTTGAAGCTAAAAAATAAAATTTAAATTTTGTTAGTAAGCATAAGTTACTAAAAATCATTTTTAATTTGCTTTTATGCTTGTATTATTAAGGGAATGATGGAGATAGAGACATGGAGGTTAGGTTTGGTTGTGCGAAGTAATAAGGATGAGTATTATGGAGAAACCACAAACAAACCGATAAGAAATCGAGTCGAACAAATAAAGCACGTGTTGTGTTCGTTAAATGGCTTTAATAAGTAAAATAATTAAAATTTTGGAATTTAACGGAGCCGAGAACTTAGACGAGTCTTATTATGTTAAATAAGATTCATTTGTGAAGAAAAACAGATTAGAATGAGTCGGGGCGAGTTTTGGATGTCAAAACGAGACGTTCAAAAAAATTAGTCTACTGCTGCCCTTAAATAGAAAATTTGAGGTTAGCTAGATTATTCAAAAAATTCTGGGCTTTTGGTGTGTTATAATACACTGAATAAGCTTTTCATAGATTTCAGAACGGACTAATTCAGACTTCGGAGAAAAGAGTTATGCTATTTTAAAGTAGCCGAGTCAAAACTGGAAAACATATGCGGTTCAGTCCTCGTGCACGCCTTTCCTGGAATTTTGTGTCTAGAATTTGAAGATGGTCCAAGAACAAAAGTTGTAGCCTCGGAAATTAGCTTCGCATGGGCTCAAGAATCGCTCAATGTTTTAAAATGAAAAAGTTATTACTGTTTTAGTGAGAGAGGGTAAAGCTAAAACGAAATTAAAAACTTTTACGAGTGGACATTTTTGAGGCCTATTTTAGGCTGCCTATGAGGTCCAAAATTAGTGGGTTATATTTTTTAAAAATATTTTGATATACCATGTACAACATATCCAGGCAGTAGTGCTGCGTTGAGCAGTTTATTTGACGTCCATTTCAAGCGTTGTTTTGATGGATTTTCATGATTCGTTTTCGTAGTTTGAAATTTTTTAAAAATACTATGACATGAGGTCTATAACATGCCCAAAAATTTTCTTTTATACGACTTGTGATTCGAGAATTAAAAATGAGCGAAATAGCATGTCAGAACTTAAAATTTGGGCGACACCGAGCGTCGACGCGTAGAGCGATTTTGACGTTCAACGTTCCGAATCGCGTTCTGACGAAAAAATAAGTCATAATAAATCTAATAATGATATACGGGGCAAGATTTGACTAAAAAATAATATTTTATGCCGAGAAACTTCCTTTCGGGCATAAATAAAGCAATAAAAATATGTAATAAATATAAATTTACATATTTAAGCGAAACAAAAGTCAAGGATGCTTATAAAATTATTTTGTAGTGCAACAAAGAGCGAGAAACCTTTAAAATTTTGTAGTAATCATAAAAATAATATTTTAAAGTTTTCGGAGTTCAAAATGAGATTTTTTAGCTAAAATTTATATAATGAAGTTTATATACATATATTTAATATATATAGTTAAAATGCGAATATTCGTAAAAATTAAAAAATGAAGCAAATGTGCTAGCGAGATAAAATATTTATATGAGGTAATGGTCTGAGGTAACTCATGAGTGAACAAAAAGTTATAAAATTATTTAAATGAGAATAATATAGTAAATTGAGTTTTTACTATAAAAGATATATATAATATCTGTTTAGAACCTGAATTCGCAAATAAAGGCAAAAGATATTCCTAAAATGGAATATATATATATATATATATATATATGATTTAAACTTCCATATGCAAAAAACTTCTAAACATCTCATCGTTTATCGTCTGACCAACGTTATTTTCAGGATGAACATTGTCTTCTTGTTGCACGTTCTCCTGGTTAGTGATTAAAGGTGTCTCCACGGTCTCATTCACTTCGTTGTTAACATTCTCAGCTGTCATTCTCAAATACTGCCATAAAACAAGGGTTAATTAAACAAATCAACATATCACATATTAACCCTATGCTCCAACTGACCAATTAAATACCACATAAGCTTAGGTAGGACACACTAGCGAAGGATTTACTCGTCTCTCCCCTCCTAGTTCTATTCCCCGATCTCCGCCAGCGATCATATCCCTAAGCTTTGATACCAACTGTGACGCCCCCAGAATAGGTCCAGTCAACCCAACCCATTCTGAGTCGCCAAATACATGGTTCAGAATTCAAATACAACTTTATATCATACGGTCGTGCAAAATACGACCACACAACTGTGAGTGTCAATACAAATATGTAGAAAATATTAAGATTCAAACTAAGTCCTCATTACAATTATTATCACACTATTTATCAGAAATAGTGAGGACTACTACTGCTCTAACTCGGACCATCACTCTGTCCCCCGACTAGTTCCCGCGAAATTCTCATTTCCTGAAGAGGACAACAGATGAAAAGGGTGAGCTCAACTAGCCCAGTAAAGAATATTATGACTAAGATAATGGAAAATAAATTATCATTAGCCTTCAATAAATCAGATAAAATATAATGGACAACCAATCTTAGATCAATATTCGCAGCGAAAATAACAATTCATTAGAAGAGTTAAGTAGAGAATGAAGTCTACTATCTTCTATGATTTAAAAGTCCATCATCAATATTTTATTCCAGTAACATCAATCAATATATATCTCAAATCAAATATTCATCTTCGCACTACGGCCAAAGATATTCATTTGTATCATCAGTGGTCATGTTCATCTCAACACCTGTCATCTTTGCACTACAGGCCAAAGATATTCATCAAGTAATCATTCATCTTTGCTCTACAGGCCAAAGATATTCATCAAGTAATCATTCATCTTTGCTCTACAGGCCAAAGATATTCAGTCATATCACCTTTTAGGACTAAGGATGATGAAAAATATTTAAAAAAACGAATCCAGTGAGATAAAAGACAAAGACTAAGGATTCGTATCTTAGTATATCCAATTCAAAAATACCTCGTAATAATCAATTATGGAGCAAAATTCAAGAATAGAGCTCAAAACTTAGATCCAATCAAAGATAAGAACTTTAACAAGTAATTTGGACATATAGAAGAAAATTTAATTTTTCCGTGAATAGTGCCGTATACGTGAATAGTAACCCCGACGAAAAAAGTAAGAATTTCATAACAAAACCCATGACAATATTTTGGTATAATGATATTGAAAAGAATAACATCATTTACGAAAGAAATAACATCCCTTACCTCAAAAGAATAGTACTTCTGGCTGGAGTATCGGATATAATATCGAAGAAAATTTGCACTGAATACTAATACTCAAAGTATTGAAATACTCACAAAAATATGCTCATGATAAATTGACTAAACTAAGAAAAAACAAAAAAAAAATAGCATTGAAATGGATTTTATAGAGAGAGAAAACTTATGATTCTGGTGTGATTTTCAATTCTAACCTAAGCACCCTATTTATAGGAAAAGCTTAGGATGTCAAAGGAGACTAAATTAATAAAATAATATTATTATTTAAAAAAATCCAGCCGCCTGCCAAAACTTTCAAAAGCCATCAGCCACCACAAGTGGGACCCACCTCCCATTAAAAAAATATTTATTTTCTGAAACTTCATTAATTCATAATAAATAGCCCCTTTGTCAGAAAAATACAAATGATGTGTCCTTTCCATAGGAAATTTAATTCTCTACAACTTTGCAGAATGAAGTTTTTCCAAATTCCAAACATAAATTATTCGAAATCCATAAACAGATGATTTTCCACACCAAGATACTGATAAAAACACATCAGCACTAATTCCTTCTTTTATATCCACAAAATAAATATTTCCTTATCATATAAATCAATAATTAATTATTCACAAATAATATTACAGAACTACAATATTGACAACCAGGTCGTTCCCAAGAAAGAGGGGGCCTTCCGATAAGGACTTCTCCTTACTGGCGCGCAATTAAATAACCCCTCCTAGACAGAACTTCCTTAGACATTGTCAATAATGCTATCTAATAATATTATTCAAATAATATGAATTATTGAGTTTATAATGTGAAATACTATGCAGTGACAATTATTGAATCAATAATACCAAAATATCAACTGTAGCCATTATTGAATCAATCATATAAAATAGCAACGTAGCAATTATTGAGTTAATAATATAAAATATCAACGTAGCAATTATTGAGTCAATAATATAAAATATTGAACAGTAATTACTGTAACAATAATTGAGTAAGTGCATTCTCACGTAAGACTCAATAATTCGAAATACTGTGCAATACCGTGTGCTACTGTGTAACACCGCGTATCACTGTATTTTAACCACCGGGTATTTCAACAGTACTAACGGTAACAACTACGCCGTTATTTTATAAAAAAGTTATTTCTGTCGCTTTCTATATCCGACAGTTATTCCGTTGTGGGGGCCCACAAATAGCTGCGCCGTCATACGAATATTCCCCAACAACAAGAATATTCCACGACCAAACAAATATTCCCCGACAACAAGAATATTTTATAACCACTTGCTCATTTTAAAAATGTTTGCACATTTCACCCATAACTTTCATATTTATCAAATCAACACCTTATTATTCGAAATAATATATAAAGAAAATTAAATCTTTATTCAGAAAAGTTGGAATCTTACAACCTCCCCTCCTTATGAAATTTCGTCCTCGAAATTGACGTACGTACCTGGTATGTCGAAAAGGTGAGGATACCTCGCTTTCATTTCCGATTCTAATTCCCACGTCATTTCCTCAATCGCATGGTTTCTCCACAAAACTTTAACTTGAGGTATAATTTTCGAGCGTAGGACATGCTCCTTCCTATCCAAGTTCTTGACAGGCACCTCCTCGTACGTTAAATCTTCGGCTATCTCGTCTGGTTCTAACTCAATAATGCGGTTTGGATCCTTCTCATATTTACGTAACACGGATATGTGAAACACGTTATGAACACGAGACATGCTTGGAGGTAAAGCGAGTCTATAGGCCACATTTCCTATTCGGTCAAGAATCTCAAATGGACCAATAAATCGTGGGTTGAGCTTTCCTCTCTTCCCAAACCTCGTAACTCCTTTCCACGGAGCAATACGTAACAATACATGGTCCCCAACGTTAAATTCCACGTCCTTTCGATGAAGATCCGCATAACTCTTTTGTCGATCTTGTGCTGTTTGTATACGTTGTCGGATTATTTGGATCTTTTCTGTAGTCATACGTACCAACTCCGGTCCCAACAATGTCGTTTCACCCACCTCGTTCTAACATACTGGAGAGCGACACTTTCTCCCATACAATGCCTCGAATGGAGCCACGCCTATACTTGCCTGATAACTGTTGTTGTAGGAGAATTCCACCAATGGTAAATACTTATCCCAACTCCCTGTCTAGAACACAAAGTCTCAATAGATCTTCAAGAGTTTGAATAGTCCTTTCCGATTGTCCGTCTGTTTGAGGATGATAAGCCGAACTGAATCGTAAATTCGTGCCCATAGCTTTCTTCAAACTGATCCAAAATCGTGAATGTAAATCTGGGATCACGATCAGAAACTATGGATACTGGCATGCCATGCAATCTCACAATCTCATTCACGTACATATGAGCAAGACGTTCAAGGGAATAATTCTCTCGTATCGATAAGAAATGTGCAACTTGGTTAACCTATCAACAATAACCCAAATTGCATCTATGCCTTGAGAAACCTTAGGAAGACCCGTAACGAAATCCATTGTAATGTGTTCCCACTTCCATTCCGGAATCTCTAGTGGTTGCAATGGACCTTTCGGCACTTGATGCTCCGCCTTTACACGTTGACAAGTTAAACATCTCGAGATAAATTCCGCTATCTCTCTCTTCATATTGCTCCACAAAAATGTATGTCGAAGATCACGATACATTTTAGTACTCCCAGGATGGATTGCAAATGGTGTGTTGTGTGCCTCCATCATAATTATATGTTTTAAGTCAAAATCGTTAGGAACACAAAGTCTGGAGTTGACTCGAAGTATTCCCTCTTCATCGATTCTTGCTTCTGCAATGGCACCTTCTTGCACCTTCTTCTTCATATTCATCAGCTCCGCATCCGTAGTTTGAGCAACTTTAACTTTATCAATCAAAGCTGGTTCTACGCGTATATTTTACATCATTGCACTTGTTCCCACATATGATCTTCTACTCAACGCGTCAGCTACCACGTTCGCTTTTCCAGGATGGTATTGGATGGTATGATCGTAATCTTTCAACAGCTCAAGCCAACGTCGTTGCCGCATGTTGAGTTCCTTCTGAGTGAAAAAATATTTAAGGCTCTTATGATCCGTATAAATCTCCACTTTCCCTCCGTACAAGTAATGTCTCCAGATCTTCAACGCGAAAACGACAGCTGCCAACTCTAGATCATGAGTAGGATAATTCCTCTCATATTCTTTGAGTTGTCGCGAGGCATAGGCTATGACTTTCCCATGTTGCATGAGAACACATCCTAACCCTTTGCCCGGAGCATCACTATAGATAACAAATCCATCCGAACCAGATGGTATTGTCAGAACAGGTGCCGAGATAAGTCTTCTCTTGAGCTCTTGGAAGCTCTTCTCGCATTCCTCGCTCCAAACGAATTTTGTATCTTTCCGAGTCAACTGAGTTAATGAAGTAGCGATTCGAGAAAATCCCTCTACGAATCTCCGATAATAACCAGCTAAGCCCAGAAAGCTTCGTACTTCGGCCACCGACTTAGGTTGCTCCCAGCTTTGTATTGCTTTAATCTTCGCCGGGTCAACAGATACTCCACGTTTCGACACCACGTGCCCAAGGAATGCTACTTCCTCAAGCCAAAACTCGCATATCTTTAACTTGGCGTATAGCTTGTTCTCACGAAGCTTTTGAAGTACCAACTTCAAATGGTGCTCATGATCTTCACGGCTTTTAGAATAGATGAGGATGTCATCAATAAAGACAACAACGAATTGATCCAAATAATCCTTAAATACACGGTTCATCATATCCATGAAAGCAGCAGGAGCATTAGTCAATCCAAAAGACATGACTAAGAACTCATAATGCCCGTACCGTGTTCTGAAAGCAGTCTTTGGAATATCCTCAGTTTTAATCTTCAGCTGATGATATCCAGAACGAAGATCGATCTTTGAAAAGAACTGTGCTCCTTGCAACTGGTCGAACAGGTCATCAATACGAGGTAACGGATACCTATTCTTGATGGTGACATGGTTCAACTCCCGATAGTCAATACAAAGTCGCATACTCCCGTCTTTCTTCTTTACGAATAAAATAGGAGCACCCCAAGGAGACGTACTAGGACGAATAAAACCGATGTCTAACAATTCTTGTAATTGGTTCTTTAACTCCTGAAGTTCAATAGGAGCCATTCGATATGGGGTTTTAGATATGGGGTTTTAGAAATGGGCTTTGTACCAGGCTCAAGGTCAATAAAGAATTCAACTTCACGTTCTGGGGGTAGACCGGGAAGTTCTTCGGGAAATACGTCAGGAAATTCATTAACAACGAAAATATTATTCAAATCTGATGTATTCTGGTTTAGATCAGTGACATGAGCTAAGAAAGCTTGACATCCGTTTTTTAATAAATGAATAGCCTTGGGATTTGAAATGATATTGACTGATTTTAGTGGTTTGGTGGTTTGAATTCGCACAACAAGTTGATTAAGAATATGAAAACTAACAACCTTACGAAAACAATCAATTCTGGCATGGTAATTGGTTAACCAGTCAATTCCTAAAATCACGTCAAATGCAAGTATTTTCAAAGATATAAGATCAACAGGTAAGGTAAGGGTACCAATCTGAATCAAGCAAGATTTGTAAACTGTGGATGTAACAAAAGTTTCTCCTAACGGAGTTTCAACAGATAAGTCAAAGTCTAATTTATCAGAAGTCAAGTTCAAACGTTGGGCACAAGCAGGTGAAATAAAGGAATGGGTAGCACCGGTATCTAACAAGGTGTACACTTCGCAAGAGTTTATGATCAGCTTACCCGTAATCACCTCGTGTGGATTCCTGGCGTTTTGGGCTGTCACGACAAACGCTCTTCCAAGAATCACCGACTTTGACTTGTCTGCAACCGCCTTTGGAATCACCACCCCCGCTGAATTTGGTTTCGCAACAGGATAATCTCGAGCTATATGTCCTTCTTTTCCACAGTTATAGCATCCTTTGAATTGTTGTGGGCAGTTTGGGCTGATATGTCCCTCTTTCCCGCATTTATAGCATACGACCGGTGGTCGTTCTCCTCCCCTCGAAATAGTTGATGCTGGTGCTGATGTCGACGTCTTTACGTTCTCATTATTGTACCTTCTCTTCTTGAAATCTCCTCCCGATTCGCTTCTTCTACTATCATGGCCACGATTACCACCGGAGTGGTTACCGTTTCTGTCATACTTTCCTCCTCGCTGGTTGTCATTGCTCCGATGACTGCTGCCACCGGTACGACCTTGGTTGTGGTCATTATCTCGTTCTAACAACTGGGCCCTGTTCACTACATCTGAATATAGAGAAAATTTATGAGAAATGAGGTATTGACGTATTTCGGGTTTCAAACCTCTTAGAAACATCCGCGTCATACGTTCCTCATTCTCCACCAAATGAGGTGCAAACCTGGACAGCTCCGCGAACTTAGCCTCGTACTGGGATACCGTCATGTTATTTTGCTCATGTCTGATAAACTCTACCTCCTTCATATGACGAATACTTTCAGGAAAGTACTTGTCATTGAATAGTTTCTGGAACGCTTCCCAAGACATCTTAAGTGCAGCAGGCTGGGTACGCTTCACGGATTCCCACCAGTAATCTGCCTCTCCATGGAACATAAACGTGGCGAATGGAACCTTCTGTTCCTCTGTACATCCCAAAACATCAAATATCTTGGTAATTTTTTTAATCCACGTCTCCGCCTTGATCGGATTTGGCTTTCCCAGAAACTCTGGTGGTCCCAATTCTTTGAACTGCTTGGCAGTAACAATTCGCGAGTTGTTATTATCTCCACCTGTATGTTGCACACGAGTCTCCCTCGTCTGACCAACGTTATTTTCAGGATGAACATTGCCTTCTTGTTGCACGTTCTCCTGGTTAGTGATTAAAGGTGTCTCCACGGTCTCATTCACTTCGTTGTTAACATTCTCAGCTGCCATTCTCAAATACTGCCATAAAACAAGGGTTAATTAAACAAATCAACATATCACATATTAACCCTATGCTCCAACTGACCAATTAAATACCACATAAGCTTAGGTAGGACACACTAGCGAAGGATTTACTCGTCTCTCCCCTCCTAGTTCTATTCCCCGATCTCTACCAGAGATCATATCCCTAAGCTATGATACCAACTGTGACGCCCCCAGAATAGGTCCAGTCAACCCAACCCATTCTGAGTCGCCAAATACATGGTACAGAATTCAAATACAACTTTATATCATACGGTCGTGCAAAATACGACCACAAAACTGTGAGTGTCAATACAAATATGTAGAAAATATTAAGATTCAAACTAAGTCCTCATTACAATTATTATCACACTATTTATCAAAAATAGTGAGGACTACTACTGCTCTAACTCGGACCATCACTCTGTCCCCCGACTAGTTCCCGCGACATTCTCATTTCCTGAAGAGGACAATAGATGAAAAGGGTGAGCTCAACTAGCCCAGTAAAGAATATTATGACTAAGATAATGGAAAATAAATTATCGTTAGCCTTCAATAAATCAGATAAAATATAATGGACAACCAATCTTAGATCAATATTCGCAGCGGAAATAACAATTCATTAGAAGAGTTAAGTAGAGAATAAAGTCTACTATCTTCTATGATTTAAAAGTCCATCATCAATATTTTATTCCTGTAACATCAATCAATATATATCTCAAATCAAATATTCATCTTTGCACTACGGCCAAAGATATTCATTTGTATCATCAGTGGTCATGTTCATCTCAACACCTGTCATCTTTGCACTACAGGCCAAAGATATTCATCAAGTAATCATTCATCTTTGCTCTACAGGCCAAAGATATTCATCAAGTAATCATTCATCTTTGCTCTACAGGCCAAAGATATTCAGTCATATCACCTTTTAGGACTAAGGATGATGAAAAATATTTTAAAAAACGAATCCAGTGAGATAAAAGACAAAGACTAAGGATTCGTATCTTAGCATATCCAATTCAAAAATACCTCGTAATAATCAATTATGGAGCAAAATTCAAGAATAGAGCTCAAAACTTAGATCCAATCAAAGATAAGAACTTTAACAAGTAATTTGGACATATAGAAGAAAATTTAATTTTTCCGTGAATAGTGCCGTATACGTGAATAGAGCAGTATACGTGAATAGTAACCCCGACGGAAAAAGTAAGAATTTCATAACAAAACCCATGACAATATTTTGGTATAATGATATTGAAAAGAATAACATCATTTACGAAAGAAATAACATCCCTTACCTCAAAAGAATAGTACTTCTGGCTGGAGTATCGGATATAATATCGAAGAAAACTTGCACTGAATACTAATACTCAAAGTATTGAAATACTCACAAAAATACGCTCGATATTATAGAGAGAGAAAACTTATGATTCTGGTGTGATTTTCAATTCTAACCTAAGCACCCTATTTATAGGAAAAGCTTAGGATGTCAAAAGAGACTAATTTAATAAAACAATATTATTATTTAAAAAAATCCAGCCGCCTGCCAAAACTTTCCAAAGCCATCAGCCACCACAAGTGGGACCCACCTCCCATTAAAAAAATATTTATTTTCCGAAACTTCAATAATTCATAATAAATAGCCCCTTTGTCAGAAAAATACAAATGATGTGTCCTTTCCATAGGAAATTTAATTCTCTACAACTTTGCAGAAGGAAGTTTTTCCAAATTCCAAACATAAATTATCTGAAATCCATAAACAGATGATTTTCCACACCAAGATACTGATAAAAACACATCATCACTAATTCCTTCTTTTATATCCACAAAATAAATATTTCCTTATCATATAAATCAATAATTAATTATTCACAAATAATATTACAGAACTACAATATTGACAACCAGGTCGTTCCCAAGAAAGAGGGGGCCTTCCGATAAGGACTTCTCCTTACTGGCGCGCAATTAAATAACCCCTCCTAGACAGAACTTCCTTAGACATTGTCAATAATGCTATCTAATAATATTATTTAAATAATATGAATTATTGAGTTGATAATGTGAAATACTGTGCAGTGACAATTATTGAATCAATAATACCAAAATATCAACTGTAGCCATTATTGAATCAATCATATAAAATAGCAACGTAGTAATTATTGAGTCAATAATATAAAATATCAACATAGCAATTATTGAGTCAATAATATAAAATATTGAACAGTAATTATTGTAACAATAATTGAGTAAGTGCATTCTCACGTAAGACTCAATAATTCGAAATACTGTGCAATACCGTGTGCTATTGTGTAACACCGCGTATCACTGTATTTTAACCACCGGGTATTTCAATAGTACTAACGGTAACAACTATGCTGTTATTTTGTAAAAAAGTTATTTATGTCGCATTCTATATCCGACAGTTATTCCGTTGTGGGGGGCCCACAAATAGCTGCGTCGTCGTACGAATATTCTCCGACAACAAGAATATTCCACGACCAAACGAATATTTCCCGACAACAAGAATATTTTATAACCACTTGCTCATTTTAAAAATGTTTGCACATTTCACCCATAACTTTCATATTTATCAAATCAACACCTTATTATTCGAAATAATATATAACGAAAATTAAATCTTTATTCATAAAAGTTGGGGTCTTACATCTGATTCATTTCTTTCAAGTAGCACATAGCGTTACCTTGAATCCTTAACCTGCAAAAGTGATTAGTTGCAAGAATGAGCAAGACAGCTCAGCAAGATCTAACAGTTTTCATGCATCACATAGCACATAAATACATGCTCAACATACATCTCATAATAATTAAAGTAACATGGCATACATGCTTTACATCATATAACAAATATAAAGATTGAGTTCCTTTCTCAATCAACATTATTTAATCAATCAATGTAGTCATAAATTGACTTTAACATTTCATGCTTACAACATATATACAATATATCATGCTCTTTGCAAAATAATTTAAAACAGTTCAACATCAAGTGCACGTAGAAAATAGAAACTGAAAGACTTGCCTTGATCGTTGTTTACCAATAACAGTTTAATAGCTTACAGATATCTGCACTTCACGTGCCCTACACAATTATATAATCATGCACATCAACTATTAGTCACATAGCAAAGCATATTAGTTGTAATGTAAATTTTACTCTACATCTCATAATCCTTCCTATTATCAATACACAATGTTCAATTTGATTGTGTTAACTATCGACTTATATTTTACTATATTTCTTTTTCGTAATATTCAAAATTCATTCAAGTGTTTAAGTCCCGCTAGGACTACCTATTGGTTTTATATTAACCACATTTCAAATATTATAATGTTCGTTTCATTAGAATCGAAACACTATTTAAGTGTATTACCACATTACACGGCGTTTCGACGTTTATACGTCATACGCCTAACTCGCCTCTTTTGCATGTGCTTTGCATGCTCCTATATTGGGTTACATTACAATATAATATTTCATTCTTATTAAAAAATAATATTAAACAAGGTCATACACACTCGTTGCGGCGTTGAGACGCTTGCACGTCCGTATGCCAAACTTGCCTATTCAAATGCCCAAACGACACGCATTTGCGCACGCTTAGCACGCCCAACCGAATTGTCTAATACTCAAGGGTTAATGCTAAGTATCATTTTAATACCTAATAGTTATGTTATGGAAGTTAGAACATCATTTTACATGGTCGGGAGCATTACATGAGCATACGTGCATGCCCGACGCCCCCCGATTGCCTAAAAAAAACATCAGTCCCAAAAATGACCATTTTGACCCTATCTAACGATCTCAAATTGAAAAACTTAAAGACCAAAAGTTGTAGGCCTACTCGTGCTCGTTCCGGATCATCTTGAATCACCTCAATCCGAGTTCGTATGAAAACTTTATGGACATTTTATCACAGGAGGTCAAAATAGTCCCGGACTGACTTTTCCTCCCGGCGCAGCTGCACCCCAAATAGCCTTGGGGGCAGCGCAGCTGCGCCCCTGGCAGCGTGCTACGCTAATTTTTTTTCTAGTTTATGGTTCTGGCAAATTTTCTAACCCTTTCCTCCTTCTAATCATCATAAATCAAGCTATACACATCCGATTGAGTCCGTTTTCGACTCTATGGATTCGTAATTCATAGAACTACAACATAGCAAGGAAATCCATAATTTACATAACCATTATCTAACCTAAATCTTGACTCCAAACCCATGTTCATACTAAACTTTCATGTTTTAACATGTTTAACGAATTCATTCACAACGAATTCGTTTCTTAACCAAATTGATTCATTCAACTTGCATTTTTTTTTGTTTTCAATGTTCCTACAACATTCATCATCAATTTAAGATTTTCATCATGATTTCATAACTAATATTTGACTCCAACTAAGCCATAACATACACATTACATCAAGAACACAAGTGTTTCATCCTTAGCATAATTTCACGAATTCAATTACTCTAAAACCAATTTTAGATGATATAGAATGGATTACACAAACCCATTAACATCTACAACCAATTCCTTCACAATTCAACCCTAGAAATCTATATTTAGATAAACAACTTAAGAACACAAAAATAAGTTTTATAATCAAATTATTACCTTTGATTCGTTATAACACTTGAACAATCTTCTTCTTTTCTTCCTTCTTTGATTCTCACAAAATTCTTCTCAATTCAAATAGAATTTTTTCTCTTTCTCTATCAATTTTCTATCTTCCTTTCTTTTCTGTGTTTTGTTCTGCTTTCTTAGGCTTAGGAAAATATACGTAAGAAAATATAACTAATGGACATGGGTTACGTTGTAATAACTATGGGTCTCAGCAGTTACAACCCACCAATGGTCATAAGACCTTGTTTGGCTAGTACACTATATAACCCTTTTAATTTATTTTAATCATTCACTTATTATATAGTTTACAAATGTCACATATAATTTAATTAAATCATGTTTAATCAAATTATTTAGCAAATATAACTCCACTTTTATTTAACAAATCATTACCTTTCTACTTTAATTATTTAATTAAATTAGGACATCACCAACACATTAGCATAATAAAATACGCACAAATTCTAAAACTATTTATCATCAATTTATTTAATATCATCATACTTGAATAAATTATTCCATAATAACTTCCATTGAATATTTATTTTATTCATTAATTCTAACACCAATATTTATTTATAATTATATTGATTCTTCTCATTCTCATACCCATTTACATTCATTTGGCTAAATATAATATATTAAGCCATTACATCAACGTATTACACTTACATGTAATATATTACCTTCATATTTTATTAAAACAAATATATTCACATTACTTCATTATTTCATTAAGTTAATTACTCACATCATTTATGAAATTTAATTCATAACAATTATAGTGCCAACAAGGCATAATAATCAAATTATATTATTTCATAATATAATATCAACTTAATTAAATTAACTAATCTTATTCAGTTAATTTCCTTTTCGTAATAATTTTATTTAACTTCTTCAACAGTTAAATTAAATTAACTATTAAACCTCATTCTTCCAACATATGAATATATATCTTCTATATTCACACCACATCATATACTTCACAACATATAACACATATATACACATATCCAAACTCAAAACATCTCGTAATAAGAATTTTATTTATTAAATTCTTATTATAATAAATTTTTAAAAATTCAGGTTGTCACATCCTTCCCTCCTTATAAGGATTCCGTTCTCGGAATCATCGAAATCCTACCTTACTCAGGTTTCCATCAAATCTCTTTAAAAACATTTATCGTCGAATAACTTCAACACATTATCTTAATATAGGTTATACATATATATTCTATTACATTCCGTTCTTCAACAAATTTTAAGTTTTATTTCATACCTTTCACTTGAACTCAATTATATTTTGAGTATTATATATTCTTTAATCCGTTCATTTTCTTTCCAAGGATTATTACCATATACCTTACTCATCGAATTCATATACTTCATAATTCACCATCTTATAAGTGTTCGGGTTATCACATTCACCCCTTCTTCTAAGTATTTCGTCCTCGAAATTTTCATTAATCTTCATCTATCGAAATAGTTTCTACGTTAATCTTTATTCACTGGATTAAAGCGTTCTACAACTACTTCTTTCTAAGGAATATCATTCTTGCCACCTTCACCTTCAGAATAATAAGAAGCTTCCACAATTGCTCAATAATTGGAAAGCGATATGAATAACAGGAATTTAAAATATTCCAATTCATGCTGAGGGGTCATAAGACCTTGAACTCTTCTCAAGGTTTAATAGTGCATCACCACTGTAAACCATCTTTAACAGAATGTTTAGCAATCACACAGACTGAAAACACTCTCTACAAGTACTCTAGGTGATCAGCCTATCGTACCCCTACGTTGTGCACAACGTATTACATCTTAACATCGTAACGACTATATGCGTTACTTTCGGAACCATTGTCTCCGATAACATGTCCCCCTTTTATAGGGTTGTTCACCTCAGCTTCTTAGCATCTGAATCCACACCAAAACAATTTGGTTTGGCATAGTTTGACCAAGAACGCTCGAATTTTATAAATATCTTTCAATATTTGTCTAGCTGAATCAAGTAGCATAGACCTCTAGCAACGATTCGGACATCAATCGAAATATATATATATATATATATATATATATACATATATATTTTTAACCAACAAAATAAATATTTATTTAAAAAAAATGTTTTTTTTGTAGTCTAAGGAAACAAAAGTAGATAAATCTCTTTTTTTATAGTTTAAAGAAACTAAAAATAGTAAGTAAATCTTTTCATAATATCCTGATACCGTACCGTAATAATGGTACGTTGAGGATTTCGTCATTACTTGACGTCGTCATACTACATCATACCATAGCGGGCTGACGATCATACGATCATATCCAACACTAAGTTTAACTACATTGATAACTTCCTCGATTATTGTCTCTACACCATATCAAATGATGCATAGAACACATGAAATACATTTTGAAATTTTGAAATTATTTTTGTCTAGCTGAAGCAATTAGCATAGACATGTGAATAATAGCACTATTTTAAAAAAAATTCATTGGTTCCATCATTTGATCCAATGTTTTTCAAGAAAACTGAAGTGCAACATCAGCACGAAGTCAATAAATTTCGAAAATCTAGCAAAGTTAGGAGATTTAGAATATAAAACTTTTTTCATCAATTAAATCTTTACTCCGTCATTACTTAATCATTCTATCAACCTTAAATAACATCAATGCTTCCTACACCATAACCTTTCTATTCCCAGTATAGTTCATCAAACTTTCCACACTTTGGAAGTCAGGAACTTTCCACAATAATATGAGTTTAAGAACTTCTTAGTCAGACCATAGGCGTCCATTCGCTGAGGAGTTCCAAACATACCATATGATTATGAGTCATGAACTTACCATAAGCATGAGTTTTAAGAACTCGCACTTAATCCTAATAACATCTTACTAATCTTAATAGTCTCTAACTATCAAATAAACACATGAGAAAAGAATCACCTTTTCACCACATATACATTGATAGCGCGACACCAACATTCCAATGATTATCAATGTGATAAACTAAGTGCAAGCACAAAACCCTCGCCCATACAAAGGTTTGTACAACTCAGTCATCACATGATTCTTCAATTGAAATCCCACCTAACTCTATCCTGCTCATAACTTGCTCTTTACTCGATACGAATTTTCCGCATCTCATCATTTATAACTCCTCGTGAGTTAACCTCGTACTATATCATAGTACATTCTCGTTATAGCATCAAACTATAACTATTCAATCATTACTGACCATCTGTCTTTCAACTTTAAAACATCGCGTCGTGACCTTATTCTATAATCATCTCCCTTATGATTCTTTCTTCTCTCATTATCGTTTTGTTTTAAAACTTCTTATCTTTACCTATCATCATGTCATATCATGATTTCCTTTACGCTTTCAATATTATAGATTTTGTCTATTCATCGTTATTCGGCATCTTTAATATTGGAGTTAGGTAACTCCTGATTCTCATCTTCATATCTCTTTAAGATTCTTCTTTGAATCTTCTTATTTATTTATTAACTCTATTTTTTAAGAATTTCTAACTTCGTTCATAAAGTTCATCATTTTATTCGAGTTTTATTCCTCGTTATTCTCACCTTCTTCTTATAACATTTCTAGGACTTAACTCATCCTATACTTCTACGTATGTGAAAAGAATCACCTTTTCGTTATACGTAACTTAACTTCTCATTCTCTAAGGTCATAGCCTAAGGTACTCTTACCTAAGGTGTATAACCTATCAGCTCTGATACCAACTGTAACGACCCCAAAATTCATAAAATACAACTCTCGACATCGATCGTTAACAATACATCCTTATTCAGACTTTACATCATTAATCAATGATACAATCACTAAAAATACGAATATTTAAAACTTTGATATTATTCCTTCTTTATTATCCCTGAATCTCAACCTTTATCATTACATAACTTTGATTCAAATTTATTTCATGAATCGCTTCGTCAAAGTTATTATAAACTAAAACTTACAACCACATTCAATAACCCTTATACATCAGGTAACATTTAAACTTTACAACTCAACATCTGTTAAGCATCATACATTATCAAATACATTATCTGAAACCTTAAACAATGTCCAAAATAATAACAATTCAGCCAAAGTATATCAATCTTCACGCATTATATCTGATTCATTTCTTTCAAGTAGCACATAGCGTTACCTTGAATCCTTAACCTGCAAAAGTGATTATTTGCAAGAATGAGCTCGACAGCTCAGCAAGATCTAACAGCTTTCATGCATCACATAGCACATAAATACATGCTCAACATACATCTCATAATAATTAAAGTAACATGGCATACATGCTTTACATCATATAACAAATATAAAGATTGAGTTCCTTTCTCAATCAACATTCTTTAATCAATCAATGTAGTCATAAATTGACTTTAACATTTCATGCTTACAACATATATACAATATATCATGCTCTTTGTAAAATAATTTAAAACAGTTCAACATCAAGTGCACGTAGAAAATAGAAACTGAAAGACTTGCCTTGATCGTTGTTTACCAATAACAGTTTAACAGCTTACAGATATCTGCACTTCACGTGCCCTACACAATTATATAATCATACACATCAACTATTAGTCACATAGCAAAGCATATTAGTTGTAATGTAAACTTTACTCTACATCTCATAACCCTTCCTATTATCAATACACAATGTTCAATTTGATTGTGTTAACTATCGACTTAAATTTTACTATATTTCTTTTTCGTAATATTCAAAATTCATTCAAGTGTTTAAGTCCCGCTAGGACTACCTATAGGTTTTATATTAATCACATTTCATATATTATAATGTTCGATTCATTAGAAACGAAATACTATTTAAGTGTATTACCACATTACACGGCGTTTCGACGTTTATACGTCATACGCCTAACTCGCCTCTTTTGCATGTGCTTTGCATGCTCCTGTATTGGGTTACATTACTCTATAATATTTCATTCTTATTAAAAACATAATATTAAACAAGGTCATACACACTCGTTGCGGCGTTGAGACGCTTGCACGTCCGTATGCCAAACTTGCCTATTCGAACGCCCAAACGACACGCATTTGCGCATGCTTAGCACGCCCAACCGAATTGTCTAATACTCAAGGATTAATGCTAAGTATCATTATAATACCTAATAGTCATGTTATGAAAGTTGGAACATTATTTTACATGGTCGGGAGCATTACATGTGCATACGAGCATGCCCGACGCCCCCCGATTGCCTAAAAAAAACATCAGTCCCAAAAATGACCATTTTGACCCTATCTAACGATCTCAAATTGAAAAACTTAAAGACCAAAAGTTGTAGGCCTACTCGTGCTCGTTCCGGATCATCTTGAATCATCTCAATCCGAGTTCGTATGAAAATGTTATGGACATTTTATCACAAGAGGTCAAAATAATCCCGGACTGACTTTTCCTCCCGGCGCAGCTGCGCCCCAAATAGCCTTGGGGGCAGCGCAGCTGCGCCCCTGGCAGCGTGCTACGCTAATTTTTTTTTCCAATTTGTGGTTCTGGCAAATTTTCTAACCCTTTCCTCCTTCTAATCATCATAAATCAAGCTATACACATCCGATTGAGTCCGTTTTCGACTCTATGGATTCGTAATTCATAGAACTACAACATAGCAAGGAAATCCATAATTTACATAACCATTATCTAACCTAAATCTTGACTTCCAAACCCATGTTCATACTAAACTTTCATGTTTTAACATGTTTAACGAATTCATTCACAACGAATTCGTTTCTTAACCAAATTGATTCATTCAACTTGCGTTTTTTTTCGTTTTTCAATGTCCCTACAACATTCATCATCAATTTAAGATTTTCATCATGATTTCATAACTAATATTTGACTCCAACTAAGCCATAACATACACATTACATTAAGAACACAAGTGTTTCATCCTTAGCATAATTTCACGAATTCGATTACTCTAAAACCAATTTTAGATGATATAGAATGGATTACACAAACCCATTAACATCTACAACCAATTCCTTCACAATTCAACCCTAGAAATCTATATTTAGATAAACAACTTAAGAACACAAAAATAAGTTTTATAATCAAATTATTACCTTTGATTCGTTATAACACTTGAACAATCTTCTTCTTTTCTTCCTTCTTTGATTCTCACAAAGTTCTTCTCAATTCAAAGAGAATTTCTTCTCTTTCTCTATCAATTTTCTATCTTCCTCTCTTCTCTGTATTTTGTTCTGCTTTCTTAGGCTTAGGAAAATATACGTAAGAAAATATAACTAATGGACATGGGTTACGTTATAATAACTATGGGTCTCAGCAGTTACAACCCACCAATGGTCATAAGACCTTGTTTGGCTAGTACACTATATAACCCTTTTAATTTATTTTAATCATTCACTTATTATATAGTTTACAAATGTCACATATAATTTAATTAAATCATGTTTAATCAAATTATTTAGCAAATATAACTCCACTTTTATTTAACAAATCATTACCTTTCTACTTTAATTATTTAATTAAATTAGGACATCACCAACACATTAGCATAATAAAATACGCACAAATTATAAAATTATTTATCATCAATTTATTTAATATCATCATACTTAAATAAATTATTCCATAATAACTTCCATTGAATATTTATTTTATTCATTAATCCTAACACCAATATTTATTTATAATTATATTGATTCTTCTCATTCTCATACCCATTTACATTCATTTGGCTAAATATAATATATTAAGCCATTACATCAACGTATTACACTTACATATAATATATTACCTTCATATTTTATTAAAACAAATATATTCACATTACTTCATTATTTCATTAAGTTAATTACTCACATCATTTATGAAATTTAATTCATAACAATTATAGTGCCAACAAGGCATAATAATCAAATTATATTATTTCATAATATAATATCAACTTAATTAAATTAACTAATCTTATTCAGTTAATTTTCTTTTCGTAATAATTTCATTTAACTTTTTCAATAGTTAAATTAAATTAACTATTAAACCTCATTCTTCCAACATATGAATATATATATCTTCTATATTCACACCACATCATATACTTCACAACATATAATACATATATACACATATCCAAACTCAAAACATCTCGTAATAAGAATTTTATTTATTAAATTCTTATTATAATAAATTTTTAAAAATTCGGGGTTGTCACATAGCATGTGTTGTATGAGAATGTAAGACGTAAAAAGGCATATATAAATGTATTGCATGAAATTATAGAACTATGATATGTCTAGTAGAAGAATTATTAATGCATGTAAAATATGCATAGTAAAGAAATGATGTTGTATATAGAGTTGTGTGCTATGTGAAGCATGATAGACTGTTAAATTTGCTGGGCCGTCGAGCTCAATCTTGAAAACACAAACGTTTTACAGGTTAATGATGTTATGCAATATTACTTGCTTGTACGGATGATGAAGATCGATCAATGTACGAATGGATAAATTTCCTTACATTAGAAATGGTAGAAACCTATGATTGATGGTTTTGATATATGTAATCAACAAATATGTATAGTTTAAAATATTTAATAAAGAATATTTATTTTAGATGCACTACAATGAATACTTTATAAAAATAAAGTGATATAGTGACATTACTATATAAGAAAGAATTAATATTGAGTTATATATATTAATATAGCTCTGATAAGAGAAATCGTTAAATGAATATGATTTCATTATAAAAGAGAATCGTAAAAGTTGAGAATCAGGGAACGAAATGAATGGAATAAAAGAAAAAGAAAAATTATTCTGCATTTTTTTAGCTATTTTAACATTAAATAATATTTTAAAAGTTAGAACAAGATAGTATTAACGCACAAGATCTGGAATAGAAATAGTCCTGATTTTGGGGTCGTTACAAAAATTATTGGATTTGTGTTCTACCACTTGGGTTTACTAGCTAACTCGTGTATCTAGCACCCCCCCCCCCCCCCCCTTCGACGAATCACAAATCCAAGTTGTAAAACTTGGGTTACACAAGATTTAGTAGAAGAAAAACTAGGGATTTCTGTAAGAACCGTGAATTTCATGAATAAATATTAATAATAATATTAATAAAAATGTAAATATTTATTTGAATATAAATGTTTATGTGTTATGTGATGAGTAATTCAATTAATTCAAATTAAATTTATAATGATTGAGAAAATATAGAGTTTATGATAAGCTCGTAACATGCCTTGTGTGGCACGAGATGAGAATTATTGAGGGTTTGATTAATTAAAGAGGGAAATCAATAAATGAAGGATTAATTAATATTATATTGTTAATTAACTATTGTTATTAGTGATAACCTATTAATGAGTAATTAATTAATAATATGTCGATTATTTATTATTGTAAGTAACAAAACATTGATGAGTAAATAATTGATGAATATAATAAGTGTTATATTTATTTAATTATTTGTTGTGTGCAATACATGTGATAATTAATCGTATAATAATGTTATTAATTGTTATTATGAATAATAATCGGTTAAAGAATAAATGAATAATTAATATAATGATTACTCAATTAATTGCTAAGTGTCATATTATGTAATGGGTGATTGTATATTAAAGTGTCTACATCTAAAGTGTGATGGGGTGTGACACTAACATGTGATTATATTATAGAACTATGTATTACGATTAAATGAATTGTGTGAGTTAAGTTACATAATTAATACTTATGTGACAAATATATACATTAAGGTGTATGTATGAATATTATAATAAACGAAATAAGCAATTGTTACTTAATAATGATTTCAATAATTTAATATGATTAAAATAATAAAGTTGGGTTAATATGGTGCGTCAATGCCCAATCGAATTATATTCGGTAGTAACGAAATGTACATGAATTATATGTTGATGTGTATACATGTACCTCAACTTACTACAATGTAATATTATTTCCTTATTAAAAACTACACTGTGACTCTAAATGAATTTAACACCTAAGTATACATATATGCCTAAGTGTATATAATATGTGTATGTATTGGGTTATTTTATTTTACTGCATTGTTTCATGTTGCTGAGTCCTTGTTTGTCCCACAAAGAGTGTCATTTCTCTTCTCACGTATATAACAAAAAGGCTAGTCTATTTCTCTTCTCAAACTCAACAATGTAGCTAGCCAGTGATCATATGGGGAGTGGGCTTAACAGTGGATTTCAACCACTCTACCAACCCATCTCCATTAACCAATGTATACTTGCTCTTCCCGTTAATTTGATTTAGTGGAGAATAGCTTTGTCTGTGTATTTATTTTTCTATAAATGTAGCTCTCTCCTTCTCATTTCAAATTGCTGAAATTTCTGATAAGCTAAGGCTAGTGTGAGTTCACTGAGATAGAAAGAGAGAGAGAAATCAGTTGGAGGAGTTCATTCAGCTTAGCAGAGGTATAATTCTTAATGTTCTTCATTTCTGAAAATTTCTAACTTCTTAATTATGCATATGTTCTTGTTAATTGGAGTAAGGATTGTTGTCAACTTGTTATATGAGTTTATATACATGTTAGAAGTACAATGTGATTGATATTAAGCATGTTAAGTAAGAAATTTTGAGTTTGGGTTTGCATTCTGTCGTAGCAGAAGCTATTATGGATCTGGCCGAGACACGATGCAGCTATGCTCGTTTTGTACTAGGGTGCAGAGCAGCTGCGCCAAGCACTGATATTGAATATTTTTGTTCTGTTACAATCTGATAGGTGTTAACTTGTTGGTATCACTTAGACAAACATGATAACAAGTTTAACATATGTAGTTGTGTGCCTTGACATAGCATGAACATGTTTGACTTCGTTAGTATACATTATTGAGAGGAAACTTATAGTTTGAAAATGGACCTTGACATGAACTTGAGATAATTATGTTCTGACCATATGAGCATGATAGTATACATATATGACTGATTTATGAACATAAGCAAGCATGAGTGGTGATATATGGTTCCTTGTACATGTCTAAATTATTTGGCTTTAAGTTAAATGAGTTCTCAAAGGAAATTTGACATATTTGAAACTAATATCCATAAATACCACATGGGATATGTTTTGACTTTTTGAGCATATTTGTATGGTCTAGATATGCACGAAATGTGAGTCTAAGGTATTGAGTATACACTAGCATACATGGTTTAAGTCTAAAATAATTTCAAAAGCAAAACTGGGACTTTTTGCAAACTAAGCTACATGAACATGGTTTATCTGTAAGACCCCAACTTTTATGAATAAAGATTTAATTTTCTTTATATATTATTTCGAATAATAAGGTGTTGATTTGATAAATATGAAAGTTATGGGTGAAATGTGCGAATATTTTAAAATGAGCAAGTGGTTATAAAATATTCTGGTTGTCGGGGAATATTCGTTTGGTTGTGGAATATTCTTGTTGTCGGGGAATATTCGTACGACGGCGCAGCTATTTGTGGACCACACAACGGAATAACTGTCGGATATAGAAAGCGACAGAAATAACTTTTTTACAAAATAACGGCGTAGTTGTTACCGTTAGTACTGTTGAAATACCCGGTGGTTAAAATACAGTGATACGCGGTGTTACACAGTAGCACACGGTATTGCACAGTATTTCGAATTATTGAGTCTTACGTGAGAATGCACTTAATCAATTATTGTTACAGTAATTACTGTTCAATATTTTATATTATTGACTCAATAATTGCTACGTTGATATTTTATATTATTGACTCAATAATTGCTACGTTGCTATTTTATATGATTGATTCAATAATGGCTACAGTTGATATTTTGGTATTATTGATTCAATAATTGTCACTGCACAGTATTTCACATTATCAACTCAATAATTCATATTATTTGAATAATATTATTAGATAGCATTATTGACAATGTCTAAAGAAGTTCTGTCTAGGAGGGGTTATTTAATTGCGCGCCAATAAGGAGAAGTCCTTATCGGAAGGCCCCCTCTTTCCTGGGACCGACCTGATTGTCAATATTGTAGTTCTGTAATAGTATTTGTGAATAATTAATTATTGATTTATATGATAAGGAAATATTTATTTTGTGGATATTAAAGAAGGAATTGGCGCTGATGAGTTTTTATCAATATTTTGGTGTGAGAATTCATCTGTTTATGGATTTCGGATAATTTATGTTTGGAATTTGGAAAAACTTCCTTCTGCAAAGTTGTAGAGAATTAAATTTCCTATGAAAGACATAGAATATGTATTTTTCTGACAAATGGGCTATTTGTTATGAATTATTGAAGTTTTGAAAAATAAATATTTTTTTAATGGGTGGGCCCCACTTTTGTTGAAAATTTTTTAGCCGCCAGGCGGCGAAATTTTTTTGAAAATAATAATATTTTATTATTTTAGTCTCCTTTGGCATCCTAAGCTTTTCCTATAAATAGGGTGCTTAGGTTAGAATTGAAAATTACACCAGAATCAGAAGTTTTCTCTCTCTATAATATCGAGCGTATTTTTGTGAGTATTTTAATACTTTGAGTGTTAGTATTCAGTGCAAGTTTCCTTCGATATTATATCCGATATTTCAGTCAGAGGTACTATTCTTTTGAGGTAAAGGATGTTATTTTCTTTCATAAATGATGTTATTCTTTTCAATATCATTATACCAAAATATTGGCATGGATTTTATTATGAAATTCTTACTTTTTCCGTCGGGTTACTATTCACGTATACAGCACTATTCACGTATACGGCACTATTCACGAAAAAATAAAATTTTCTTCTGTTTGTCCAAATTGCTTGTTAAGGTTCATATCTTTGAATGGATCTAAGTTTTGAGCTTGATTCTTGAATTTTGCTCCACAAAGTATTATTATGAAATATTCTTGAACTTTGATAAACTAAAATACGAATCCTTAATATTCCTTTATTTCACTGGATTCGTTATTTATATGATTTTTCATCATCCTCAGTTCTAAGTGGTGATATAACTGGATATCTTTGGCCTGTAGAGCAAAGATGAATGATTACCTGATGAATATCTTTGGCCGTAGTGCAAAGATGACAGGTGTTGAGATGAACATGACCACTGATGATACAAATGAATATCTTTGGCCTGTAGTGCAAAGATGAATATTGATTCGAGATGTATATTGATTGATGTTACAGGGATAAAATATTGATGATGGACTTTTAAATCATAGAAGATAGTAGACTTCATTCTCTACTTAACTCTTCTAATGAATTGTTATTTTCGCTGCGAATATTGATCTAAGATTGGTTGTCCTATTATAGTTTATCTGATTTATTGAAGGCTAACGATAATTTATTTTCCATTATCTTAGTCATAATATTCTTTACTAAGCTAGTTGAGCTCACCCTTTTCATCTGTTGTCCTCTTCAGGAAATGAGAATGTCGCGGGAACTAGTCGGGGGACAGAGTGATGGTCCGAGTTAGAGCAGTAGTAATCCTCACTATTTCTGATAAATAGTGTGATAATTATTGTAATGAGGACTTAGTTTGAATCTTAATATTTTCTACATATTTGTATTGACACTCACAGTTGTGTGGTCGTATTTTGCACGACCGTATGATATAAAGTTGTATTTGAATTCTGTACCATGTATTTGGCGACTCAGAATGGGTTGGGTTGACTGGACCTATTCTGGGGGCGTCACAGTTGGTATCAGAGCTTAGGGATATGATCTCTGGCGGAGATCGGGGAATAGAACTAGGAGGGGAGAGATGAGTAAATCCTTCGCTAGTGTGTCCTACCTAAGCTTATGTGGTATTTAATTGGTCAGTCGGAACATAGGGTTAATATGTGATATGTTGATTTGTTTAAACCCTTATTTTATGGCAGTATTTGAGAATGGCAGCTGAGAATGTTAACAACGAAGTGAATGAGACCGTGGAGACACCTTTAATCACTAACCAGGAGAACGTGCAACAAGAAGGCAATGTTCATCCTGAAAACAACGCTGGTCAGAAGATAAACGATGAGATGTTTAGAAGTTTTTTGCAGTTCATGCAAAACCAGATGAGGGAGACTCGTGTGCAACATACAGGTGGAGATAATAACAACTCGCGAATTGTTACTGCCAAGCAGTTCAAAGAATTAGGACCACCAGAGTTTCTGGAAAAGCCAAATCCGATCAAGGCGGAGACGTGGATTAAACAAATTACCAAGATATTTGATGTCTTGGGATGTACAGAGGAACAGAAGGTTCCATTCGCCACGTTTATGTTTCGTGGAGAGGAAGATTACTGGTGGGAATCCGTGAAGCGTACCCAGCCTGCCGCACTTAAGATATCTTGGGAAGCGTTCCAGAAACTGTTCAATAACAAGTACTTTCCTGAAAGTATTCGTCATATGAAGGAGGTAGAGTTTATCAGACTCGAGCAAAATAACATGACGGTATCCCAGTACGAGGCTAAGTTCGCGGAGCTGTCCAGGTTTGCACCTCATTTGGTGGAGAATGAGGAACGTATGACGTGGATGTTTCTAAGAGGTTTGAAACCCGAAATACGTCAATACCTCATTTCTCATAAATTTTCTCTATATTCGGATGTAGTGAACAGGGCCCAGTTGTTAGAACGAGATAATGACCACAACCAAGGTCGTACCGGTGGCAGCAGTCATCGGAGCAATGACAACCAGCGAGGAGGAAAGTATGACAGAAACGGTAACCACTCCGGTGGTAATCGTGGCCATGATAGTAGAAGAAGCGAATCGGGAGGAGATTTCAAGAAGAGAAGGTACAATAATGAGAACGTAAAGACGTCGACATCAGCACCAGCATCAACTATTTCGAGGGGAGGAGAACGACCACCGGTCGTATGCTATAAATGCGGGAAAGAGGGACATATTAGCCCAAACTGCCCACAACAATTCAAAGGATGCTATAACTATGGAAAAGAAGGACATATAGCTCGAGATTGTCCTGTTGCGAAACCAAATTCAGCGGGGGTGGTGATTCCAAAGGCGGTTGCAGACAAGTCAAAGTCGGTGATTCCTGGAAGAGCGTTTGTCGTGACAGCCCAAAACGCCAGGAATCCACACGAGGTGATTACGGGTAAGCTGATCATAAACTCTTGCGAAGTTTACACCTTGTTAGATACCGGTGCTACCCATTCCTTTATTTCACCTGCTTGTGCCCAACGTTTGAACTTGACTTCTGATAAATTAGACTTTGACTTATCTGTTGAAACTCCGTTAGGAGAAACTTTTGTTACATCCACAGTTTACAAATCTTGCTTGATTTAGATTGGTACCCTTACCTTACCTGTTGATCTTATATCTTTGAAAATACTTGCATTTGACGTGATTTTAGGAATTGACTGGTTAACCAATTACCATGCCAGAATTGATTGTTTTCGTAAGGTTATTAGTTTTCATATTCCTAATCAACTTGTTGTGCGAATTCAAACCACCAAACCACTAAAATCAGTCAATATCATTTCAAATCCCAAGGCTATTCGTTTATTGAAAAACGGATGTCAAGCTTTCTTAGCTCATGTCACTGATCTAAACTAGAATACATCAGATTTGAATAATCTTTCCGTTGTTAATGAATTTCCGAACGTATTTCCCGAAGAACTTCCCGGTCTACCCCCAGAACGTGAAGTTGAATTCTTTATTGACCTTGAGCCCGGTACAAAGCCCATTCCTAAAACCCCATATCGAATGGCTCCTATTGAACTTCAGGAGTTAAAGATCCAATTACAAGAATTGTTAGACATCGGTTTTATTCGTCCTAGTACGTCTCCTTGGGGTGCTCCTGTTTTATTCGTAAAGAAGAAAGACGGGAGTATGCGACTTTGTATTGACTATCGGGAGTTGAACCATGTCACCATCAAGAATAGGTATCCGTTACCTCGTATTGATGACCTGTTCGACCAGTTGCAAGGAGCACAGTTCTTTTCAAAGATCGATCTTCGTTCTGGATATCATCAGCTGAAGATTAAAACTGAGGATATTCCAAAGACTGCTTTCAGAACACGGTACGGGCATTATGAGTTCTTAGTCATGTCTTTTGGATTGACTAATGCTCCTGCTGCTTTCATGGATATGATGAACCGTGTATTTAAGGAGTATTTGGATCAATTCGTTGTTGTCTTTATTGATGACATCCTCATCTATTCTAAAAGCCGGGAAGATCATGAGCACCATTTGAAGTTGGTACTTCAAAAGCTTCGTGAGAACAAGCTATATGCCAAGTTAAAGAAATGCGAGTTCTGGCTTGAGGAAGTAGCATTCCTTAGGCACGTGGTATCAAAACGTGGAGTATCTGTTGACCCGGCGAAGATTGAAGCAATACAAATCTGGGAGCAACCTAAGTCGGTGACCGAAGTACGAAGCTTTCTGGGCTTAGCTGGTTATTATCGGAGATTCGTAGAGGGATTTTCTCGAATCGCTACTCCATTAACTTAGTTGACTCGGAAAGATACAAAATTCGTTTGGAGCGAGGAATGCGAGAAGAGCTTCCAAGAGCTCAAGAGAAGACTTATCTCGGCACCTGTTCTGACAATACCATCTGGTTCGGATGGATTTGTTATCTACAGCGATGCTTCGGGCAAAGGGTTAGGATGTGTTCTCATGCAACATGGGAAAGTCATAGCCTATGCCTCGCGACAACTCAAAGAATATGAGAGGAATTATCCTACTCATGATCTAGAGTTGGCAGCTGTCGTTTTCGCGTTGAAGATCTGGAGACATTACTTATACGAAGAGAAAGTGGAGATTTATATGGATCATAAGAGCCTTAAATATTTCTTCACTCAGAAGGAACTCAACATGCGGCAACGACGTTGGCTTGAGCTGTTGAAAGATTACGATCATACCATCCAATACCATCCTGGAAAAGCGAACGTGGTAGCTGACGCATTGAGTAGAAGATCATATGTGGGAACGAGTGCAATGATGTCAAGTATACGCGTAGAACCAGCTTTGATTGATAAAGTTAAAGCTGCTCAAGCTACGGATGCGAAGCTGATGAAGATGAAGAAGAAGGTGCAAGAAGGTGCCATTCCAGAAGCAAGAATCGATGAAGAGGGAATACTTCGAGTCAACTCCAGGCTTTGTGTTCCTAACGATTTTGACTTAAAGCATAGAATTATGATGGAGGCACACAACACACCGTTTGCAATCCATCCTGGGAGTACTAAAATGTATCGTGATCTTCAACATACATTTTAGTGGAGCAATATGAAGAGAGAGATCGCGGAATTTATCTCGAGATGTTTAACTTGTCAACGTGTAAAGGCGGAGCATCAAGTGCCGAAGGGTCCATTGCAACCACTGGAGATTCTGAAATGGAAGTGGGAGCACATTACGATGGATTTCGTTACAGGTCTTCCCAAGGTTTCTCAAGGTACAGATGCAATTTGGGTTATTGTTGATAGATTAACCAAGTCTGCTCATTTCTTACCGATACGAGAGAACTATTCCCTTGAATGTCTTGCTCATATGTACGTGAATGAGATTGTGAGATTGCATGGCATGCCAGTATCCATAGTTTCTGATCGTGATCCCAGATTTACTTCACGATTTTGGATCAGTTTGCAGAAAGCTATGGGCACAAATTTACGATTCAGTTCGGCTTATCATCCTCAAACAGACGGACAATCGGAAAGGACTATTCAAACTCTTGAAGATCTATTGAGACTTTGTGTTCTAGACTTCAAAGGGAGTTGGGATAAGTATTTACCATTGGTGGAATTCTCCTACAACAACAGTTATCAGGCAAGTATAGGCGTGGCTCCATTCGAGGCATTGTATGGGAGAAAGTGTCGCTCTCCAGTATGTTGGAACGAGGTGGGTGAAACGACATTGTTGGGACCGGAGTTGGTACGTATGTCTACAGAAAAGATCCAAATAATCCGACAACGTATACAAACAGCACAAGATCGACAAAAGAGTTATGCGGATCTTCATCGAAAGGACGTGGAATTTAACATTGGGGACCATGTATTGTTACGTATTGCTCCGTGGAAAGGAGTTACGAGGTTTGGGAAGAGAGGAAAGCTCAACCCACGATTCATTGGTCCATTTGAGATTCTTGACCGAATAGGAAATGTGGCCTATAGACTCGCTTTACCTCCAAGCATGTCTCGTGTTCATAACGTGTTTCACATATCCGTGTTACATAAATATGTGAAGGATCCAAACCGCATTATTGAGTTAGAACCAGACGAGATAGCCGAAGATTTAACGTACGAGGAGGTACCTGTCAAGATCTTGGATAGGAAGGAGCATGTCCTACGCTCGAAAATTATACCTCAAGTTAAAGTTTTATGGAGAAACCATGCGATTGAGGAAATGACGTGGGAATTGGAATCGGAAATGAAAGCGAGGTATCCTCACCTTTTCGATATACCAGGTACGTACGTCAATTTCGAGAACGAAATTTCATAAGGAGGGGAGGTTGTAAGACCCCAACTTTTATGAATAAAGATTTAATTTTCTTTATATATTATTTCGAATAATAAGGTGTTGATTTGATAAATATGAAAGTTATGGGTGAAATGTGCGAATATTTTAAAATGAGCAAGTGGTTATAAAATATTCTTGTTGTCGGGGAACATTCGTTTGGTCGTGGAATATTCTTGTTGTCGGGGAATATTCGTACGACGGCGCAGCTATTTGTGGACCCCACAACGGAATAACTGTGGAATATAGAAAGCGACAGAAATAACTTTTTTACAAAATAACGGTGTAGTTGTTACCGTTAGTACTGTTGAAATACCCGGTGGTTAAAATACAGTGATACGCGGTGTTACACAGTAGCACACGGTATTGCACAGTATTTCGAATTATTGAGTCTTACGTGAGAATGCACTTAATCAATTATTGTTACAGTAATTACTGTTCAATATTTTATATTATTGACTCAATAATTGCTACATTGATATTTTATATT
This sequence comes from Panax stipuleanatus, assembly GCA_020205555.1. Classification (NCBI taxonomy): domain Eukaryota; kingdom Viridiplantae; phylum Streptophyta; class Magnoliopsida; order Apiales; family Araliaceae; genus Panax; species Panax stipuleanatus. The sequence continues at coordinate 79,818,680 of CM035124.1, read as the reverse complement.
ATTGACTCAATAATTGCTACGTTGCTATTTTATATGATTGATTCAATAATGGCTACAGTTGATATTTTGGTATTATTGATTCAATAATTGTCACTGCATAGTATTTCACATTATCAACTCAATAATTCATATTATTTGAATAATATTATTAGATAGAATTATTGACAATGTCTAAGGAAGTTCTATCTAGGAGGGGTTATTTAATTGCGCGCCAATAAGGAGAAGTCCTTATCGGAAGGCCCCCTCTTTCCTGGGAACGACCTGATTGTCAATATTGTAGTTCTGTAATATTATTTGTGAATAATTAATTATTGATTTATATGATAAGGAAATATTTATTTTGTGGATATTAAAGAAGGAATTGGCGCTGATGAGTTTTTATCAATATTTTGGTGTGAGAAATCATCTGTTTATGGATTTCGGATAATTTATGTTTGGAATTTGTAAAAACTTCCTTCTGCAAAGTTGTAGAGAATTAAATTTCCTATGAAAGAACATAGAATTTGTATTTTTCTGACAAATGGGCTATTTGTTATGAATTATTGAAGTTTCGGAAAATAAATATTTTTTTAATGGGTGGGCCCCACTTTTGTTGAGATTTTTTTAGCCGCTAGGCGGCGAAATTTTTTTGAAAATAATAATATTTTATTATTTTAGTCTCCTTTGGCATCCTAAGCTTTTCCTATAAATAGGGTGCTTAGGTTAAAATTGAAAATCACACCAGAATCAGAAGTTTTCTCTCTCTATAATATCGAGCGTATTTTTGTGAGTATTTCAATACTTTGAGTGTTAGTATTCAGAGCAAGTTTCCTTCGATATTATATCCGATATTCCAGTCAGAGGTACTATTCTTTTGAGGTAAAGGATGTTATTTTGTTTCATAAATGATGTTATTCTTTTCAATATCATTATACCAAAATATTGGCATGGATTTTTTTATGAAATTCTTACTTTTTCCGTCGGTGTTACTATTCACGTATACAGCACTATTCACGTATACGGCACTATTCACGAAAAAATAAAATTTTCTTCTGTTTGTCCAAATTGCTTGTTAAGGTTCATATCTTTGAATGGATCTAAGTTTTGAGCTTGATTCTTGAATTTTGCTCCACAAAGTATTATTATGAAATATTCTTGAACTTTGATAAACTAAAATACGAATCCTTAATATTCCTTTATTTCACTGGATTCGTTATTCATATGATTTTTCATCATCCTCAGTTCTAAGTGGTGATATAACTGAATATCTTTGGCCTGTAGAGCAAAGATGAATGATTACCTGATGAATATATTTGTCCGTAGTGCAAAGATGACAGGTGTTGAGATGAACATGACCACTGATGATACAAATGAATATCTTTGGCCTGTAGTGCAAAGATGAATATTGATTCGAGATGTATATTGATTGATGTTACAGGAATAAAATATTGATGATGGACTTTTAAATCATAGAAGATAGTAGACTTCATTCTCTACTTAACTCTTCTAATGAATTGTTATTTTCGCTGCGAATATTGATCTAAGATTGGTTGTCCATTATATTTTATCTGATTTATTGAAGGCTAACGATAATTTATTTTCCATTATCTTAGTTATAATATTCTTTACTGAGCTAGTTGAGCCCACCCTTTTCATCTGTTGTCCTCTTCAGGAAATGAGAATGTCGCGGGAACTTGTCGAGGGACAGAGTGATGGTCCGAGTTAGAGCAGTAGTAATCCTCACTATTTCTGATAAATAGTGTGATAATTATTGTAATGAGGACTTAGTTTGAATCTTAATATTTTCTACATATTTGTATTGACACTCACAGTTGTGTGGTCGTATTTTGCACGACCGTATGATATAAAGTTGTATTTGAATTCTGTACCATGTATTTGGCGACTCAGAATGGGTTGGGTTGACTGGACCTATTCTGGGGGCGTCACAGTTGGTATCAGAGCTTAGGGATATGATCTCTGGCGGAGATCGGGGAATAGAACTAGGAGGGGAGAGACGAGTAAATCCTTCGCTAGTGTGTCCTACCTAAGCTTATGTGGTATTTAATTGGTCAGTCGGAGCATAGGGTTAATATGTGATATGTTGATTTGTTTAAACCCTTATTTTATGGCAGTATTTGAGAATGGCAGCTGAGAATGTTAACAACGAAGTGAATGAGACCGTGGAGACACCTTTAATCACTAACCAGGAGAACGTGCAACAAAAAGGCAATGTTCATCCTGAAAACAACGTTGGTCAGACGATAAACGATGAGATGTTTAGAAGTTTTTTGCAGTTCATGCAAAACCAGACGAGGGAGACTCGTGTGCAACATACAGGTGGAGATAATAACAACTCGCGAATTGTTACTGCCAAGCAATTCAAAGAATTGGGACCACCAGAGTTTCTGGGTAAGCCTGATCCGATCAAGGCGGAGACGTGGATTAAACAAATTACCAAGATATTTGATGTCTTGGGATGTAAAGAGGAACAGAAGGTTCCATTCGCCATGTTTATGTTCCGTGGAGAGGCAGATTACTGGTGGGAATCCGTGAAGCGTACCCAGCCTGCCGCACTTAAGATGTCTTGGGAAGCGTTCCAGAAACTGTTCAATGACAAGTACTTTCCTGAAAGTATTCGTCATATGAAGGAGGTAGAGTTTATCAGACTCGAGCAAAATAACATGACGGTATCCCAGTACGAGGCTAAGTTCGCGGAGCTGTCCAGGTTTGCACCTCATTTGGTGGAGAATGAGGAACGTATGACGCGGATGTTTCTAAGATTTTTGAAACCCGAAATACGTCAATACCTCATTTCTCATAAATTTTCTCTATATTCGGATGTAGTGAACAGGGCCCAGTTGTTAGAACGAGATAATGACCACAACCAAGGTCGTACCGGTGGCAGCAGTCATCGGAGCAATGACAACCAGCGAGGAGGAAAGTATGACAGAAACGGTAACCACTCCGGTGGTAATCGTGGCCATAATAGTAGAAGAAGCGAATCGAGAGGAGATTTCAAGAAGAGAAGGTACAATAATGGGAACGTAAAGACGTCGACATCAGCACCAGCATCAACTATTTTGAGGGGAGGAGAACGACCACCGGTCGTATGCTATAAATGCGGGAAAGAGGGACATATCAGCCCAAACTGCCCACAACAATTCAAAGGATGCTATAACTATGGAAAAGAAGGACATATAGCTCGAGATTGTCCTGTTACGAAACCAAATTCAGCGGGGGTGGTGATTCCAAAGGCGGTTGCAGACAAGTCAAAGTCGGTGATTCCTGGAAGAGCGTTTGTCGTGACAGCCCAAAACGCCAGGAATCCACACGAGGTGATTACGGGTAAGCTGATCATAAACTCTTGCGAAGTTTACACCTTGTTAGATACCGGTGCTACCCATTCCTTTATTTCACCTGCTTGTGCCCAACGTTTGAACTTGACTTCTGATAAATTAGACTTTGACTTATCTGTTGAAACTCCGTTAGGAGAAACTTTTGTTACATCCACAGTTTACAAATCTTGCTTGATTCAGATTGGTACCCTTACCTTACCTGTTGATCTTATATCTTTGAAAATACTTGCATTTGACGTGATTTTAGGAATTGACTGGTTAACCAATTACCATGCCAGAATTGATTATTTTTGTAAGGTTATTAGTTTTCATATTCCTAATCAACTTGTTGTGCGAATTCAAACCACCAAACCACTAAAATCAGTCAATATCATTTCAAATCCCAAGGCTATTCGTTTATTGAAAAACGGATGTCAAGCTTTCTTAGCTCATGTCACTGATCTAAACTAGAATACATCAGATTTGAATAATATTTCCGTTGTTAATGAATTTCCGAACGTATTTCCCGAAGAACTTCCCGGTCTACCCCCAGAACGTGAAGTTGAATTCTTTATTGACCTTGAGCCCGGTACAAAGCCCATTCCTAAAACCCCATATCGAATGGCTCCTATTGAATTTCAGGAGTTAAAGAACCAATTACAAGAATTGTTAGACATCGGTTTTATTCGTCCTAGTACGTCTCCTTGGGGTGCTCCTGTTTTATTCGTAAAGAAGAAAGACGGGAGTATGCGACTTTGTATTGACTATCGGAAGTTGAACCATGTCACCATCAAGAATAGGTATCCGTTACCTCGTATTGATGACCTGTTCGACCAGTTGCAAGGAGCACAGTTCTTTTCAAAGATCGATCTTCATTCTGGATATCATCAGCTGAAGATTAAAACTGAGGATATTCCAAAGACTACTTTCAGAACACGGTACGGGCATTATGAGTTCTTAGTCATGTCTTTTGGATTGACTAATGCTCCTGCTGCTTTCATGGAAATGATGAACCGTGTATTTAAGGAGTATTTAGATCAATTCGTTGTTGTCATTATTGATGACATCCTCATCTATTCTAAAAGCCGTGAAGATCATGAGCACCATTTGAAGTTGGTACTTCAAAGGCTTCGTGAGAACAAGCTATACGCCAAGTTAAAGAAATGCGAGTTCTGGCTTGAGGAAGTAGCATTCCTTGGGTACGTGGTATCAAAACGTGGAGTATCTATTGACCCGGTGAAGATTGAAGCAATACAAATCTGGGAGCAACCTAAGTCGGTGACCGAAGTACGAAGCTTTCTGGGCTTAGCTGGTTATTATCGGAGATTCGTAGAGGTATTTTCTCGAATCGCTACTCCATTAACTCAGTTGACTCGAAAAGATACAAAATTCGTTTGGAGCGAGGAATGCGAGAAGAGCTTCCAAGAGCTCAAGAAAAGACTTATCTCGGCACCTGTTCTGACAATACCATCTGGTTCGGATGGATTTGTTATCTACAGCGATGCTTTGGGCAAAGGGTTAGGATGTGTTCTCATGCAACATGGGAAAGTCATAGCCTATGCCTCGCGACAACTCAAAGAATATGAGAGGAATTATCCTACTCATGATCTAGAGTTGGCAGCTGTCGTTTTCGCGTTGAAGATCTGGAGACATTACTTGTACGAAGAGAAAGTGGAGATTTATACGGATCATAAGAGCCTTAAATATTTCTTCACTCAGAAAGAACTCAACATGCGGCAACGACGTTGGCTTGAGCTGTTGAAAGATTATGATCATACCATCCAATACCATCCTGGAAAAGCGAACGTGGTAGCTGACGCGTTGAGTAGAAGATCATATATGGGAACGAGTGCAATGATGTCAAGTATACGCGTAGAACCAGCTTTGATTGATAAAGTTAAAGCTGCTCAAGCTACGGATGCGAAGCTGATGAAGATGAAGAAGAAGGTGCAAGAAGGTGCCATTCCAGAAGCAAGAATCGATGAAGAGGGAATACTTCGAGTCAACTCCAGACTTTGTGTTCCTAACGATTTTGACTTAAAGCATAGAATTATGATGGAGGCACACAACACACCGTTTGCAATCCATCCTGGGAGTACTAAAATGTATCGTGATCTTCAACATACATTTTAGTGGAGCAATATGAAGAGAGAGATCGCGGAATTTATCTCGAGATGTTTAACTTGTCAACGTGTAAAGGCGGAGCATCAAGTGCCGAAGGGTCCATTGCAACCACTGGAGATTCTGAAATGGAAGTGGGAGCACATTACGATGGATTTCGTTACAGGTCTTCCCAAGGTTTCTCAAGGTACAGATGCAATTTGGGTTATTGTTGATAGATTAACCAAGTCTGCTCATTTCTTACCGATACGAGAGAACTATTCCCTTGAACGTCTTGCTCATATGTACGTGAATGAGATTGTGAGATTGCATGGCATGCCAGTATTCATAGTTTCTGATCGTGATCCCAGATTTACTTCACGATTTTGGATCAGTTTGCAGAAAGCTATGGGCACAAATTTACGATTCAGTTCGGCTTATCATCCTCAAACAGACGGACAATCGGAAAGGACTATTCAAACTCTTGAAGATCTATTGAGACTTTGTGTTCTAGACTTCAAAGGGAGTTGGGATAAGTATTTACCATTGGTGGAATTCTCCTACAACAACAGTTATCAGGCAAGTATAGGCGTGGCTCCATTCGAGGCATTGTATGGGAGAAAGTGTCGCTCTCCAGTATGTTGGAACGAGGTGGGTGAAACGACATTGTTGGGACCGGAGTTGGTACGTATGACTACAGAAAAGATCCAAATAATCCGACAACGTATACAAACAGCACAAGATCGACAAAAGAGTTATGCGGATCTTCATCGAAAGGACGTGGAATTTAACGTTGGGGACCATGTATTGTTACGTATTGCTCCGTGGAAAGGAGTTACGAGGTTTGGGAAGAGAGGAAAGCTCAACCCACGATTCATTGGTCCATTTGAGATTCTTGACCGAATAGGAAATGTGGCCTATAGACTCGCTTTACCTCCAAGCATGTCTCGTGTTCATAACGTGTTTCACATATCCGTGTTACATAAATATGTGAAGGATCCAAACCGCATTATTGAGTTAGAACCAGACGAGATAGCCGAAGATTTAACGTACGAGGAGGTACCTATCAAGATCTTGGATAGGAAGGAGCATGTCCTACGCTCGAAAATTATACCTCAAGTTAAAGTTTTATGGAGAAACCATGCGATTGAGGAAATGACGTGGGAATTGGAATCGGAAATGAAAGCGAGGTATCCTCACCTTTTCGACATACCAGGTACGTACGTCAATTTCGAGAACGAAATTTCATAAGGAGGGGAGGTTGTAAGACCCCAACTTTTATGAATAAAGATTTAATTTTCTTTATATATTATTTCGAATAATAAGGTGTTGATTTGATAAATATGAAAGTTATGGGTGAAATGTGCGAATTTTTTAAAATGAGCAAGTGGTTATAAAATATTCTTGTTGTCGGGGAATATTCGTTTGGTCGTGGAATATTCTTGTTGTCGGGGAATATTCGTACGACGGCGCAGCTATTTATGGGCCCCACAACGGAATAACTGTCGGATATAAAAAGCGACAGAAATAACCTTTTTATAAATAACGACGTAGTTGTTACCGTTAGTACTGTTGAAATACCCGGTGGTTAAAATACAGTAATATGCGGTGTTGCACAGTAACACACGGTATTGCACAGTATTTTGAATTATTGATTCTTACGAAAGAAGTCACTACTCAATTATTGTTACAGTAATTACTGTTCAATATTTTATATTATTGACTCAATAATTGCTACGTTGATATTTTATATTATTGACTCAATAATTGCTACGTTGCTATTTTATATGATTGATTCAATAATGGCTACAGTTGATATTTTGGTATTATTGATTCAATAATTGTCACTGCATAGTATTTCACATTATCAACTCAATAATTCATATTATTTGAATAATATTATTAGATAGCATTATTGACAATGTCTAAGGAAGTTCTGTCTAGGAGGGGTTATTTAATTGCGCGCCAATAAGGAGAAGTCCTTATCGGAAGGCCCCCTCTTTCCTGGGACCGACCTGATTGTCAATATTGTAGTTCTGTAATATTATTTATGAATAATTAATTATTGATTTATATGATAAGGAAATATTTATTTTGTGGATTTTAAAGAAGGAATTGGCGCTGATGAGTTTTTATCAATATTTTGGTGTGAGAAATCATCTGTTTATGAATTTCGGATAATTTATGTTTAGAATTTGGAAAAACTTCCTTCTGCAAAGTTGTAGAGAATTAAATTTCCTATGAAAGGACATAGAATTTGTATTTTTCTGACAAATGGGCTATTTGTTATGAATTATTGAAGTTTCAGAAAATAAATATTTTTTTTAATGGGTGGGCCCCACTTTTGTTGAAAATTTTTTAGCCGCCAGGCGGCAAAATTTTTTTGAGAATAATAATATTTTATTATTTTAGTCTCCTTTGGCATCCTAAGCTTTTCCTATAAATAGGGTGCTTAGGTTAGAATTGAAAATTACACCAGAATCAGAAGTTTTCTCTCTCTATAATATCGAGCGTATTTTTGTTAGTATTTCAATACTTTGAGTGTTAGTATTCAGTGCAAGTTTCCTTCGATATTATATCCGATATTTCAGTCAGAGGTACTATTCTTTTGAGGTAAAGGATGTTATTTTGTTTCATAAATGATGTTATTCTTTTCAATATCATTATACCAAAATATTGGCATGGATTTTTTTATGAAATTCTTACTTTTTCCGTCGGTGTTACTATTCACGTATACAGCACTATTCACGTATACGGCACTATTCACGAAAAAATAAAATTTTCTTCTGTTTGTCCAAATTGCTTGTTAAGGTTCATATCTTTGAATGGATCTAAGTTTTGAGCTTGATTCTTGAATTTTGCTCCACAAAGTATTATTATGAAATATTCTTGAACTTTGATAAACTAAAATACGAATCCTTAATATTCCTTTATTTCACTGGATTCGTTATTTATATGATTTTTCATCATCCTCAGTTCTAAGTGGTGATATAACTGAATATCTTTGGCCTGTAGAGCAAAGATGAATGATTACCTGATGAATATCTTTGGCCGTAGTGCAAAGATGACAGGTGTTGAGATGAACATGACCACTGATGATACAAATGAATATCTTTGGCCTGTAGTGCAAAGATGAATATTGATTCGAGATGTATATTGATTGATGTTACAGTGATAAAATATTGATGATGGACTTTTAAATCATAGAAGATAGTAGACTTCATTCTCTACTTAACTCTTCTAATGAATTGTTATTTTCGCTGCGAATATTGATCTAAGATTGGTTGTCTATTATATTTTATCTGATTTATTGAAGGCTAACGATAATTTATTTTCCATTATCTTAGTCATAATATTCTTTACTGAGCTAGTTGAGCTCACCCTTTTCATCTGTTGTCCTCTTCAGGAAATGAGAATGTCGCGGGAACTAGTCGGGGGACAGAGTGATGGTCCGAGTTAGAACAGTAGTAGTCCTCACTATTTCTGATAAATAGTGTGATAATAATTGTAATGAGGACTTAGTTTGAATCTTAATATTTTCTACATATTTGTATTGACACTCACAGTTGTGTGGTCGTATTTTGCACGACCGTATGATATAAAGTTGTATTTGAATTCTGTACCATGTATTTGGCGACTCAGAATGGGTTGGGTTGACTGGACCTATTCTGGGGGCGTCACATTATCTATGTACTGATATTTTTGAGTATACATGCTAGTGCTTTTAACATCACTTAGATGGCCTACACATGCACATACTTGTTAGATACAATGAAAGTTAATCAAGTATGAGTTTAAGTAAGTTTTCAAGCAAATAACAATGCTAGCCATGCGTAAACGATATGAACACATGTAAGCATGTATATTATAGATTTATGATCGCTTTATGTATATGAATGACAAACTTGATAGCCCTTGTGATATTATGACCTTAATTGGCCTAAATCCTTTAGAGATTCCAACTAAAGGTATAATATATAAACATGAACTTAAAGTGACCCTATGGGAGTCCAAGACCTCTTAACATGTATGATTGTTATGTGTTAACACTCTGTTACTCTAAAAAGTGGAACGAAACCAAGGAAATAAAAAACATAACTCTGGTCTGGCCAAGGGACAGCGCAGCTGCGTCGTCCCTAAGCCTTTCCAGGGCGCAGTTGCGCCAAGCTGTTTTCAGGTCTGAGTATTCTGCTTGTTTTTTGATTATGTCAGTTGGTTTATAATGATACCCTAAGCTGCTAATCAGAGTCTGATCACTACTGATATGTATTATATGTGATGATAATGTAACATGATGATTTTTAAACTTATAAAAAGGAATTCCATAGATAAGTAAAGACATAATCGATTAAGTACTATGATTTTATATGATGCTATACGTGGTATAACTGTGTAGCAAAATTAAAGACTTAAGTATATGTTGATGATATGTACGAGATAATGTATGTTGTTAAACTGTGTGACTAATAGATATCCTATACATGTAAATATATTACGATAGGAATTCAAAAAGTGTTGATAAGCTATAAGTGGTAATCTACGCTTAAGACAAGTATCTAAACCTTATCTTTTGATGCAAGATTCATAACTTCATTTGATTTAGTATTGAATGCAAGTTTCCTAACCCTACTCTTTATAGAGCATTTCTTAAAGCTTGTGCTATTATTGGTAGTACAAGTAAATCATTTTACGATTCATGCCTTATGACTTAATACTTCAAAGCTAAGATAAAGTTGTTTATATTCTTTGAACTTATAATTGTTCTTATATACCTTGAAAGAGTAGTCTATGTCATTTGATTCGGCTAGACCTAAATCATAATTTGAAAGCAATCTTATATTGACTGAGATGAACAACCCTCTTAAAGGGGAAATTATATATTGTCGGGAGACCGACGTGCGCACTTGAGTACAATTGAACGATATGCATAGCGTAGGGTACTTTAGGCTGATCACCTGTTGTACTTGTTTTATTGGATTATCAGCATATTACAGTTAATTCTAGTAGAAGTTCATAGTCCTTAGTGACTACTCAGTATTCATTATTCTTGAACTATGAAAAGGTTAAACCTTGAATCTTATTGATATCTTTCTGTCCTTAGCGACTGTTATTGAAAATTATTGATACTTCTTGTTATTCTCAAACTATCCTTTATTGTCATACCCTTGGAAATTGAAAACTATATTCCCCCCTTATTGCTACATTACTTGCTGAGCAAACTTGTTGCTCATTCTTGCTTTTCTCTAAAAACATTTCAGTTAAGACAGAGCAAGGCGGACCTTCGGGCACTGATAATGGCAAGGGCAAGGCTACGGAGTAGCTTGTTATTTGTGTAGAACTTTTATGTTGATTGTAATAAGATTCTAGTCTATTATGTATTAAGTTAAGATTATGTATGCTTAAGCTATGTTTAAGCTATAAGAGATGTTTAAGTTACGAAACCTTGGGACATGAATGGTTATATTAAATAAATGTAATCTATTCGTATTTTGTGTATTTTCGTTGCGCGAGATATTGTTATTGTCTTAGAAATTAGAACGTGACGAACCGATTTCGAGACTGTGGAGGTCTGAATTTGGGGGCATCACAGTTTCACCCCTAGAAGAACATATGCTCATTTTCTTTCTCTAAACCTTTGATTTAACACTCAAGATACTTAGTTTCATACATGATGATATGTAAAACTAGGGTATCTTGGGTATTAGTTCATAACCCCATCAAATCTTAAAATAACACCAAATAGAAGATGAAGATGAAGATTTAGGTTATACCTTGTTTTAGTAGCAACCTTCCTTGATCTACAAAAGTAAAATATGAACTTAGGGTGCATTAATCAAGCTAGCACACTCCTCTCTTTCTCCTCAAAAATTCGAACCCCTCTCTCTCTTTTCTCTCTTTGTATTTTGCTAGCTTGGGAGAAAAATAGAAGAAGAAGAATATAAAATAAATTGTGGTGATTTAAAAATGTATCTTACAATATAGTTAGATACAACTAGGATCATAACTAATATCCCCCATATCTTTGTTGTCCCTTGGATAAAAGACTTTGCCTTATCTCTTCAATTAAGCCTAATCATGTCATTAAGGGTGCTAAGTAGATTTTCTACCAATGGGAGATGAACACACTTGTACTTGATGTAAGAGTTACTAATTAAGGAACTTGATTAGCATAATTTTGTTGCCTTACAAGGCCTAAAAGGGGCGGTCACTCTTGCCCATTATCCCCTCCATTTTGCTTTTATTTTAATGCACAAATTTGATTAATCAAAAATCTAAAATACCCTTAATCAAGTGGGTTAAGTATTGGTTTGCATTTTATTTCTTTTGGGCTTCTCATTTAATTGTTTTGGACTATGTAATAAATATAGTTTAATAATTTTAATATATATTAACCTAATTATTTATTTAGGGTTTCTATTTTCAATCTTATGAAATTTAATTACTTACACATATCTTTTTAACTTGTAACCTAATTAGATTTACTATAATTAGGTTTAAAATTATTAATCACTTGCAATAATAAAATTATCCACTTAAGTTAGTATAAATATTAAATACTAACTATCATTATTACCATAACCCTTAGGTTATTTAATTATCTCACCTAATGTATAATTAGGTAATGAAGCTTTCTTTTTTAATAAAATCTATAAATATATATATCCATAACTATAGTATATATATTTATTTAGCCATACACCACTTCACATATGTTATCACATATTAAATCACTATATAGCATAAAGTTTTAAATATCAATAATTTATATACATATAAAGTGACTTGAAATTCCTGGTTATTACAGTAGCGCAGTAACTTTTCCTTCTCACTCGCTTTCTTTGGATGTGATGTCCACGCGCTTTAATTACAGTCCTTTTAGCTCAACGACTTTATAGATAGCGTATAGTAAGCTTATCCAAGGCCTTTTAACTCTACGATGCCTTCTCTGCTAGACGATCCACTCTACTAGCTCCTTTCACTCAACGAACCATTCTACGAACCTCTTCATTTAGTGAAGCACTCTACGAACTCTGCTTAACATTGATTGTTTTACTATCGTTTCCTACAGAGTTAGAAACTTCTAAAACATAATATTAAGGATGCAAATTTGGCATTCCTAACTCACTAATTAACTTATTAAATATAGATTCATCTAAGGGTTTGGTAAAAACATCAGCAAGCTGATTTTCAGTTGAGATAAAATGCAATGATATATTTCTATTTTGTACATGATCTCTAATGAAATGGTATCTAATGTCTATATAGTTAGTCCTAGAATGTATGACAGGATTATGGGTTATAGATATAGCACTAGTATTATCACAAAATACGGGAATAAATTTAAACTTAAACCCATAGTCAGCTAGTTAATTTTTCATTCACAAAATTTGAGCATAGCAACTACCAACAGCAATGTATTCGGCTTATGCAGTTGAAGTTGATATTGAATTCTACTTCTTGTTGAACCATGAGACAAGCCTATTTCATAACAGTTGGCATGTAACACTGGTGTTTTTCATGTCAATCTTGCATCCTACAAAATCTGCATCTGAATACCCTATTAGATTAAAGGGAGACTCATTGGTGATAGTAGTGTGCATACAAGCCAATCATGTATGATGATAAAGCACATACTTTGTAAACAATCTTATTTATTTATTAATAAAATATTAATTTAAGGCATTTAATTATCTACATAGTGTTCTTTTTATAATATGTAAATAACCCATAGTTTTAAGCAATGCTTTTAGAATCATGATGACATCATGCTAATGAGAATCTAAATTCTTAGAAAGTTTAAAAACTAAAATAATTTCCAATTGTGGGATTACTAAAATGGGGATTAGTAAATTCGGATAGATTGGTACATATGTTGCTTGCTCATTGGATGAGGATGACTGATCTCATGGTCATTTGTGTGGAGACACTAAAGCAAGTATGTAGGTGCTTGTTGGAGAATAAGTTCACTGAACGTGACTCGCTATGGAATACCTAATGGAGTTTTACTCGCCTGTCAATAGGAATTCCTAATGTGATAGTAGTACAAGTGATCCTTGGACTTGAGATCATCATAGTATCTTGTATGTAACAAATTATACTTTGACTTATTCCTTATGGCCTTTTAAGGCATATATAGGGTATGCTTGGGTATAATGAGTTACATATGGAGATAATGAATGATCAATAAAGAATCTACCATCTCTAGTAAAAGAGGAGATATGTCCTATGTGATTCGTTAAATGACAACCCAGGAATCCTTGACCAAGGTGGAATGAAATTAGAAAGAGGTTTCTAATTTGCATTATTTGGAGTTGTGCATTTTCTAATCGAAATACATATGATTAAATAAATTAAGACTTGACAGTAATTCCATGTCTTATATTTAATTGGGACATTGTATGGTGAAATGATTGAATTGTATGGTAACTATTAACTCACAGGTTCTTTTATGATTAATGTTGAAATTTATATTATCTGAAAGTCGTTGATCGCTAGAGAGTCTTATCCCTATTGTAGAATAAATGTTATTTATTTAAATAGATTATTAGTTTAATTTATTTATTTAAATAAGATTAGAATTGTTCTAATTGATTTATTCACAACCGGTTTAATATGGAGAACCTAAAGGGTCACACCATAAAAGGAAGAAGAATTATTTAAGAAGAAAATGGCATGGTAATAATAATGCATTAAGTGTAATTAATTTAATCTATGGTGATAGAATAAATCAAATAGCTTAATGTTTATTATTTAATATTTTAAAAATATTAAATATAAATTAATAAGAGGAGTCTTATTAATATTATTATTATTATTATTATTTTAATTCTAAAGGAGTTTAGAAATTAATATAATATTAGTACTCTCTCAATCCTAATAAGATTAGGATATAAATTAATTAAAAGTATTTAATTAATTAATTAATTAAAACCCTATTCTAATTGGATTAGGAGAGTTAACCTAATATCTATATAAGAGAGTCTTATATCAGAAATAAGTAACGTGAATTTTTCCAAAGGTTGGGAGTACACATATTCTATAGAGATAGAAACAAGGGTTAAGCCAATAACCCATCTTCCTGAGTTCTTCATCTTCCTGAGTTCTTCATCTTCCTTGGTGGATCACCGTTAGAGGCCAAACATTTGGGTGGCTGACATTGATCAAGGGAAGGAGCCACTACAGAGGAATCAAAGAAATCAAAGGAGTAGAACTTGTACCTGAGGAAGCTTGGATCTTCAAAGGTATAATTCCATCATCTCCTTCTATATATTGACTGATAATTGATGCACAAGAAAGATCATGGTTAAGGGTTTGTAAGAAAATTATAAAAACTGATTTTTCATCCCTTCCGCTGCATTTATGTAATTTGATTGCATGCTTATGTTTCTAGCAAACCCAACAGTGGTATCAAAGCCAATCTTGTGCTAATTATCAGTTTATGTGATTCCATACATGTATGATATGCGATTGGATCGAGTTCTTGGGCAACAAAATTTTTCTGATTTTGCGAAGATGCGCCGGTGCAAGCCTTTCTTGCTCCGCAGCTGTGCCGGTGTCTATACCTGGTTTTCACCCTGCGCAGCTGTGCCGGTTCCCTATACATTACTGGCGCAGCTACGCCACTAGCAGAATTTGAAAAAAATTTTTGTGTTTTATTTAATTAAATGAATGGTTTATTTAATTAATAAAGGTTTAAAATAAAGATGTTTATTTTATATGAAATGAGATTTTAGAATTGCTAAAATTAAAGAGTTTAATTTGGAATTGTTTTTGAATGAAATAAAGGAGTTTTTTTTTCCAAAAACAAAGTTTAGCAAACTTTTGCCCATTAACTGATATTAATACATATATGGAATGAATTTATTTTCATGAGATGAATAAGTTTTATTGATACGTATGATGATATGTATGTTAATAAAAGGGATTGATTATGGACTATGACCAATGTGATTGGATTTTATTTTGGATGAATGCTTGAATGTATGGGTTTTATAAAATGGGGTCTGCGTACCTCGTCTTCTCTGGTTTTATTCTCAGCCTAAATTCTATCTCCCTCCTATCTACTTCCCCTTGACTGCTGATCAAGGTTTCTATTTAATTATAAATAGTTTTTGTAATAGAGATAGTTAGAATTATCTTGAAGAAACTGGAGACCAAGGAGCAAGGAGCGCGTGAAGACCCGTTTGTATGGAGCCCGGGTTTAAATGTAATAGTTACATTTAAAATTTAAATTCTTGCACTCTTAGGTTTGACCTTTTGGTTCACTTGGTGGCTCTAGTGAACCAAACTAGAATAAAAGTCCATAATCAATCCGGGTAGAATATAGTATTCTATATTGCATGCTAAATATTATATATATATATATATATATATTATTTTATGCAAACATGCTTCGCATGTTTAATAAAATGACGCGTATTTTATATATATATGTGCATGCGTGCTAGACAAGATGAGACAAATAATAACAAACCCCTCAAAGAAATAATATTAAGTCTGAAGCGTTCAAATGATATTTGGAATATCGAACGTGGCCTTCTAGCATGATTAATTAATAGAGTATTAAATATTTAATATGAGTTTGTTGTGCTATCCACAAGGCGAGTATTGAGTATTTAAGATGTTAATTAATCACATTTGATGCTTATCAAGAAAATTGAACGATCTAGTCCTGTTGTGCTATCCACAAGGACGAACATTTTTCTTTTTTGAATTTATGGAAGTGCTAGGCTGGACTTAACTTAAATCATTTTAGTTCGGATGTGCACACACATGACCATTATGATTTAAGAGGCAAAATAAAAAGAGTTACATGGTGATGTAATTGACAAGAGTTGTCTACCTATTTATTTGTATATCGCTTGTTGTGCTATCCACAAGGTTATATACATTTGAAATGGGATCCTAAATCTCACTAGCAAATCTTTAATTAGATGTTGTCGAACTATATAAGTGAGGATAATATAGTTTGATGAAAATAGTGGGAGATACCAATTTAAAATAAAGACCTAAATTTATTTTGGTATGCAAAGTTAATAAAATAAATGTTTGCTAAAAATGTTGTCTTTTCATATGCAGAATTTTAAAAATGTCAAAATCACTAATCTCACTACGAAGCATACTTGAGGCAAATAAGTTTACCGGCCCGAATTATGAGGACTGGCTAAGAAATCTGAGAATTGTTCTCACTGCTGGAAAGATTTCTTATGTCCTAAATTCAACTATCCCTGAATCTGTTTCGGAAACAGCCTCTGAGGAAGAGATTGCCACTTTCAGTAAGTGGCAAGATGATGCATCTGTGACTCAATGCATCATGCTCGCATCTATGAATAACGAGCTTCAGCGTCAGCACGTAAATATGGATGCTCCTGCTATGCTGCTTCACCTCAAGGAGTTGTATGGTGAACAGAGTAGGAATGCTAGATATGAGATATCTACGGAGCTCTTCCGATCTCGGATGGCCGAGGGCACTGTCGTTGAGACTCATGTTCTGAAGGTAATCAATTTGATTGAACGCCTTGGACAGCTTGGGTTCGTCATGGATGGGGAGTTGAGTCAAGACTTGGTCTTGCAGTCACTCCCTGAGACCATCTCGCAGTTTGTGGTTAATTTTCACATGAATAAGCTAGATGTCAGCTTGCCTGAGCTGCTTAACATGCTGAAAACTGCAGAAGGTCACTTCTCATCCAAGAAGAACCATGTCTTGATGGTGGATTCTTCCAATAAAAGGAAGAGGCCCAAGGTGTCTTCTGAAAGTAAGAAATCCAAGAAGGCTAAGGGAAAGGGGAAAGAAAAGGAACAAAAAAAACCTGAACCAGCTAAAGGAATGTGCTTTCATTGCAACGAGCCGGGACATTGGAAGAGGAACTGCAAGAAGTTTCTAGTAGAGAAGAAGCTTCGAGAAGCTTCGACTTCCAATCAAGGTTTGTTTATGATTGAAATTAATTTTTCTGAAAGTCGTAATTCTACTTGGGTATTGGATACCGGCCGTGGGTCTCACATATGTAACACTGTGCAGGGACTGGTCAGAAGTAGAAAGCTGAACAATGAAGAGGTGATCCTACGAGTGGGGAATGGAGCAAAGGTTGTTGCATTAGCTGTAGGAACTTATTGTTTAGCAATGCCTTCGGGCAAGTCCATTTATCTTAATAACTGTTATTATGTTCTAAATATTATTAAAAACATTATTTCAATTTCTGTATTGGATATGGAAGGTTTTGACGTTATTATAAAGAACAATGGTTGTTCTATTTATAAAGACGATGTTTTATATGGTATTGGAAATTTGCGAAATGGACTTTATACACTTGACTTACAAAAAAATATATTTCAAATTGAACAAACTAAGAAAAGAAAAAGAGATGATATTAATTATACCTACATGTGGCACTCTAGACTCGGTCATATCAATGAAACAAGATTATCCAAGTTGCATAAGGATGGGCTCCTAGAGCTATCCGATTATGAATCATATCCAACTTATGAATCTTGTCTCATGGGTAAAATGACTAAATCTCCTTTTAGTGGAAAAGGAGAAAGAGTTACAGAGTTGTTGGCATTGATTCACACAGACGTTTGTGGACCTATGACAACAAGTGCACGGGGTGGGTATTCTTATTTTATTACTTTCACTGATGATCACTAAAGATTTGGATATGTGTATTTAATGAAATACAAATCAGAATCATTTGAAAAGTTCAAAGAGTTCAGAAGTGAAGTAGAGAAACAAACGGGCAAGAGTATTAAGATACTTCGATCAGATCAAGGTGGAGAATACTTAAGAGGTGAATTTCTCAATTGTCTCAAAGAAAATGGTATAATCTCACAATAGGACTCCTCCAGGTATACCACAGTTAAATGGAGTATCTGAAAGGAGAAATCAAACACTGTTGGACATGGTTCGATCCATGATGAGTTTTACCGACCTTCCAATTTCCTTCTGGGGTTATGCCCTAGAAACGGCTGCATACCTACTTAACAAGGTACCTACCAAATCCGCCCCTAAGACTCCATATGAGATGTGGAAAGGGATGAAACCAAATCTTAACCATGTTAAGACTTGGGGTTGTCCAGCTTATGTCAAAAAGTTTGAAAATGATAAGCTACAGACTAAATCTGATAAGTGTAGATTTGTGGGATACCCTAAAGAAACCATAGTGTATTATTTCTATCATCCTACTGATCAAAAGGTGTTTGTTGCGAAACATGCTACCTTCTTGGAGAAAGAGTTTATCCACGAAGGGGTCAATGGGAGTAAGATATATCTTGAAGAAGTTCAAGAACCACAAATTACCACGGATCAAAGTCAGGTACCTAACCAAGTAGAAGAACCTACTGTACCACACCCTGTTCGTAAATCTAGAAGAATACCGAAGATACCTGAGACGTATGGATTCGTTATAGAGGATGACGATGAGGTACATATCATGAATGATGATGATCCATTGAATTACGAACAGGCTATGAGTAATAAAGACTCAGGGAAATGGCTTGAAGCCATGAAATTCGAAATGGACTCCATGTATGAAAATAAAGTATGGACTTTAGTTTCACCACCTGAAGGTATTAAGCCTATTGGGTGTAAATGGATTTTTAAGAGAAAGACTGGAGCAGATGGAAAAGTAGAGACCTATAAGGCCAGACTGGTTGCAAAAGGTTTCAAACAAAGACAAGGAGTTGACTATTATGAAACCTTCTCACCAGTAGCCATGCTCAAGTCCATTCGGATTTTGCTTGCGATTGCAGCTTACAACGACTATGAGATCTAGCAGATGGATGTGCAAACGGCCTTCCTCAATGGGAGACTTGAGGAGGATGTGTATATGACACAGCCAGAGGGATTTATTTCAAAAATTGGAACAAATCAAGTCTGTAAGCTACAACGATCCATTTATGGGTTGAAGCAAGCTTCTCGTAGATGGAACATTCGTTTTGATGAGACAATCAAAGAGTTTGATTTTATCAAAAATGAGGATGAACCATGTGTATACAAGAAGGTTAGTGGGAGCGCAGTATCATTCCTTGTATTATATGTTGATGATATATTACTGATAGGGAATGACATTCCTATGTTACAATCAATTAAAATCTGGTTATCTAAAAACTTCTCCATGAAGGACTTGGGTGAAGCATCCTATATTTTGGGGATAAAGATCTATAAAGATAGATCTAAAAGGATGCTCGGCTTATCCCAAGGAACGTACATTGATACGATGCTAAAGAGGTTTAGCATGGAAGATTCCAAAAGTGGCCTCATGCCGATGAGCCATGGAATACATCTCTCCAAGAAACAAACCCCAAAGACACCTGAGGAGAGACACCGTATGAGTAAGATCCCTTATGCTTCTGCAATAGGATCTATCATGTACGGTATGATATGTACTAGACTGGATGTTGCTCACTGCACTTAGTGTAACGAGCAGATACCAGTCTAATCTAGGAGAAGAGCACTGGAAGGCAGTGAAGAATATCCTAAAGTACTTGAGAAGGACTAAAGATATTTTTCTTGTCTACAGTGGGTCTGAATTAAAACTCGAGGGATTCACGGACTCAAGTTTTCAAACAAACCAAGATGACAGTAAATCTGTTTCAGGGTATGTGTTTACCTTGAACGGAGGCGCACTGAGTTGGAAGAGTTCCAAGCAGCAAACAGTTGTTGATTCATTGACAGAGGCAAAGTATATAGCTGCAAGTGAAGCTGCAAAGGAAGCTGTTTGGATGAAGAAGTTTATAACTGAACTTGGTGTGGTTCCTAGCATTGGAGAAGTAGTTCCCGTATACTGTGACAACACCGGAGCGGTTGCACAGGCTAAGGAACCCAGGTCTCATCAGAAATCCAAACATGTGTTGCGGCGATTTCACTTGATCAGGGAGATCATTGAAAGAGGAGACGTCACCTTGGAGCGTGTGGACTCTCAAGACAATATTGCAGATCCATTTACTAAAGCTCTAACGCAACAGCAGTTTGATCGTCACTTAGAGAAGATGGGTATGAGATACCATGACGATTGGCTTTTAGTGCAAGTGGGAGATTGATAGTAGTGTGCATACAAGACAATCATGTATGATGATAAAGCACATACTTTGTAAACAATCTTATTTATTTATTAAAAAAATATTAATTTAAGACATTTAATTATCTACATGTTGCTGTTTTTATAATATGTAAATAACCCATAGTTTTAAGCAATGCTTTTAGAATCATGATGAGATCATGCTAATGAGATCTAAATTCTTAGAAAGCTTAAAAACTAAAATAGTTCCCAATTGTGGGATTACTAAAATGGGGATTAGTAAATCCGGATAGATTGGTACATATGTTGCTTGCTCATTGGATGAAGATGACTGATCTCATGGTCATTTGTGTGGAGACACTAAAGCAAGTATGTAGGTGCTTATTGGAGAATAAGTTCACTGAACGTGACTCGCTATGGAATACCTAATGGAGTTTTACTCGCCTGTCAATAGGAATTCCTAATGTGATAGTAGTACAAGTAATCCTTAGACTTGAGATCATCATAGTATCTTGTATGTAACAAATTATACTTTGACTTATTCCTTAAGGCCTTTTAAGGCATATATAGGGTATGCTTGGGTATAATGAGTTACATATGGAGATAATGAATGATCAATAAAGAATCTACCACCTCTAGTAAAAGAGGAGATATATCCTATGTGATTCGTTAAATGACAACCCAGGAATCCTTGGTCAAGGTGGAATAAAATTAGAAAGAGGTTCTAATTTGCATTATTTGGAGTTGTGCATTTTCTAATCGAAATACATATGATTAAATAAATTAAGACTTGACAGTAAATCCGTGTCTTATATTTAATTGGGACATTGTATGGTGGAAGGATTGAATTGTACGGTAACTATTAACTCACAGGTTCTTTTATGAATAATATTAAAATCTATATTATCTGGAAAGTCGTTGATCGCTAGGGAGGCTTATCCCATTGTAGAATAAATGTTATTTATTTAAATAGATTATTAGTTTAATTTATTTATTTAAATAAGATTAGAATTGTTCTAATTGATTTATTCACAACCGGTTTAATATGGAGAACCTAAAGGGTCATACCATACAAGGAAGAAGAATTATTTAAGAAGAAAATGGCATGGTAGTAATAATGCATTAAGTGTAATTAATTTAATCTATGGTGATAGAATAAATTAAATAGCTTAATGTTTATTATTTAATATTTTAGAAATATTAAATATAAATTAATAAGAGGAGTCTTATTAATATTATTATTATTATTATTATTTTAATTCTAAAGGAGTTTAGGAATTAATATAATATCAGTACTCTCTCTCAATCCTAATAAGATTAGGATATAAATTAATTAAAAGTGTTTAATTAATTAATTAATTAAAACTCTATTCTAATTGGATTAGGAGGGTAACCTAATATCTATATAAAAGAGTCTTATATCAGAAATAAGTAACGTGAATTTTTCCAAAGGTTGGGAGTACACATATTCTATAGAGATAGAAACAAGGGCTAAGCTAATAGCCCATCTTCCTGAGTTCTTCATCTTCCTTGGTGGATCACCGTTAGAGACCAAACATTTGGGTGGCTGACATTGATCAAGGGAAGGAGCCACTACAGAGGAATCAAAGGAGTAGAACTTGTACTTGAGGAAGCTTGGATCTTTAAAGGTATAATTCCATCATCTCCTTCTATGTATTGACTGATAATTGATGCACAAGAAAGATCATGGTTAAGGGTTTGTAAGAAAATTTTAAAAACTAATTTTTCATCCCTTCCGCTGCGTTTATGTAATTTGATTGCATGCTTATGTTTCTAGCAAACCCAACAATTGGGATACCACAGTCCCAAATATGAAGTGCCTTAAGATATCTAAAAATTCTTTTTATAATAATTAAATGAGATTCCTTAGGGTTAACTTGAAACCTAGCACAAATACAAGTAGAAAATATGATATATGGCCTACTAATAGTTAAATATTGGAGAGATCCTATCATACCTCTGTATCGAATTATATCAATACTTTTATCAGATTCATCCTTGCCAAGCTTGGTTGTAGAGGCCATTGGAGTCTTCATGGGAGTGGTTGATTCCATGCTATACTTTTTAAGTAGATATTTGATGTACTTGGCTTGATTGATGAAGATTCCCTCATCAGTCTGCTTCACTTAAATTCCAAGGAAGAATTTCAACTCACCCATTATGCTCATCTCAAACTTGCTCTGCATTAGCTTGACAAATATCTCACATAACTTTTCATTTGTAGAGCCAAAAATGATATTATCTACATAGATTTGAACTAATAGAATTTTATCCTTGTGCTTCCTAAGGA
The DNA here is from genome assembly GCA_020205555.1 of Panax stipuleanatus. NCBI lineage: Eukaryota > Viridiplantae > Streptophyta > Magnoliopsida > Apiales > Araliaceae > Panax > Panax stipuleanatus. The sequence goes on along the minus strand of CM035124.1, from coordinate 79,795,941 downwards.
ACAGTGTTGTGTCTACCCTAACTTTAGTGAATCTATTTTCAATGAGAAAATTAGTTAGTGTTTCATACCTATGCCTTATGTGATTGCTTTAAACCATATAATGCTTTATCTAATCTATAGACATAATTAGAAATGGTTGGATTGACAAAACTTGGAAGTTGTTCAACATAAACCTCTTCTTGAAGTTCTCCATTCAGAAATGCATTCTTGATATCTATTTGGAAGACTTTGAACTTCATATGTGCTGCATAGGTTAGGAACATCCCTATAACTTCCAATCTGGCAACAGGAGCAAAGGTTTCATTATAGTTGATCCCTTTTTCCTGCGAATAACCTTTGGCCACCAGTCTTGCCTTATTTCTTGTGATCACCCCATACTTATCCATCTTATTTTTGAATACCCATTTGTGCTGACGACTAGATGAACGTTGGTCTTTGGACTAGCCTCAAGACTTAGCTTCTTTCAAACTGATTCAACTCCTCTTACATAGCTTTAATCCAGCTTGAATCTTCCAAAACTTATTAGATCTTTTTGGGCTCCATCTGAGAGAGAAATCTTGGAAAAAAGCATTCATTCTGAGTAGGTGACCTTATCTTGATACTAACATTGGGATCTCCAATGATCATGTATTGGGTGTGATCTCTTGCCCATTTGCTTCCAGCTGAAACATTTATCCTTTTGCTTTATTGCCTAAGCCCTTCAAGATCTGGTTCCTGATCAGCAGCTTCATCGATTCGTAGAGTTCCCATATTTAGAACTAAGGACTCTATGATCTCCTTGTCTGGCACTACGATCGTTGGGTCTGGCTCTACGACTTCAGGTTTTCCTACTCTGCGATTGTTGGGTCCTGCTCTGCGTTCTCATCAAACAGTACAGCTTTCTTCAGTTCGCCTAAGTCAGATTCACCAAAGGTTACATGAATAGAACTTCAACGTTCAAAGATTTCTTATTGAACACTCTATAGGCTTTGCTTTCCATAGAGTATCTAAGAAATATTCCTTCGTCTGACTTGCTCTGAAATTTTGTGAGGTATCTCCATCTACTATTGAGGATGTAACACGCACAACTAAACATATGAAAGTAACTTTTGTTTGGCTTACTTACTCTCCTATAACTTTTAGGGCATTTTCTTAACTGTAGAGTGAATCAGATATTTGTTATGAGTGTAGCAAGAAGTGTTGACAGCTTCAACCCAAAAGTATTCAAGGAGGCGGGTCGCTGCTAAAAGTGTCATTCCTGCCTCTATCAAGGTTTTGTTCTTCATCTCAACCACTCCATTTTGCTGTGGAGTTCTTGGAGCAGAGAAATTATGATAAATACCATTATCTCACAGAACTGGTCTACCTCAGAAAAATCAAATTCATTTCCATGATCACTCCTTATTGCTTTAATTTGCTCGCCCTTCTCATTCATAACCAACTTGAAGAATTTGATCAGTTGGAAGTTGGTTTCATCCTTAGAGCTTAGGAAGAATACTAATGTGAATCTGGTGTAGTTGTAAGACCCCAACTTTTATGAATAAAGATTTAATTTTCTTTATATATTATTTCGAAATAGTAAGGTGTTGATTTGATAAATGTGAAAAGTTATGGGTGAAATGTGCAAATATTTCAAAATAAGCAAGTGGTTATAAAATATTCATTGTTGTCGGGGAATATTCATTTGGTCGTGGAATATTCTTGTTGTTGGAAATATTCGTACGACGGCGCAGCTATTTGTGGGCCCCACAACGGAATAACTGTCGGATATAGAAAGCGACAGAAATAACCTTTTTATAAATAACGGTAAAACTGTTACGGTTAAACTGTTGAAATACCCAGTGATAAAAATACAGTAATACGCGTTGTGCACAGTAGCACACGGTATTGCACAGTATTTCGAATTATTGGTTCTTACGTAAGAAGTCACTTACTCAATAATTATTACAGTAATTACTGTTCAATATTTTATATTATGATTCAATAATTGCATGATATTTTATTGGTTCAATAATTGCTACGTTGATATTTTATATCAATAATTGCTACGTTGCTATTTTATATGATTGATTCAATAATTGCTACCGTTGATATTTTGTATTATTGATTCAATAATTGTCACTGCACAGTATTTTACATTATCAACTCAATAATTCATATTATTTGAATAATATTACTAGATAGCATTATTGACAATGTCTAAGGAAGTTCTGTCTAGGAGGGGTTATTTAATTGCGCGCCAGTAAAGAGAAATCCTTATCGGAAGGCCCCCTCTTTCCTGGGAACGACCTGGTTGTCAATATTATAGTTCTGTGATATTATTTGTGAATAATTAATTATTGATTTATATGATAAGAAAATATTTATTTTGTGGATATAAAAGAAGGAATTAGTGCTGAGGTGTTTTTATCAGTATTTTGGTGTGAAAAATCATTCGTTTGTAGATTTCGGCCATTTTCGGTTGGGAATTTGAAAAAACTTCCTTCTACAAAGTTGTTGAGAATTAAATTTCCTATAGAAGAACATAGAATTTGTATTTTTTTGATAAAAATGCTATTTATTATGAATTATTGAAGTTTCAAAAATAAATATTTTAATATATATATATATATATATATATATATATATATTTGTTTATTATATAAAGCATGTGGGATTTTTAGTGAAAAAGTCTTTGATCAATCTTGGTATGCTGCCAACTTGCCAAACTTTGAAGAAATGCTCCGTTGGTTTCAAAAGTCTATTTTGGTGTCCTGGCATTTTCCTATAAATAGGGTGCTTAGGTTAGAATTGAAAATCACACCAGAATCAGAAGTTTTCTCTCTCTATAATATCGAGCAGTATTTTTGTGAGTATTTAGATACTTTGAGTGTTGCTATTCAGTGCAAGTTTTCTTCAGCCTTATATCCGATATTCTAGTCAGAAGTACTATTCTTTTGAGGTAAGGGATGTTATTTTCTTTCGTAAATGATGTTATTCTTTTCAATATCATTATACCAAAATATTGGCATGGATTTTATTATGAAATTCTTACTTTTTTCGTCGGAGTTACTATTCACGTATACGGCACTATTCACGTATACGGCACTATTCACGAAAAACTTAAATTTTCTTCTATATGTCCAAGTTGCTTGTTAAGGTTCCTATCTTTGATTGGATCTAAGTTTTGAGCTTTATTCTTGAATTTTGCTCGACAATTGATTATTACGAAGTATTTTTGAATTGGATAAACTAAAATACGAATCCTTAATCTTTGTCCTTTATCTCACTGGATTCGTTCTTTAAAATATTTTTCATCATCCTCAGTCCTAAAAGGTGATATAACTGAATATATTTGGCCTGTAGAGCAAAGATGAATGATTACCTGATGAATATCTTTGGCCGTAGTGCAAAGATGGACAGGTGTTGAGATGAACATGACCATTGGTGATACAAATGAATATCTTTGGCCCATAGTGCAAAGATGAATATTTGATTTGAGATATATATTGATTGATGTTACAGGGATAAAATATTGATGATGGACTTTTAAATCATAGAAGATAGTAGACTTCATTCTCTACTTAACTCTTCTAATGAATGGTTATTTCCGTTGCGAATATTGATCTAAAACTTGTTGTCAATAATATTTTTTCTGAATTATTGAAGACTAACGATAATTTATTTTCTATTATCTTAGTCATAATATTCTTTACTGGGCTAGTTGAGCTCACCCTTTTTATCTATTGTCCTCTTCAGGGAATGAGAATGTCGCAGGAACTAGTCGGGGGACAGAGTGATGGTCTGAGTTAGAGCAGTAGTAGTCCTCACTATTTCTAATAAATAGTGTGATAATAATTGTAATGAGGACTTAGTTTGAATGTTAATATTTTCTACATATTTGTATTGACACTCACAGTTGTGTGGTCGTATTTTGCACGACCGTGTGATATAAAAGATTGTATTTGAATTCTGTACCATGTATTTGGCGACTCAAAATGGGTTGGGTTGACTGGACCTATTCTGGGGGGGCGTCACAGTAGTCATCAACTACCACCAGTGAGTATCTTTTTCCTTCAAGGTTGGCAGTTGGGATAGGCCCAAAGAGATCCATATGCAACAGTTGTAGGGGTCTATCATTAGAGTTGACTGCCTTACTTTTGAATGACCTCTTCGTTTGCTTTCCAAGCTGATAGACTTTGCTCGGTCTTTCTTTGACAAAACTTAGCTTTGGCAAGCCTGAGACTAGATCTTTCAAGACAAGCTTTGACATGCTTTTAAAATTTAGGTGGGATAATCTCCGATGCCACAGCCAGTTAATAGCTTCTGAGGTTTTGGCAAAAAAGCAAGTTGTTTCTAACGAACTGAGTTTTACGAGATTCACCACATACACATTGCCTTCCCTTGACCCAGTCAACTTCAATGAGTTGGATTCCAGGCCTCGAACTTGACACTGGTTATTGAGGAAGATGACCGCATGTCCTTTATCACATAACTGACTGATGATTAACATATTGTGCTTCAGTCCCTCAACATAAGCAACCTTGTTGAACGATACTGCACCATTTCCAATTGAGTTATATCCAAGAGTCTTTCCAGAATTGTTATCTCCAAAGATAACTACATGGCCATCTTTCTCGTTGAAGTTCGACAAGAGAGCCTTTTGCCAGTCATATGCCTTGAGCATCCACTATCGGGATACTAGATTGAGTTAGTGGAGCTCTGTACTAGCAATATAAGTCAATCTTTATTTTGGTACCCAAACGTATTTGAGTTCTAACCTGTTAGTACCCTTGGGGACTCATACTTGCTTGATTTTGGGTCGATAATATGTTAGATGATAATCATTATAGTAACACAATGTAGCTACATGCCTATAGCTATGACAGGTATATCATTTAGTACGATGCATGTGTGAGTGTGTGTGTGTGTATGTGTGTGAATTTCTTCTTATCAGGGACCCGTGCGGATTATAGTTATTACCAGACTTTCTTCTTGGTTTGACCTCTCTCTGCTTCCACATTGTTCTACGATTTTGAGGATTCGAGAGTAGAAGTCAACTCTACGTTTCAGACCGGGTTGGTTTTTAGAGTTAGTTTTACCTAACTCTACGCCCGATTCGAGGCTTGATCGTAGACTTTGGCCTACTCTGCGATTTTACAAATTCTAAACCAGTATGTGACCTATTGTTCTTGGGAACAATTTTTTGGTCCATAGAGATTGGACAACTAGAAACTCTAGGCTCAGCGACCTCTTTGGATTTCACAAACACAATGCCTCTATGGGAAGAAACATTGTTGTTGTTAATCTCCATAAATTTCTCCACACTTGGATCTGAGGAAAAATTCCCAAATCCTAAACCTGATTGATCGAAGACATCACTCTAACTTGTGATCATGGAGTCCATTGACAAGGAAGAACGATTCCACATAGATATTCTTCAACTCCTCTATCTTAAAGCTAAGGATTGACTCTCTCTGTGCACTGCATTCAATTATCTACCTCAATCTTGCATTCTCAGCCTCAAGGTTGGAGAGAGAGAAAGTACTTCGTAGAGTTGTTTCCAACTCTACTTGAACTTTCTCTTTCTCCTCTTGAAGAAGAGAATGGTCATTTGATATAACCCTGAACCATTTCACATATTGATGTAGATCTACAGTGATATCATGTAATGCAGTTATAAGATAATTAATATCTATATCAGAAGAGTTAAAGTCAAATACCTCACTGATGTCAATTTCTTGACGATCGATGATTTTGCCAGCATCTACTTCTATGGCCATTAGATATAGGTTGGCCACATGAGGTCCATTTTCACTGGACTTAGAGCTTGAATCTCTCTTTGAGTCACTCCATGACCCTTCAGCTACAAAGCCTATTTCCTTCTTATGAAACTTCTTGTAGCCCTTGAACTCTTTCTACTTTGGGGCTGACTTCTTCTTATCTCTCTTCAACTCTTCTTGCAGAGGCTTGGTGCAGTTTGCGATATAGTGACCTAAATTTTTACAATTGTAGCACATGTCTTTTTCTTGGTCTCTGTTGCTGCTGCTTTTGTTGTTGTTGAAGAACTTTCTTGGTCTGCTGCTGCTGCCATTTCGCATAAACTTTCTCAACCTTCTGGCTAGCATAGCTACATCTTCATCATCAGACTCTAGTATTGCTGGGGCTTTGGAGGTTGCTTCTGATGCTTTGAAAGTAGCACCTCTTTCCTTTTACTTTCCTTCAGAAATGGTCTCTACACGCTGGTTTAGCTCAAGTTCATAGGTAATAAGATTACCGTAAAGCTTCTGCATAGTCATTTCGTGCATATTCTTTGACTCTCGAATGGCAGTGGTCTTGGCATCTCACTTGCTAAGTAGAACTCTTATGAACTTAATGTTGAGGTCTTTATTTGGAAAAAACCTTTCCATAAGCTATTAGAGAATTCAACAGAACATTGAACCTCTCATATGTAGCGATTATGTTCTCTCCAAGTACATGAGATAACATTTCATACTGATGAGTCAGAAGAGATTGCTTATTCTCTCTGACTTCTTTGGTGCCTTAATGCATCACCAACAGGGCTTCCCATACATCTTTAGATGTTGTGCAGTTGACAACATTCTCAAACAGCTCATCTTCTAGATCCATGACCATAATGTTCTTGGCCCTCTTGTTCAACTGCACCAGCTTCTTCTCATTGTCTGTTCATTCAACTCTTTGCTTGACAGTCATTGTGACGCCCCCAAATTTGGGTACCTTCAAACCCTGGATATGGTGTTACACGGTGCTACTATCTACTCATACATTCGATTGAAAACTTTAATAACATGCATAAGTTTACAAAATATTACATTATATTAACCCCTTCCCAGGTTCTTTGTAACCATTACATTCGTTCTGTGTCATAATATCATTCATTACAAAAATAATACTATGCTATTACAAGGATAACTATTTATCCATCTTGGACTTGCCCTTGTCCTTACTGGATCCTTCGGTCCGTTCGCTCTTAGCTGAAATCATATAATTTTAAGCAAGAATGAGCATAACTAGCTCAGCAAGTTTAACATTATAATTTGCAACCACAAAATCAAGAATCATATGACTTCATCTTCAATAACTGTACAATAGTTATGAAGTACTACGAATAATCAAAATAGCGTTTTGATTCATTCCTTTAAAACCATTCCCAAGGACTTATAGTCTCTTAAGAATCTGAGCTGGTCAACGACCATAAACATTCATTGAGTTTTTATTCATGAAAAAAATAACCCGGCACTGAGACCGTAAGTTCAATATAGCTTACGAGCATATCCAGGATGATCAGCTTATAGTACTCTATATTGATCAACACTCATTCATTAAACGTATTTACGTTTAAGTTTTGGCAACTTCAGGTGGCCGTCTATTTAACGACGTAAAAACATTTGTGTATTCATAGTTAGGCTTACCTTTGAATCCGTACCAAAGCAATTGGCATAGGATAGCAACATTATGAATATTTTGGAAAGATTTGTGGAAAACTAACCAAAATACTTTAAGTCTCAGTCTAGTCGAATCAAATGGCATCGACTATTCAATAACAGTTTATGCATAGGAAACCATGCATATTGACAACTTGTCCAATATAAAGTGTAGATAAGAGTTTAGAAAACTTGTCTTTGCGTCTTTAATCCGTTAAGTCTACTTTACTCGATCTTTACAACTTCTACAAGACATAAACACATAGCATACCAATGAGATTTCCACAATTGATACACATTGTATAACCTATCTTCTCCTTCTTGTGTAACTCAACCGAATTGTTAAACTAATAACATCCTTTTAAGTTATTTAACGTTTGTTACGGCTTATTAACATTCAAATGTCATAAACCGACTCTCTTCAATCATCGTTAGGCACAATGATAGACGAAACCCTAATCGATTCACTAAGTTCAGATACATTTCCATAGGATTACCGATATCGGACTCCGTATAGAAATTACATAAGTTTTATCTTCGTTTCTTAACATTCTCGTACTACGCACCCATATTACATATCATATAACCTTAAGGCGCGCATTAAACTCGACTACGATTCATGGTTTACATTTTCGGATTTTGAGTTCTAAATTTAAATGCATTTATTCAATGTTTAATTCTTAAAACCATCCTTAAACATGTTATTTAAGGGTTCTCTCTTCATGAATATTAACCATATACTTACCCCATAATTACCATATAACAAGTTGGGTTAACAAACTTTCATGTCAGAAAATTTTTTGTTAAGGGCGCTGCAGCGCCAACCTTAGCTTTAAAGGCAGCGCTGCGATGCTGTCTCGTAGTGTCTCAGCCCTGTCTCGAGGCTGCGGCGCTGGAAACCAAAGCTTGGGCGGCGCTGCGGCGCCGGCGCCAGCCTTAGAATTTTTTTTCAAATGTTGTGATTCTCAAGCTCATAACACGATCGTTACAACTCGGAATTGGCTCATTCCAAAGCCATTAGTTCATTTATCTCATGTTCTACGATTCCATCCAGTCGGAATTCATTTCTGAATCCGTTGGAGAGAAATTCATCGTTTAGTCCATTTTTACGCGTTCGTGAACTTTCGACGCGTAATTCTTTGTTTTAAGTCTGCATTTGTTCGTTCTTGCTCCCGCAAGTCTTATTTACCTAATTATACGTTACGCCATCAAAAACTAAGGTTTCCAAATTAAACGGTGACTTTTGACTTCTATTCCGGGAATTTACGATTTCGACGTGTAACGTCTAATTCTCGTAACTTTCGACATAACTTTGTTATTCAAGATTTTTTTACTCCGAACCAAATGGAATTAATCCATTGGTTATTCATTAGTGACTCTAACCAATATAAACTTCTATGTTTTAATGGTTTCACTTATCATTAAAACTCTCAAGATTTTGATAGTTTCTTCATTAAATTCTTAATCAACCATTATGATTTTACTTATTCATGGATTATTAGTGTTTTAAGTCCACTACAAGGCCATCCTTATTACTTCTTACCAATCATGCTCCACCAATTCATTTCTCTATCAATTATATATTGAAGGAAGATGAAATTTAAAGTTTGAATGTTATACCTCTTGGTGTTCTTGAGTGCTTGAACTTTTGTTCTTGAGAAAAGAGTCAGCTAGCTTTCTTTGCTCTTTGATTGCTTGTTTCTTACTATCATCCCTCTCTCAATATGCTAGTTTGTTCAATTTTGTAAAACCAACAAATGATCAACCAAGCTTCCCTTTTATAGGTTTGCAAGACCAAGGGTAGCTGGTCTTTTAGGCAAACCTCCACAACCCATGTCAAACCCATGTGCCACCATGTGCTATCACATGTCACCCACATGTCTCCCCATGTCCCCCCATGTGCCCTATGGGCCCTTCATGGGTTGCACCATGGGTTTAACCCACCCGTTAATCCATCGGTTTGATCCACGGGTTTGGTTATTAGAATTAATTCAAATTGGACATAATTATTTCGTATAAAATTTGTATTATACGTCGTATAAATTCTTGTATCATCTTCGTATTATACTCGTATAATATCTAGTATTATACTCGTATAATATCTAGTATTATACTCATATTCATTCCGTATAATAATCGTTATTATTATACTTAACCATTTTATTCTTAGGTTTTACTTTCCCTAACCCTTAGGGTTTCAAGTCCTCACGTGAAAATTTCGTGAGACATAACTGAAATATTATTAGATATCTCATTCTGTCTTGAAATCCTATCATTACGCATTTCTCGGAAATTCAAAAATAATTTTCGAGCATAAACGGATGAATAGTGATTTTACGGAAATTCCTCAAAAAACTTTTATTTTCGTCTTAGAAATTCAAATAATTTATTTCTAGCACGTAGCCAAAATCCTAACCACATTCGCATCTCTAGATCATAGAACGACCTTTAAATAGCTAACTCAGTTTAATAAACATATAATTAAATTTTATTCAATAAAATCAAATAAAATTTATTTATATAAAAGTCCAATTTTCCGGGGTGTTACAGTCATTTTGTTTGGATTATCTGTTATTGGTGCGAGTTTTGTTGGAATATAATGGTCACTGATAACTTGCATCAAATAAATATTCATCTATAACATCTATGTATATTGTGACTAACGGAAAGCTGTAAACAATAAAATATAACAGTAATATGTGGGTCCATCATTTACATCCTCTTTCTCATGTATCTACTATATACATGAATATTTATTATTGACATAATTTTGTTGTCATAAATAACATTCTTTATCGGAATCAAACCAAAGACTTAGAATATGCCAAGTCTAATACAACAAAGCTAGAAAATCAACAGATTATTATTCTATAGTACCAACATCTTACACATTAAGTATAATATAATGGAGTTGACAATGTATTAACTATAATGATTTGCTTGTTATTGAAAGTCCTCTTCCTTGACCCTCAAAATATGCCTCCAAGTCAGTGTCTTACTTTAATCATCTGATCCCTTGTAATGTGTTATAAAGTCATATGCAGGGTTACAATATAATTCAGCGACTCAACAGTCAACACGATGAACGATGGTCGAATGAAGTTTAAGCCCCAAGTAAAATAAAAACGATTTTGTTTTAGAAAAATTAAGAGAGCAAATAGGGACCAAAATAAGGAAGACGCAGTTAGGATTAAAAGAAATAATTTATAATAAAAAATTCATGCGACTAAAATTAAAATAGCATAAACAATTATATCAGCATATTTTGCACAACACAGACATGAAGTTCACGCAAAGAATAAATATATAAGAACTATCCGTTACCCCGTAAAACTATTGTGTTGTACTATAATTTTGGGGGGGAAATCAAGAGATTCGAATTGTATTAACAGATTTAGTATGATTAATTAGATAGTTTTAGTATGTGCTAACGCTAAGATCTGGTCATGCGCCTCAATCACGAAAAGCACGCTTAATCCTACACATTGAACACGTCAGCACCAGATCTCGACGGCTTTGGACCGCCGGGGATCGCTCCGGTGTGAGGATAAGTGCAGGCCGGAAAAAGGATTAACAATGGAGGTTGTGTGTTCTAGTGTTCGGAGAAAAAATGTTAAGTTACCTCCCTTGTGTACTGCCCTGTACCCCTATATCATCTCACCAACTTGCATGTTTTCTCCCGATGCCTACGTCAGCTGGCTGCATGCAGGCTTTTTCATACCCTGCTCTCCACTAAGTCAATATTATGTCAACTCCACATTAATGAAGGTGGCTTAAGACGGCTGGGCTCATCACCTCAATCAGCACTTGCTAATTCCACATATTAGAGATAATCTTTAGTCTATAAGCTGTCACCTATCACCCACTACCAGCTCTAGTCCAGACCAAATAATTGTTTAGAAAATAGCCCAATACTCCAAAGGTCCAACTAATGTTGACCCGACCGGCCCAAATATCCACAGTCCAACAGTATGATAAAGGATAATTACACAGTATGTCAATACATTCAATTCCTTAATATTTTCTTGTATTACATACGCGGCATTTATTCTCTTTGACCTATTATGATATTTGAGAAATTAAAATGTGTCATTTTTAAATGAAAAGGAAGAGGAGATTAATAAAGTATGATCAGTCGATCAATATAATTATGGTAATGGAATGCATCACCTAAGGTCAATGCTTGTGGTGTGGGCTAGCATTAGCAAGAACTTCACAAAACATTGACCTGAATTCTCAAGCTAATAATTAATTATGTCACCGCCCAGCACCTTACCCTAACAGCTACTTACTATTAAAGTTAATAAAGGGACTATAATATAAAGGTTGACACCATGTACATGTAGCGGGAAAAAAGAGGCTATAAATAGGCTAATTCAACCTCTTCTTCAACACCACAACTTTAGCATTATTAAGCAATACAAACAATCCATCTATCTAAAAATCACTTGCGTAGATTAATTATTCAGTTCAATGGCAATCCCAGTTATAGATTTCTCGAAGCTCAATGGGGAGGAGAGAGCCAAGACAATGGCACAACTCGCTAATGGATGCGAAGAATGGGGATTTTTTCAAGTACTTCTCATACTTGCACAATTTTAATGTTGCGTTTAGACTGTAGGAATAAAATGAGGAATGGAATGACTTGTTCTCATTCCTGCCGCAAATTGATGATTTTTATTCCATTCCTACCTTAATTTTATTCCCAACTCAAATTTAGCGGAAGTCCTTTATCTCACATACAAGTGCTGAAGCTCAACAGACGACATCGGAACACAGATAAATATTATTCTAGTATGGCCTTAAACACATTCTATTTCTGCTCTGAATACATTTAACTGTTATTTTTACAGTTGGTGAACCACGGGATTCCATAGGAGCTCCTCGAGAGGGTGAAAAAAGTGACCTGCGAGCAGGGTCGACCATGACATTTTCAAGGCTATAGGCAAAGATAAAATTTGGGACTCCTTACATTAAAAAAAAAAGTCACTTCTTCATTCTTCAACAGCAACAAATGATAAAAAAAAGGACTACAATTTTCAATATCACTTAATAGGATACTATTGAGTTCAAATAAAAATCTTACAATTACAAAGATCAGTACTTGATTACTGAAAAATTATCCTTCTTGCATTTTGAGCCGCAAAAGTTTCAATTAAGCTTGAATAGTCAAGCTTATGAACCAATTCTTTTTCAATCGACAACAAAGTTAAACCGTTCAATCTAACTCTTTTTCAATCGACAATAAAGCTAACTCTTTTTCGTGTGTTTTTCTTTTTTCAATTTGATAGATATCATTTTTTTTTCTTTTTCTTTATATACATATTAAAAAAAAAATTGGGGCTCAAAAATTTTCGGGGCTCTAGGCCTATGTCTCTTGGACCTATGCTCAAGGCCGGCCCTGCCTGCGAGTGCTACAAACTGGAAAGAGAAGAAAACTTTAAGACCTCAATGCCCGTCAAGTTGTTTGATAGGTCTCCAAAATTGGGTATTTAATTTTGATGATAACAAATTAGGATTAAAGGTCAAAAAGGGTAGAATCCTCTCCATAGGATTTAGTGTTAAAAATATTTTATTAATTACCATTTATATTTTGACCAAAAATATTTATTTTCTTACTTTATTTGAATTTATTTTATGACCTTGATAATTTAATATCAAGTGTTAATAAAATGAGTTCATATAGTAACATTTCCTAAGGCAAAGAGATTCCTATTTCTTTTCAAAATAATTTTCAAATTCTATTTAAGGGCAAAAATTATTTTTAAAATATATATATATATATATATATATATATATATATATATATACTAAAATATATTATATATGTAAAAGTATATAATATATATATATATATATAATCGTATGTGTGTGCAAGTGTTTTGTGTGTGTGTGCCGAAATTATAGGATGAGTGCATATATTGGTGTATGTGTCGAATGTGTGTGTACATGGAGGTGTGTGTATACAAGTGCCAAATCAATGTGAGTGTTTGTGACGAAAATATGCAATGTTTGTTTACTGGCATGTGAATGAATTACTAAGGCTTATGCCTTAACACTTGAAAGATGGGCATTCATATTTGTGTCATTGCTGGAAACTTACAAGCATGTTGTGACTCATAATCTTGGGCCATTTCAAATTTGCATATCTGGCCAAACACAAAATCAATCTGAGCCTCTCATTTTTGATTTACACAATCCGGACCGTCCATTTCAAAAATGATTTTCAAATTTACGGTTTTGCCGAACCTCAAAATTTTATAAATAGGAAGCTTTTCTATTCATTTCATTTTACCAATTCTAAAAATCGAAAAGCTTACTGTCCTTGCCTACAGATTATTCAAACAAGCTTTTACTCTCTTCGCTCAATCAAAGTTATAATTTCTTTTGGAAGAGAAAAATTTGGTCCAAGTATTTGAGATAAGTTGTCAAAATTATAATTGTTCATATCATCTCATACTTGCTCATTCATATATATTTGTGATAAATTGTCATACATATTCATATATTTATATATCCATATTAGTAAAGAGTCAGTACTTGGACACTGAAACGCTATATGCAAATTCTGATGATATTTCTTTGAAATACTCTGAACGGTCTTTAAAATCCCAAGTGGCCCTTTACTGGTATAATCAATATATAGATTTAGATAATCAGATATAACCTGCGATAAACATTTATATATATCTTATATATAATCTATCATATCTAGTAAAGAGTCAGTACTTGGGCACCGAAACGCGATATGCAAATTTGGATGATATTTCTTTGAAATACTCTGAACGGTCTTTAAAATCTCAAGTGGCCCTTTACTGATATAAATAATTGATATAAATATTCTTTAATATTCTATATCCGATTATCAAGTTGTGAATCGAAAAATTTAGTCAGTACTTGGATACCGATACGCGATATGCAATTCAGGATATTTTACTTGAAATACTCTGGACGGTCTTTAAAATCCCAAGTGGTCAAATTATTCGCAACGTAGATCAAGTATAATATAATATATATATATATAAGTGGGTAGAACGAGTTTGTTCAAGTATTATCTAAAGTGAATCATATTGTCATACTTAATAAACTGTCATCAAATATACTGCTCATATAATTGCTCATAAATTATTGCTGCATTATATAAGTGTGTGTGTGTGGTTGTTTAATTCAAAGTTATATTTATTCAACAACAAAGAAACACACTCTCTATAAAGAAAATCTTTTTCTTAATCCATTGACAAATATTCTTTAAAGAAAAAGGAAATCTTTATTACAAGTGCTTAAATATTTTATCTGCTTTCAAAGAAGCACATCACATAAAAGTCTTTGAACTTTTATCATACACTTGAAATTCTATATCTGCTTATCTGAGAAGTATCTGTGCTACAATTGTATCTGCTTATTGTTAGAAGTAAATATTCAAACAAACTTTTTGTAAAAGGAAAAAGGGGTGAGTTAGTTTATTTTATATTGGTGAGAAAGACAAGAATTCTTTGACCAAGACCAGAGTTTTAGAGAGGTCAGCTAGGAGTTGAGTCTCTAGTGTACTTGTGAGGTGAGGAAGAGATTGTTGTTTCAAGAACAAAGTATAAAATAGTACTAAGCTCAAAAGAAGATTCAACTAAGCTTGAGGAAGGAGCTGGGAGTTCCCTGTTCAAGATAGTTAGTTAAGGATAGTTGCAAGTTTATCTTTAAAACTTTGTACAGGCTTCTCCGCCTATTGAAGGAGTATTTATTACAAGGAGTAATAGGATCTCAAGTCCTGGAGAGGAGCTTGAGACTGGACGTAGCAACATACCCGGGCTATATGTTGTGAACCAGATAAATATATGTGCATTATGCGATTGAATTTTAAACTGTCTATTAATTTGATAAAATTAATTCACTAAAATTCAAAAAGGCCAAAGATAATTTTTAAACGGTAATAATCTATTCAACCCCCCTTTCTAGATTATTATTGGACTTTCAATTGGTATCAGTACAGTGCTCTTTAACTTGTTTGTTAAGTGATTACAGGCATACCTAAGAGTAGATTCATCTATGGCCTACATAAATGCTATCGGCTGCGGAGAAGGACTATCAATGTCCAGACCTCCACTATTTGATGGCACAAACTTTGCCACCTGGAAAAATAGGTTCAAAATCTACGCCAAGTCACAAGGAATCAAACTTTGGCTAGAAATTGAACGAGGTGTAAAGATTCCCACAAAAGTCGAAAATGAAAAGCTCGTTGAAAAAGATGCTGGGGAATTCACCACCGAGGATGAGGAGGTTATGAATATCGCCTCCAAAGCTGAACAAGTGCTAACAAGTTCTCTTATAGAAAAAGAATATAAAAGAGTTAGCAACTGCAAGAATGCAAAAGAAATCTGGGAAAAATTGATTGTAACCTATGAAGGAACCAGTCATATCAAAGAAATCAGAAAAGATGCTCTAATCCAAGAGTATGAAAACTTCAAGCTGGAAGAAAGTGAAAAGATCATTGATATGGAAACTCGTTTTTCCAAAATCATTGATGAGGCTAGAACAATTGGGAAAGGCTTACACAATAAATGAGAAGAACAGAAGGATTCTCAAAGCCCTTCCCTCTGTGTGAAAAATGAAAGTTACAGCCATCAAGAAAATGCAGGATCTAGCTGCTTATCCCCTTGATAGCCTCATTGTAAATTTTCGTACCCACGAAGTCGACATGCTAGTCGAAAAAGCAGGATCAGACACAGACCTCAAAAAGAAAGCAATCGCTTTCAAAGCCTTATTTGTTGATAAAGATAGCGATGATGATGAACTAAATGAAGAACTCTTGAGTCTAGATAATAATGAAGTTGCATTATTATCAAGACAACTCAGAAGAGTAATTCAAAGCAAAGAAAAGAAATATGGCAAAGGCTTCATGAAAATAAATAACAACTTCAATAATTTCCGAAACAAGCAAGCCTTCAAGCCAAAAGTTCCAGGAGGGAATTTCAAAGCTACTAACAACAACTTCAGAAATGCTGGCACAAATGAAAATTCAAATAACTGTTTTGAATGCAACCAGCCAGGACACTTCAAGAAGGATTGTCCAAAACTAGCCAACAACAAAGTTCTAGTAGCTGAAGAAGGCTGGGATCTAAGTGATGAAGAAGAACCTACTGAGCCAATCGAAGAAACAGCAAATCTATGTTTTATGGCGGACAATGACTCATCACCAAAATCTGAGGTAAATTCGAAACATCAAGCTTATAATGATAATGAAATTATTAAAGAAGAGTTTATTAAATTAAAAGCATCATTTAAAAAATTAATTGAAGCAAATAGAAATCTTGAAATAGAAAATTTTAATTTAATCATGGATAATGAAGTCTTAAAACATGAAAATGAGAAATTAAAAAATAACTCTTCAGAAAATCTTGTAGTAAAAAAAGAACTAGAAAAGTTAAGAAAAACAAATGAAAATCTTGAAAAGAAAAATTCTACACTTGCTACTTCTACTGCAAATCTTAAAACTGAAAATTTAGCTCTCACTGAAATTATAAAAGATTCTCAAAAACAAGAAGTAAGTAAAAAGGAAAATTCATTAGAAAAATAAAATGAAGAATCAATTCTAATGAATCAAATTAAAATATTGACTCTAGAACGAGATGACTTAAACTCTACAGTTATTAAGTTTACAAAAGGAAAAGAAAATCTTGACGTTATGCTCAGTCAACAAAGATGTAGTTTTAATAAAGAAGGATTAGGATATACCAGAAAATCCAGTAAGATAAAACATAAGAAACTCTATCATATTAAAAGTAAAGAAAAAGATTATGCATCTCCTTTTGATAAATGCTCTTACTGTCATTCAATTTACTCATGTAATGCCAAGAATGAAAATTATTCAGGAAAATTGATTTGGGTACCAAAAGGAAGTTACACTGCACCTATTATCACAAAAGAGAATTTCTTTATCATGAAAGACCATCTATAAACTCTCATCAAAATCCTTCATTCAAAAGAATTAGTCATGCATATTATAAATCTGCTACTCATAAAACTTGTGTGTCTACGAGTGATTATTATCCTGTACCAAATTTTGTAAAGGAAAACACGAACAATCCTTATACAAATTGAAAAACTTACCCAAAGGACCCTTCTCATTAAAGGGTACCAGTTTGTGAATTTAATATATGTTGCAGGTATGTCTCACAGCTGATTCTAGTAAAAATAAATGGTACCTTGATAGCGGTTGTTCAAGACACATGGCAGGCGACAAAACTAAATTGAGCAATCTACAAGCTACAGACTGTAACGAGGTAACATTCGGAGATAGCAACAAAGGTAAAGTTGTTGGAATTGAAAATGTGTACAGTAAACACATAACAATCTCTAACGTTCAATTGGTCACTGGACTCAAGTATAATCTTCTATCCATCAGTGAACTATGTGATAGTGGTTTTAAAATTACATTCAGTCCTCATAACTGTTCAATTTTTGACCAAACTGGAAAATTAATCTTACTTTGTCCTAGAAGTCAACATGTGTACACGTGTGATTTAGATGCATACTCACACATGGATAATGTGTGCCTTGTGTCTGCAAATGACGACCCTTGGCTTTGGCATCGTAGATTAGGACACATTAACATGAAATTGATTAATAACATATCTTCTAAAGAACATGTCCGTGGCCTTCCTAAACTTAAATTTCTTAAAGACCATATTTGTGAAGCCTGTGAATTAGGAAAACAAATTCATACATCTCATAAACCTAAACTCACAGTTTCAACCTCTCGACCACTTGAACTCTTGCATATGGACTTAGTTGGACCTATCCCTAAACATAGTATGGGTGGTGCTATCTATATTTTAGTCCTAGTTGATGATTATTCAAGATTGACTTGAGTTGATTTTCTAAAGTTCAAAAATGAAGCGATAAACTCCTTTTCTGCTCTATATAAGAAAATTCAGAATCAATAGGGAAGCTCTATTATTTATATTCGGTCTGATCACGGAAGAGAATTTGATAATTCTGATTTCATAATGTTCTGTGATGAGCACGGTATAAGTCATAACTTTTCTGCACCTTACACACCTCAATCAAACAGTGTGGTTGAAAGGAAAAAATCGTACTCTACAAGAAATGGCCAATACTATGCTTAATGAATATCGACTTCCTAAATATTTTTGGGTCGAAGCAATTACAACTTCTTATTATATTTTGAATCGTGTCTTGCTGAGACCAATTCTTTTCAAAACTCCCTATGAACTCTTTTATCAAAGAACTCCGAAAATAAACTACTTTCGTGTCTTTGGGAGTAAATGCTTTATTCTAAATACTAAACAATATCTAGTGAAATTTGATCCCAAATTCGATGAAGGAATATTCCTGGGATATTCACTAAACAGTAAAGCATATAGAGTCTTTAATAAAAGAACTCTAGTCGTGGAAGAGTCAATGAACGTGACTTTTGATGAATCTAAACCTCCTCCAAAATATAAAGAACTAATAGAAAATGATACAGTTATTGAAGATATTCTCAGAAATATTGAAGAACTAAAAATTGATGATATTTCTCCTTCTGTTAATATTAATCCTCTTGAAAATCCTAATCCCCAGCTAAATGACTTGCCCAAGGAATCACATGCTATAAGAAATCATCCAGTAGAGAATGTCATTGGTGATATTGATAAAGGGATTCTTACAAGATCACAAGCACAAAATATGGCCAGTCATCTATCCTTTCTGTCACAAATTGAGCCTAAAAATATAAAAGATGCTTTGATTGATGAAGACTGGATAACAGCCATGCAAGAAGAACTTGAACAGTTCACAAGAAATAAAGTCTGGGAATTAGTTTCAACTCTCGAAAAGACCTCCATTATTGGTACTCGATGGGTGTTTCGTAACAAATTAGATGAAAATGAAACTGTTATACGTAATAAGGAACGATTAGTTGCACAAGGGTATAATCAACTTGAAAAAATTGACTATGATGAAACATATGCTCCTGTTGCTAGAATTGAGTCTATACGTATGTTATTAGCCTTTGCATGCCATAAAAATTTTAAATTATTTCAAATGGATGTGAAATCTACTTTTCTAAATGGTGTTATTGAAGAAGAAGTCTTTGTTAAACAACCCCCTGGCTTTGAAGACTTTGAGCATTCTGATTATGTGTATAAACTACACAAAGCTTTATACGGTCTAAAACAAGCTCCCAGGGCATGGTATGAAAGACTGAGTAAGTTTTTATTAGAAAATGGTTATAAAAGAGGCACAGTAGATACTACTCTTTTTACAAAATATAAAAATAATGATATTCTTATTTTACAAATATATGTTGATGACATCATTTTTGGATCTACTAACATAAATATGTGCAATGAGTTTTCTGAAAGCATGAGTAAGGAATTCGAAATGAGCATGATGGGAGAATTGAATTTCTTCCTAGGACTACAAATCAAGCAAGGAGAAAAAGGTATTCACATCTCTCAATCCAAATATTGCAAAGAAATGATTAAGAAATTTGGTTTAGAGTTTGTAAAACCTCTTAATACTCCTATGTCAACTACTGATAAACTAACTGCTGATGAAAATGGAAAAAGTGTTGACACAAAGAAATATCGAGGAATAATTGGCAGTCTCCTTTACATCACAGCTAGTAAACCTGACATTATATTCAGTGTCTGTAAATGTGCCAGATTCCAAGAAAATCCTAAGGAATCCCACTTAGTTGCAGTAAAAAGAATATTTCGATACCTTAAAGGAACTACAGACTTAAGTCTATGATATCCTAAAGATTAACCGTTCGACCTTGTGTGTTTCTCTGACTCTGACTATGCCGGTCATTATGTTGATCGTAAAAGCACAAGTGGCACGTGTCAGTTCTTAGGTGGATGTCTAGTCTCTTGGTTTTCTAAGAAACAAAATTCGGTATCTATTTCAACCACCGAAGCCGAATATATAGCTGCTGCACGATGTTATGCACAGATATTGTGGATGAAGCATACCCTTGCCGATTACAATATAAAATTTAACTGTGTGTCAATATTTTGTGATAATACAAGCACTATCAACTTAAGTAAAAATATCATTTTACATGCTAGATCAAAACACATTGATGTTAGACACCATTTCTTACGAGATCATGTGAAAAATGGCATTATTAAACTAGAACATATTGACACAGAATTAAATATTGCTGACATATTTACTAAACCACTCAGTTCTGATAGATTTTGTAAATTACGTCTAGACTTGGGAATGTTAGATATTACTTCATAAAATATTAAAAAATTTCTATCTGTGTTTTTGGTTGTTTCTAGTAATATATAAATATAATTTTTATAGTCAAAATTATTAATATTTATATTATTATAAATTTTTATTTACATATATTCATAAAAATGAAAATTATTAATTTACTATTTTTAATATAAATTTTAGTATTTTTATTATTAAAAATTATATTTTATAACAATTATTATATAAATATATATCGGATTTAATCTAAGCCGCTGATCAAAGAAAGCAATCCAACGGTCAACTACAAACACAATCCGCGTCCATTCAATCCAACCAATCAGAAGCGAGCAAGCCTTGGCACACGGATCATGTTCATCAACCGACCGATCAATACAGAAAAAGCACAAACCAATCTAAGTCGTCCGATCAGGGTCAAACGGGTCAATCGAGTTAGCCGATCCGGTTCATTAGCGCGTCTCTTTGTGACCGTTGATCAAATCCAAGGTATGATTCTAGCCACACGATCAAGTCAATTAAGCTAAATATAAAAATTAAAAATCAAAACCTAATTTATTTTTTTACCCTCTCTTCTCTCTCATATCTGCCGGTTCTCTCCGTCTTCTCCCTCTCTCTCTACTCTCAAACACTCTTAACCCTCTCCATCTCAAACCCTAACCCTAAACTCTCTCAGCCTAAAACAGTCAATCCTTGTAAGTTTTCTTGGTTCTTTTAGTTAGATGAATCTTCGATGTCTTTTTAACTCTTTTGTCAGTTTGAGTAATCTTTCTTCGTGTTTATGGGTTCAATTTTGTTTCAAACAAAAATATTTCTTACTTGTGTTCATATTCTTAAAGATTTTCAAACCCTAAAATTTTTTTCTGAGTTCAAAATTTACTTCTTAAAAGAAATTTTTTTGTGCCCTTAAAATTTTCAAAACCCTAGATCTAAATATTTTTTTGTGTTCCTTTTTTTGTTGTTCTCTTCTGTCTTCCTCTTCTTCTTTTGTTCGTCTTCTCTATAAATTTTTTTAAAAAAAAACCTAGATCCATACAAAATATATTTTTCGACAAAATTTCTTAACGATTTTTATATATATTTAATGTGTTTCAAACGTTTTGTGTTCCTAAAACCCTAATTTCTGTTAAAAGTTTTGTAAACAAATTTTTCTTCATCTGTGTATTTTTTTAAAAACAAATTATATATATATATATATATAAATCTTTTATTTCGAAACCCTTAATATAAATGTGTTCTCCTTCTGTTTATTTTTAATTATTATTTTTAAAAAACCCTAAAAGTTCGTATATATATGTGTTACAGAATTTTTTTTTAAAAAGGAGGTTTATTTTTAGTAGAAATTTTTTAACTATACATGTGTTTAAAATACTAAATCTTTTCTATGTGTTTAAACCCTAATTTTTTTTTTAAATGTTTCTGTTAAAATATAAACTCTGGATTTTGTTTTAGTCCTTTACTTATAAATACTTTCAAAAAACCTTAAATTCCTCCCGAAAATCTTCTGTTAAAATTTATGCTTACAATTGTTTTTCTGTCAAAACCCTATTTTTTTCAAAAAAGTTTCTGTCTACTTTTTTCGACAAATTTTTTATTTTTCACACACATATATATATATATAGAATTTTTGAAACCCTAAAATTTCACAAATATTTCAAAAATATTATATATATTTTTTCGTATGCTTACTTATCAAAATATACATGTGTATAATGACTGCTGTGTACTATATTTATATATATACCTGAGTTGTGTGGGTCTGAGATTTCTGGTATATGTGTGAATGTGGTTCTTCTCTTAGTAATACACCTGTGCTATAATTTGGAACAAATTGAAAGCTGCTTCAATTTGTGAATCGTTGTGCTAAGGTAATCCCTTTACACTCTCTGAATTAATTGAAATTATATGAATATTGAACTGTGTGGCTATCTGAGAGCCACTGGCTATATATATATTTCTGCTTATGTGGATATAGGCTGGATAATTTCCATGTTTGGTTTCTGTCTATTTGTCTATGTGGAATTGGATAACTGTGATGTAAATGTGTTTCTTGTTTATTTCTGCGTGGGTGGCTATTTGAAAGCTACTGGTTTATATGAGACTTGTCTATGTGAGTATAAATACTGGATGAAAGTTAAATTGTCATGTCTGAAATCTGCAATTTTGAAAAATAGACATAAGGTAATGAAAATAATTATCATGTTATGCAATTATATGTTTCTACTATTATATGCTGACATGTATAATAGAGATCATATGCTATATCAGTTTTATATAACACTAACTTGTTGAATCAATGTGTTGACACACTATATCTTTATATATTGGAATCTGACAATGACAACATGTTAGTGTTATGTAACATTGATTGGTTGTATCTCTGTCTTAAATTTGTAACAGTTTGATGTGGGCATATCTGTGCTATCTGTGATAACTTATCTATGTTGATGTGCTACAGTCTGATATGGGTCAATAAGTCATGATAGCATATATCTTTGTTTGATATTAGATCACACCTGTTATGTCAATAACCTGCATATTTGTAATATTTGACTGTGTCTTCTAATTGAATTTCTGGATAAATTTTTCAAAAAGAAAAGTCTGGCAAAAGATTTAAATCTGCCGAATAGTACAAAACTTGCCTGTCCTTTACTATTCACAATGAACTGTTTACCTTTTGACATATAGGACATGCCATATTAATTAAACCAATTTTTTATTAAACTTTTTCTATAAAAGGATAGTCTTTCAAACCTATTCTATTATGTCTACAACTTCATTTTTTTTACTTTCAAACCTCTTCTACTACTTGTCTGCTTGTGCATTCTCTCTCTTTCAAAAACATGAAACCTGTTCAGTCTTCTAAAAGAAAAAGGTCTGAGATTTTCACTGACTCACACCCTGACCTATACACTTCTTTGTTAGTCACACCCACTGCAAAAACAAAGTATGAACATATTAAACACAACTTGATTCCTAGTGTAGCAACCTCTTTCAATAGTTTTCTAGGTCTGCTAGAGAAGATAACCAATGTAGGATGGGACTGTCTTGTCTCTTTTACAAGTAGAGAGATATATCCTAGTCTAATTGCTGAATTCTATGCTCATATAACTTTTGTGAATGATTCAACTGGTTACCTGCATACAAGGTCAAGATTATATGATTGATGAAATTTTGCTTTTGCATGCTTTAGATCTCAGAAAAGAGTTCTTGGGTTATCCCAAGATAAATGAATACACATATCCCATAGGAACCACCACCATTGAATGCCTTACCTTCAAGCACAACCTTGCATTTACTACTGACCAAATTGTGCCTGCTAATGTGTTTGATTATCCATGTAAAGTGCATAAGGACTACTTTACTGCTGAATGTCAGTTTCTAGGCAAAATTCTAATGCATAGCTTCATGCCTGTCAGAAATGACAAAATGTTCAGTCCTTTTGATTTAGAATTGATGAAGTGTATTCTAACTGAATGCATGCCTTATAGCCTGCCTTTCTTTCTCTTGACATCCTTTGAATTTTGCCATTCTAATAACTGCATGGGATTTGGACTTTTGCTGACTAGACTCTTCATATATCTGGGTGTTTCTGTTCATAATCATAAGACACAAATGATTCATAATAGTAATATTGTGTCTCATTTGAACCTTCCTGCCAAGCCTTTAATTGTGTTTCAACCCAATGAAACTGACCATACAGAAACACACTTAAATTTAATGTCCCAAATTGACTCTCTAAACAGCATGAATCAGTTATCATTAAAGAACCAGTCTCAGATTTTTAGTCAATTAAAGGCTTTACAAACCTCTGTGCAATACTTGCATGATATGGTGACTATGCTGATGGAACACCACAAAGTGACAATCCCCCCATACAACTTCACTGCCACCACAAGCTCAGTCCAGCCAGATCATACTGGTCAAACCCCACCTGATCTCCCTCTGTCAAATTTGGGTATGAATTTTTCTCCACTTAACGTTGATGAAATCTGAAGAAGAATGTAAACTAACCTACTAACTATTTTGGATTACTGTAATAACACTTAACACTAACTGATAATTAGGATGATTACTATATGTTTAACTATTATACTAACTTGTAGGAAACTTCTGAAACTAACAATTTCTGCAGGTTTTTGGTATTTTCTTCTTGCCCCTCCATTTTTGTTAATAACAAAGGGGGAGAAGAAAAATATCAGAAAAAAGAAAATATCAGATTATTATTAAGTAATAATCTGATATTTGAGCAGACATGGATCTGAACTGATAATCTGATATGAAAAGAAAAATATCAGAAAAAGAAAAGTGTCAGATTATTATTAAGTAATAATCTGATATGAAAGCAGACATGGATCTGTTAGATATGAACTGCTATAAAACTGCTATGGTCTGAATGGTGCATGAGATTGACAAGAACTGATATTAAACTGTTATAACTGTATAACTGACAAGATGGATGGTTTGTATGGATGGATGGTTTGCATGTTAGATACAATTGATATACAAACTGCCTGGATGATTATTACTGTGTATGTCCGTCTGATAGTTTTTCAAAATTTTAAAAATCTTTTAAAACCCGATTCATGATCTCAGGGGGAGCTTCATGAATTAAGGGGGAGTTCTGAAAAATAAATATTTTTACTTGTTGTCATCATCAAAAAGGGGGAGATTGATAGGTCTTCAAAACTGGGTATTTAATTTTGATGATAACAAATTAGGATTAAAGGTCAAAAAGGGTAGAATCCTCTCCAAAGGATTTAGTGTTAAAAATATTTTATTAATTACCTTTTATATTTTGACTAAAAATATTTATTTTTTTACTTTATTTGAATTTATTTTATGACATTGATAATTTAATATCAAGTGTTAATAAAATGAGTTCATATAGTAACATTTCCTAAGGTAAGGAGATTCCTATTTCTTTTCAAAATAATTTTCAAATTCTTTTTAAGGGCAAAAATTATTTCTAAAATATATATATATATATATATATATATACTAAAATATATTATATATGTAAAAGTATATAATATATATATATAACCGTATATGTGTGCAAGTGTTTTGTGTGTGTGTGCCGAAATTATAGGATGAATGCATATATTGGTGTATGTGTCGAATGTGTGTACATGGAGGTGTGTGCATACAAGTGCCAAATTAATGTGAGTGTTTATGCCGAAAATATGCAATGTTTGTTTACTGGCATGTGAATGAATTACTAAGGCTTATGCCTTAACACTTGAAAGATGTGCATTGATATTTGTGCCATTGCTGGAAACTTACAAGCATGTTGTGACTCACAATCTTGGGCCATTTCAAATTTGCATATCCGGCCAAACACAAAATCAATCCGAGCCTCTCATTTTTGATTTACACAATCCGACCGTCCATTTCAAAAATGATTTTTAAACTTTCGGTTTTGCCCGAACCTCAAATTTTTTACAAATAGGAAGCTTTTCTATTCATTTTATTTTACCAATTCTAAAAATCAAAAAACTTACTGTCCTTGCCTACAGATTATTTAAACAAGCTTTTACTCTCTTCGCTCAATCAAAGTTATAATTTCTTTTGGAAGAGAAAAATTTGGTCCAAGTATTTGAGATAAGTTGTCAAAATTATAATTATTCATATCATCTCATACTTGCTCATTCATATATATTTGTGATAAATTGTCATACGTATTCATATATTTATATATCCATATTAGTAAAGAGTCGGTACTTGGACACTGAAACGCTATATGCAAATTTGGATGATATTTCTTTGAAATACTCTGAACGGTCTTTAAAATCTCAAGTGGCCCTTTACTGGTATAATCAATATATAGATTTAGATAATCAGATATAACCTGCGATAAACATTTATATATATCTTATATATGATCTATCATATCTAGTAAAGAGTCAGTACTTGGACACCGAAACGCGATATGCAAATTTGGATGATATTTCTTTGAAATACTCTGAACGGTCTTTAAAATCTCAAGTGGCCCTTTACTGATATAAATAATCGATATAAATATTCTTTAATATTCTATATCCGATTATCAAGTTATGAATCAAAAAATTTAGTCAGTACTTGGATACCGATACGCGATATGCAATTCGGATATTTCACTTGAAATACTCTGGACGGTCTTTAAAATCCCAAGTGGCCAAATTATTCGCAACGTAGATCAAGTATAATATAATATATATAAGTGGGTAGAAAGAGTTTGTTCAAGTATTATCTAAAGTGGATCATATTGTCATACTTGATAAACTGTCATAAAATATACTGCTCATATAATTGCTCATAAATTATTGTTGCATTATATAAGTGTGTGTGTGTGGTTGTTTAATTCAAAATTATATTTATTCAACAACAAAGAAACACACTCTCTATAAAGAAAAATCTTTTTCTTAATCCATTGACAAATATTCTTTAAAGAAAAAGGAAATCTTTATTACAAGTGCTTAAATATTTCATCTGCTTTCACAGAAGCACATCACATAAAAGTCTTTGAACTTTTATCATACAATTGAAATTCTATATCTGCTTATCTGAGAAGTATCTGTGCTACAATTGTATCTGCTTATTGTTAGAAGCAAATATTCAAACAAATTTTTTGTAAAAGGAAAAAGGGGTGAGTTAGTTTATTTTATATTTGTGAGAAAGACAAGAATTCTTTGACCAAGACCAAAGTCTTAGAGAGGTCAACTGGGAGTTGGGTCTCTAGTGTACTTGTGAGGTGAGAAAGAGATTGTTGTTTCAAGACCAAAGTATAAAATAGTACTAAGCTCAAAAGAAGATTCAACTAAGTTTGAGGAAGGAGCTGGGAGTTCGCTGTCCAAGATAGTTAGTTGATGATAGTTGTAAGTTTATCTTTAAAATTTTGTACAGGCTTCTCCGCTTATTGAAGGAGTATTTATTACAGGGAATAATAAGATCTCAAGTCCTGGAGAGGAGCTTGAGACTGGACGTAGCAATATACCCGGGCTGTATGTTGTGAACCAGATAAATATATGTGCATTGTGTGATTGAATTTTAAATTGTCTATTAATTTGATAAAATTAATTCACTAAAATTCAAAAAGGCCAAAGATAATTTTTAAACGGTAATAATCTATTTAACCCCCTTCTAGATTATTATTGGACTTTCATTGTTGAATGAGTTGGTGGGAAAGAAAAGCAACAACAAAGTGAAGAATGTGGACTGGGAGGATGTTTTCCTTCTTACAGATGATAACTTGTGGCCATCAAGGACCCCTGGATTCAAGTAAGCATACACCAGCACTAGTTCTTGATATATCTAAAACTTGAGCTCAATGAAGATATTGACAACCCATAAATATGTGTGTTGGGGGCGCGGGGCGCGGGGCGCGGGGCGCGGGGGGCGGGGCGCGGGGGGTGGGGGGGGGGACTTGGTATATACTGAATTTATTAAAAAAAATATTAAAGGAATTATTGTCATGTTGTCATCTCACTAGAGTATTTTTAAGGATTTAATAAGTACCAAGTCCCTGACCACCTTTTGTCTCCCTATAAATACTAGTCAGCTCTTCCTTCACATTATATAAAAACTCGATGAAGACCCACACTTGTTTGTCCATTTAAGACTCCCTTGGCTCAATTGCTACACCTAAAAAATGGTTGAATGGTACTTCTGTCCCTCCAAGTTGTCATCCACTTTCAAAGTCGTCCCTAAAGTTTAATTTTCGTCAGTTAGGTCCTTAAAATGATATTTTGTTGGCGTTTTCGTTCCTTCAGCCCAATTTGACCTCAATCCGACTCATTTTCACTAATTTAAACCCAACTATACCCAGTTTGACCCAACCCAAATTTTTAATATTTTAAAATATAATATTATTTTTAAAATAAGTTTAAAATAATAATTATATTTAATATTTTTTAAAAATAATAGTTATTTTTTAAAAATAATAATTATTTTAATATTTTAAAATAGAATAATTATTTTAAAAATAGTTAGTTTTAATATTTTAAAAAATTATCAGTTTTAAAAAAAATTAAAATACTATATTTAATATTCTAAAATAAATATTTTTAAAATAATTATTATTTTTAAAAAGTTATAAAAATAATTATTATTCTAAGGAAAAAATGTTAAAAACTTTATTTTTTCAAAAATGAGTAAAGTTTCATAAAATATAGATTTAAAAAAATTACATAAGAAAAGAAAACTTTATTCTTTAAAAAATAAAGTCGATTTTTTAATTTTTTATGTAAAACTTTATTTTCAAAAAAAAACAGTTAATATCTTTACCATTATTATATATATTCTCAATATTAGAATTTTTAAAAACAAAAACTAAAAATAGAAATTAAAATACAAAAACAGTGAAAGATAAATAAAAAAACTGATTCATTTTTTTTTTCAAAATAAATAAATAAATACTTTTTTAAAAAAAATAATTATTGTTTTCAAGTTAAAAAAATAGAAATAATTAAGATTGAATCCCTAAAGTTCTTAATTATTTCTAAAAAAAATTCTAATTTTTTTTCCATGAAAATAATAATAATTTTAAAAATAAATTATTTATTTAAAAAATATTGAATTATTTTTTTTAATATTTTAATGTTTTATGTATTTTAATTTCTATTTTTAGTTTTTTTAAAATTCTAATTTTAAGAATACATTTAATATTGGTAAACATATTAACTCTTTTTTAAAAAAATTAATGTTTACATAAAAAAATGAAAAAATCTACTTTATTTTTTAAAAAATAAAATTTATTTTCTTATGTAATTTTTTTGAATCTATATTTTATGAAACTTTACTCATTTTTAAAAAATAAAAGTTTCTAATATTATTTCCATAGAATAATAATTATCTTTATAACTTTTTTTAAAAATATTTTATTTTAAATAAAAAATTAAATATTATTTTAAAATATTAAATATAATTATAATTTTAAAATTATTTTACAAATAATATTTTCTTTAAAAATATTAAAAATTAAAAAATATTAAAAAATATTTTATTTTTAAATATTTAATATAATTATTATTTTATTTTTAAAAAAAACTAATATTTTATTTTTAAATATTAAAATAAATATTATTTTAAAAATAATAATTTATTTTAAAATATTAAATATTATTTTTTAAAAATATTAAATATAATTATTATTTTAAACTTATTTTAAAAATAATATTATATTTTAAAATATTAAAATTTTGGGTTGGGTCAAACTGGGTCGGGTTGGGTTAAAATTGGTCAAAATGAATTGGGTTGAAGGAACGGAAACGCAAACAAAATGTCATTTAAGGACCTAACTGACAAAAGTTGAACTTTAGGGACGACTTTGAAAGTGAGTGACAACTTGAAAGGACAGAAGTGCCAATCAATCCCTAAAAAATTACTACAGCAATAATCTCAATTGCCGACGATGTATATATATAATACTTAAACCTAGAAAAATGGATGCAAACCCAATGGGTGACCCATATCTACCCACATTAAATAGGTTTGGATGAATAGGCATAGAATGAAAGTTATAAGTGGTCTCCGCTGACATTATTCACCCACATAATAAGTGGATGGATATGGGCTGCCCATTGCACCCCAATTATATACTTACTTCAAAAGTTAGCTTATTTCAAAATTTATTTATTGTACTTCTAAATGATTTCAGTCTTTAAAATTTTATATTTTCTCTTTCCAAAATATTTACTCTCTTTCTAAAGTATTTATTTTCTCTCTAAACTATTTACCTTCTCTCTAAAATATTTACTCTCTCTAAATTAAAGTTCTCTCTCTAAATTAAAACTTTTAATAAATTGATGTAAGAGTGTTTTTGAAAGTTTTAACACTCACATTGCAAGACGTATTTGATATTATATTTTTTTTGCTAATTCAAGCTGAAATCTTAACATTCTTGCCTTGGGCAGGAATGGATCCCAAGACCTCTTGGACTCAAAGCCTTATGAGTAGTTGTTTTACCATTGAGCCAAAAGGGACTTGGTTACGTGTTTGATATTGTATAAAGGCAGCATATGATTTTTACCAAAACTAGGAAGGATTTTTCTGTCTTACCTTATTAATTATCACAAGATAATTCTATTGAGACAGAAGAACAGAGAGGACCTTGTTATAAAAATTAATATTATAATCAAAGATGATTAGAAGAAAAGAGAGTATTCTCATAATATTTTGTATATCCATCAATCACTTTACAAAGCTCTTATTTATAGAAATAAGAATATTAATACTAGGAAGTTACAAAACTCAAAAGTCATGAGTTTCAAAACTCAATGGACATGGGAGTTATAAAATCATTACATACAAAGATAGGGAGGATGAATCTAGACATCCATTATAATTTTATAACACCCCCCCCCCCTTGGATGTCTATTGTATAGCCATACGCATTGAAAGTTGCCTCATTAAAAATCTTACCAGGTAAAATCCAATGGGAAAAAACCTTGGTTAAGGAAAAAAGAGTGCAGCTCGTATTAGCTCCCCCTCATGAATGTATCCTTAAGTCCTTCAGCTGTCGCATTCCAATATTGCGACGCAATCCTTCAAACGTTGCAGTTGGTAATGCTTTGGTGAACAAATCTGCTAGATTATCTTTTGATCGAATTTGTTGAACATCAATGTCACCACACTTATCAAGGTCATGTGTGAAAAAGAATTTCGGTGAGATATGCTTTGTTCTATCTCCTTTGATGTATCCTCCTTTTAATTGAGCTATACATACAGCATTGTCTTCATACAGAATGGTTGGAGTTCCTTTGCTAGAGGATAAACCGCATGTTTCACGAATATGTTGAGTCATTGATCTCAGCCACACACATTCTCGACTTGCTTCATGGATTGCAAGTATTTTAGCATGATTAGATGAAGTGACAACTAATGTTTGCTTTGTAGATCTCCATGATATAGCAGTATCACCACACATAAAAAGATAACCTGTTTGAGATCGACCTTTATGTGGATCAGATAGATATCCTGCATCAGCATATCCAACTAATTTATAATTATCATTATTTGAAAAAATAAGCTCATATCCATAGTTCCTCATAGGTAACGAAAAATATGTTTAACCCCATTCCAATGTCTCTGGGTAGGAAAAGAGCTATATCTTGCTAACAAATTCACAGAGAATGCTATATCAGGTCGTGTATTATTAGCAAGATACATTAATGCACCAATTGCACTGAGATATGGTACTTCAGGACCAAGTAATTCTTCATTATTCTCAGGGGGTCTAAAAGGGTCCTTTTTCACATCAAGTGATCTAACAACCATTGGGGTACTCAATGGATGAGATTTATCCATATAAAAATTTTTAAGGACCTTCTCTGTGTAAGTTGACTGATGAATAAGAATTCCATCTGCTAAATGCTCGATCTGCAGGCCGAGACAAAATTTTGTTTTTCCTAAATCTTTCATCTCAAATTCTTTCTTTAAATAATTCATTGTCTTTGGATATCTCCATGAGTTCCAATAATATTTAAATCATCAACATACACAACAATGATAGCAAAATCGGATTCCGACTTCTTTATAAAAACACATGGGCATATAGGGTTATTATTATACCCTTCTTTCAATAAATATTCACTAAGACGATTGTACCACATGCGTCCTGATTGCTTTAACCCATATAGGGACCTTTGCAACTTGATTGAGTAAACTTCCCGTGGATTTGAATTATATGCTTCAGGCATTTTAAATACTTCAGGGATTTTCATATAAACATCATTATCAATTGACCCATATAAATAGGCTGTAACAACATCCATTAGACACATATCTAGTTTTTTATGAGTTGCCAGGCTAATAAGATACCACAATGTAATTGCATCTACCACAGGAGAATATGTTTCATCGTAATCAATGCCAGGTCTTTGTGAAAACCCTTGTGCTACAAGTCATGCCTTATATATTACGATTTCATTTTTCTCATTTCTTTTTCATACAAATACCCATTTGTATCCAACTGGCTTTACTACTTCAGGGTGTTTGGACTACAGGTCCAAAAACTTCACGTTTTGCAAGTGATTTAATTCTGCCTGTATTGCTTCTTTCTATTTTGGCCAATCATTTCTACGTCTACATTCTTCGACAGAATTAGGCTCAGAATCCTCATTTTCATTAATTATATCAAGCGATATATTATATGAAAAACTGTTGTCAACAACTATCTCACTTCGGTTTCATCTTTTCTTTGTAGAGACACAACTTATCGAGATCTCATCATTTTTATTGTTTTCAGGTACCTGAACCTCTTCTGGGATTTTATGATTAGTTATGTCTATATCCTCATGAATATTTTCCTCCTCAATAATGTTAACTTGTTTATTTACTTCTTTTCTTTTCCGAGAATTTTTGTCCTTCGAACCGATTGGTCTACCACGCTTCTGGCGTGCCTTAGACTCATTTGCTACAATTTTTGCGGATTGTCTTATAGGGACTTCAATCCGAGCTGGAGCATTTACAGCTGGTATATGAGATTTGGTTACTCCTTTTGAGTCAGTGAATGCATTCGGTAGCTGATTTACTATATCTTGCAAACGAAGTATCTTTTAAACTTCTTGTTCACATTATTTTGTACGAGGATCAAAATTTAATAATGACAATGCATTCCATGTAATATCTTTATCCAGCTATTTAATTTCTCCCCCTAATGCTGGGAACATAGTCTCATCAAAATGACAGTCGGCAAATCGTGCCGTAAATAAATCACCTGTTAAGGGTTCAAGATATTTAATTATTGATGGGGACTCAAACCCAATATATATTCCCAGTCTCCTTTGAGGACCCATCTTTGTGCGTTGTGGAGGATAAATTGGAACATATACCGCACAACCAAATATTCTTAGATGTGAAATATCTGGCTCATGACCAAAAACCAATTGTAATGGGGAGAATTTGTGATATGATGTTGGCCTAATGCGAATAAGTGCTGCTGCATGCAAAATAGCATGCCCCCAAACAGAGACAGGAAGTTTTGTTCTCATGAGCAATGGTCTTGCAATTAATAAATGATTTAGCAAGACCATTCTGAGTATGAACATGGGAAACGGATGTTCATTATTTATCCCAATTGACATACAATAATCATTAAATGTTTGGGATGTGAATTCACCAGCATTATCAAGACGAATAGTCTTGATTGTATGATCCGGAAATTATGCTCGTAATCTAATAATTTGAGCAAGTAATCTTGCAAACGCCAGGTTGCGAGTTGATAATAAGCACACATGTGACCATCTTGTAGATGCATCTATTAAAACCATAAAATATCTAAATGGTCCACTTGGTGGGTGAATAGGCCCATAAATATCTCCTTGAATACGTTAAACCTTGGGGATTCAGTCCCAATTTTAGCTGGTGATGGTCTAATGACCAATTTGCCTTGAGAACAAGCAGCACATGAGAATTTCTTAAATTGAAGAATCTTCTGGTTCTTTAATGGATGGCCATGTGAATTCTCAATAATTCTTCGCATCATTATTGATCCAGGATGACCCAACCAGTCATGCCAAATAATAAAATTATTTGGTTCATTGAACTTCTTGTTCATTAGTGCATTGACTTCAATTGTACTAATACTTGTATAGTACAAACCTGAAGATAAAACAGGTAATTTTTCCAATATTTGTTTTTCAGTAGAGACATTTGATATGATGTAAAGATATTCTATACCATTTTCATTGGCTGTCTCAATATGGTACCCGTTAAGTCGTATATCTTTAAAACTTAGCAGATTCCTCCTTGATTTAGTGGAAAATAAAGCATTATCAATAATAAATTTTGTTCCACTAGGAATCATTATATTGGCTCTTCCAGAGCCTTCAATCAAGTCTGCTGACTCTGATATTGTATTTACTTTTGCTTTCATCATTCTTAGATTTGAAAAATATTGCTTATGTCTGAGAATGGTATATGTCGTTGCACTATCTGCTAAGCATATATCTCCACCATTGATATTAGGCTCATTTATAGCATGACGCAAATCCATATTTTCTTCATAAAAAGGAATAAATATATAATAAGTTAATAATAAGACATAATATTATATATATTTAATAACACAATTCTTTACGAAATAAAGAAAACAAAATACATTAAATAAGCTAACATGAAAGGAATAAAGAAAGCACACTTTAAAAGGACTAACATAATTCTGATCTAATTATTTTCATTACAAGAAATATTAACTTGCTCATTATTTTGCTGAAAGAAATCTGCAACGTCAAAGTGTGTGATATCCATAGGATCAAAATAGATATCATCGTTATCTTGATGTGGATGAGAAAAATTTATTTTATGTTCTTCTCCTTTCCTTTCAATGAGGACTGATATAAATCAACAAGATGTTTGGCTGTACGACAGGTACGAGACCAATGTCCTTTCATTCCACACCGATAACAAATATTTTCTTCCTTCTTGGTATTTCTGTTATTTATATTCTTCCCCTTTTCTTGTTTCTCCTCATTCTTTGAAGGTTTGATATCATGGTTATGCTAATTAAACCTTTCTCGCCCGTGGCCACGACCACGACCTCTATTACGACCACGACCACGACCTCTATTACGACCACGACCACGACCACGACCACGACCATAATTATTATTATATCGTGTAACATTCACTTCAGGGAATGGAGCTGAACCAGTCGGTAGTGATTCATGATTTTTCATTAAAAGCTCATTATTTTATTCAGCCACAAGTAGACATGAAATCAGTTCAGAATATTTCTTAAAACCTCGTTCTCTATATTACTGCTGCAGGAGCACATTTGAGGCATGAAAAGTAGAGAATGTTTTTTCTAACATATCTCCATCAGTGATATTATCTCCACACAATTTCAATTTAGAACTGATTTTAAACATTGCAGAATTATATTCACTTACTGATTTAAAATCCTGCAATTGTAAATGTATCCAATCATAACGAGCTTTTGGAAGAATAACTGTCTTTTGATGGTCATATCTTTCTTTCAAATTTTTTCAAAGAATAAGAGGATCTTTTATTGTGAGATACTCTAATTTCAACTCCTCATGAAGATGATGACGTAAGAAAATCATGGCCTTTGCCTTGTTTTGACTAGGTGTTTCATTACCATCTTGAATGGTGTCTCCAAGACCCATGGCATCAAGATGAATTTCGGTATCAAGGATCCATGACAAATAATTCTTACCCGTAATATCAAGTTCCACGAACTCCGTTTGGCAAGGTTTGTCATTGTAACTTCATACAAAAAAATATCAAAAATCATTAGAAATTTAGTTTATTATAATAAATATTGAATAAACATTCGGTCAAATTCAATACTTAGTTTTAAAAATATTAATTTAACAAACATCTTTGTTATCCAATGATTAAGTTTGTTCACTAAAATAGCAAGCAACTATATATAATTCAGTCAAATTATCCAATTACAGCTTCAGGAAAAATTTACTATTATGGGCCAGTATTCATTAAACTTAGCATAAGAATACATAAATCAAATACTATTATGTTTCTTGTCCGAGGGGTAAGACCCCACTAATATAATCAGTTACCAAAATGTTCAACTTTATTTTTCTAAAAAAAAATGTTGTACCAATTTTGAAATCATTGTTCAAAAACTTTATCGATTATAGATATAACAAAAACAAATACACAACAATTTCATACTAAGTCAAACAGATTTATACAAATATAAGCTAGCAAAACAAAACAACACCAAGCAAATTAGTATACTAAATAGCTCCAGCTAAACCAAAGCTATCAAATAGATCTAGATAAGATTATACAACAATAATATAAAAGGGAGTGAATTTTCAAAAACTTTGTTTGACATGCAGTACGTTGCATATCACTTATATATATAAATATATATAGTGATGTACATGTACACTAAAAAATGAGCATATAAGTAAGTACTGCACATAGATAATATATATATATATATATATTCTCCTACAAATCAAATATGATTATCTTCAAGACGAAAGCGAGAAACAATTCGTGCTGATAACGTGTTATAAAAGATTAATATTATAACCAAAGATAATTAGAAGAAAAGAGAGTATTCTCGTAATATTTTGTATATCCATCAATCACTTTACAAAGCTCTTATTTATAGAAATAAGAATATTAATACTAGGAAGTTACAAAACTCAAAAGTCATGAGTTTCAAAATTCAATGAATATGGGAGTTATAAAATCATTACATACAAAGATAGGGAGGATGAATCTAGACATCCATTATATGAATCTAGACATCCATTATAATTTTATAACAGACCTGGGTTTATTTATTTATTTGTATTTTCTTTGGGTGGTAGAGCAGTTCTATGACTTCTATTGTATATGGTTTCATTCATAATTAAATGGCGAATTTGTTCTAAGAATAGTTTCCTGGATTATTACTTCCTGCGTCCCATTTTAGGTGTCCACTAAACTACATACTACATTTAAAGATTATAATGAGAATGGTGTTGAAATTATACGAAGTTCCATATATGCGTACCCTTCACTGGTAGCTATCATCCATATTTGAATAAACGATATTCTTCTTTTTAGAAAATTCTATTAAAATAAAAATTGAAAGGGTAAAACAGTAATTTAGAGTTTGAAAACTTGAAGTTGACATGTTATCAAGACACTGTAAAATGGAAATTCACACATACATTAGTTTATACTTATGCTCAAATTTGATATATGGGCTAATCCATATTCACCCATATCCATTTATGACCGGTCACGTACAACCCATTTAATTTTCAACTCGTTTAAACTCAACCCATATAAATCCAAACTCACTTATGTCCACTCAAATTTCAACTCATTTCAACTCAACCCATATAAATCCGAACTCACTTATGTCCACTCAAACCCGCTCACACCTCCAGGTCTAAAAGTAGTTAATATATCTGACATAAATATGATGAATAAACAGGGAAACAATGGAAGAATACCGAGCTGAGCTGAAAAAATTGGCAGAGAAGGTTATGGAGGTGATGGACGAAAATTTAGGTTTACCTAAAGGATATATTAAGAAGGCCTTCAATGGGGGAGAAGGAGATAATGCAATTTTTGGCACCAAAGTGAGCCATTACCCACCCTGCCCACATCCCGAGATGGTTAATGGCCTCCGAGCACCCACTGATGCCGGAGGAGTTATCCTACTCTTTCAAGCCGATGAGGTAAACGGACTTGAAATCCTCAAAGACGGGGAATGGATTGATGTTCAGCCCATACACAATTCTATTGTCATCAACACCGGTGACCAGATTGAGGCCTTGAGCAATGGGAAATACAAAAGTGTTTGGCACCGCATTTTGGCATTAGCAGACGGAAATAGGAGATCTATCGCTTCTTTCTACAATCCCTCGTTTAAAGCCACCATAGCTCCTGCGCCAGAACTTGTACAAACAGCAAGCAAAGAAATGGATCAAGATTATCCAGAATTTATGTTTGGTGATTACATGTCTGTTTATACTGAACAGAAGTTCCTCCCTAAAGAACCAAGGTTCCAAGCTGTGAGGGCCACGTAGTGTTTTCAAATAAACTTTTCCAAAATGGAAAAATCCTATATAGGCTTGTCCAATTCCAACTTTATATGTTGAAGACGACATAAAGCTTAAGTGGGTATTAGTTTGATAATTGTATCATTGTTTTTGTTTGTTTTGCTTAATGTACTTGTTTAAGTTGACTGTAATAGTTATAGTCATGGGGTTACGGGAACTGCAGGCGTAAGCCTATATAAAAAGTCTAACCCGGGGTGGGGAGATTAGTCGGCCTGCAGGTACTCCACATTATCAAAAAAAAAAAAATTAATAGTCCTAGAACTTAAAATTTTCGATCTTTTGAAGGATTTGTACTTGGATGATTTCGTTATAAAGTTGAGAGCTATATGGTATGCTACTCTAAACTTCTAATATAAAATATGAGATGCTTTAGTTTAATGTTAATGTATCAACAAACTTGAGCCTTAAAACTATTTCTACAACGCCTTTTTCTCAAGTTAGTTTATAAATGAGATATACTTGGTTTCTTTCTTGCTAGACATATTCTATCACACAAATCTAGAGTTTAATGGTAGCCTACCATTTAACCTGACTCATTTTAGGCCTAAGAATATTATATGTCAGAAACACCCTGGCTCTTTGGTAGAAATTCAGTTGTCTATATATTCCATTACAATGGGAGTTACAAGTTCAAACTATTTAATTTTTTTACTTAATATTATTAATGTCTTTTTTATTTTTTTCCTTTAAAGTTTCATAGTAATATTGGGCATCATAGAATCTACAGTTGGCGCATAGATTTATTCCACGTAAAGTTCCTTCTGTATAGCTTTAAATTGCTTTTTGTAAAGACTGTCATTTTTTATCGATACAAAAATATCATAAACTTAGGAACTAATCAATTCATATCCATTTACAAGCAGATATTAAAGTAGGAATATCTAAATAACAATCAGTTCATTTCATTGAATACTTTTACGACATATTTACATAATCCCTTTCAATTGAACTCCTAATGTTGTTTGTGTTACTTCTACATAAACTTTGCAAGAGCAAGTAAAAGGTAAAGCAAGTAAGTCTTAGAAATAAGGTAAAGCAAGTAGAGGTTTATATCGCAGACCCTTGAGAAGTATTAAGATTTAACCTTTTCTATAATAATATAATAATATATAGTAAAATTACATTCTTGTATGCGAATTTAAATAAATGGGAAAAAGCAAGTAAAAAACCCCACCTTCATATATGGGAGCCAATGTGGAATGAACAAGTATATTCTCTTTATAAGCAGGATGATCTATGTTTCTTTTAATCTATATAATATGTACAGTAATTTACACCAACCTCAAACCATGATTGTAATGGACTTCAACGTCTTCAAAGCGCCTTCTGATCTAGCCTTTCGTTCCAATTCAAGCAGCGAATCAAGCTGCGAAACCAGTCGCCTGTCTGGTCGCACTTGTTGACTGTTGGAAGTGGATGCTGGCTCATATATATCCGAACAGAATCTCCTCTCGAGAGTTGTTGCCTTCTTTTTCCATCGAATGAGACCCAAGCATTACTTCGTGCATCCTTGGGGATCTGCTCAGAACAAAATTTTTAAAAGTTTTATTGGTAACAGTCTGATCAAAAGTCAGATTTGTAAGACGGAGTGCATACCCACAGGCAAAACATCTTTAAGAAAATTCATATTAAATAATGTCACAAATTAATGTCTTCCAGTTGCACTTTTGTATGTCATCAGGTCTCTATTAAAAACTTGTTACTTGCTACATAAAGGCATCAGTACTACTGAAATTTAAATTTTATTTTATTTTATTGGGGGTCACAATAGAACTTAGGGAGGGAGTTCCAATGGAACCCAAGACTTACTAAATACTACAGACAAAACAGTGCATCTTTTTCAACAATCCACATTCCACATTATTTTGGACATTACCTATACAAACCTTTCTTCGTTTACAAGATGGCAGACAATGTTAAGAAGACATCAAGATAGCATGCATTTAATTTATACTCCCCCAGATATCTGCATAGCTGTCACCAAGACGGGATGCGCCGGTAGTTGACCACCAGAACGCTTAGGCTATAAGACGCCCAAGCATGTCGTCCGTATGGCGACAAGTCGTTAACAATGTGCACTTTATACATATTTATTTTACTTCAAAAGTATATTGCACAATAAAATTTTATATACACTAAAAACCAAAACATAATAACTAACACTGAAAAAATCTCCACTCTTTATTGTCTCTAGTCATAGCTAAAGAAAAGTTATTAATGCAAGAAGATCCGAGTCCGATGATGTTGACTTATCGGATAGTACATTGATGGCACTGAAATATTATGAGTTGATGGATCGGCGCCACAGTGGCGGATGACTTCGGGATCGGGAGTGGGGGTTCGGTTTCGAGACGGGCTTGGCTTGGGAAATCTCTTCAGTCTTCGGGTCAAGAGTTCGGGCGTTGTCTTCGGCATTTTTTTTAGATATGTTTCGTTCTTTTATGGTAGTGTTTTATTAGAAAGTAAATTCTTTTATGTTAGCAGTGTTTTAATAGAAAATAAATCTTTTATGTTATTACGTAATTAATTTTCGTCATAATTATAGGAAGTTTGTTACCTATTGGGAGTTTATTACCATAGTTATAAGAATTTTGTTACATTTTGATAAAGAAATCTTTTAGCTATAAAACCCGGCTTGTGGGTTGAATTATAGTCAGCTTTTGTTTTGATAATAATAATTTAAGCATTAGAAAAATTTCTGTGTGTTAAGGGTAATTCTTTTGCTTCCTTTGCCTGGGAATTTATTTGTTTACCTGGCCCGCAGAATAATCGCTATTCTGCCCGGCGTCAGTTGGTATCAAAGCATCAACATCTTCCTGGTGTTAGATTTCATCAATTTCAATGGCTGGTCATGAGTTAGGTTAGGGTCATGGGTTGAGTTACTTGGGTAATTGAAAAAGTCCATCGGTTATGATGAGTCATGGTAATAAATGACTTAATCACTTAACTTGGGCCTGCTACCAATGTGTGAGTGTCGAAGGCGTTGTCTTGCCCTTCTCCAATGCTAGGACGCCATGGCGACGCCACGACAACTATGAATATCTGACCTCATCAGATCCTTCAAATTACAATGGGACTGGAATTGCTCAAATTCCATGATACAAACTTGCCAAGTAGTGGATTCTACAGACAAGGCACCTGGCAGCCGAACTCATGTAACAAATTTAGTATCACAACACGACCTAAACTGCAGGGAGACAAGAAAGGTAAGGACACCTATATCTTTCAACTCCCACATGTCCTCGTGCAACTTATTCCAAAATATTTCTTAGTACTCTTAGCATGCTATATAGAGCAATGTAGTGAGAAATGATACAGGATTCAAAACGCACTATAGCCTCCTAAAAGCAGTATTAAATTTACATCATCAGGGCATACAGAAATTTAAAGAGTCTGTTGCTTTTCCATCACTGATAAATTAGATGCAAAAATGCAAGTAGGGAAAAAGAAAAGAAACATACCTTTAATTCAAGTCGTGCAGAGTCTGGAAGTATAACAGGTCTGAACGAGAGGGAGTGTGGACAGATTGGAGTAAAGAGCATACAGGGAACATTAGGATGCACCTGCATACAAGATGGTCATTATCAGATAATTCGGTTATTTGACAACCAAAACACAATTCAGCCACCACAATTCAACTTTAAAATGTTCTACAGCTAGAAACTGAAATTGAACACAAAATCTTTAAGGTAATCCATTTCTAGTTCTTTCTTTCTATCTTGTTCTGAATGAACTAAAAAAGGATATTGAGTCAAAAAGTAGGCCACCAGTGTAAGAAACCAAAGGACCCCACACCTTTTCTGATGGGAACCGTAGTACCTCCTCGCCCACCCAAACAAGACAAATTAGAAAGTAAAAAGGATATTGAAATAAATTCCATTAACATTTATATTCAATTACTTATCAGCAAAGAATCCCAAAATTTATGTCTTCTCAATCATAATATTCGATTATACGCTGTCTAAAACAGGAAAGTAGACTTTCTTAGAACTATAATAACTAGACAAGTGAGGAAAAAAAAGTATAAAGCATACTACATGGAGCTTTGAGCAATAGCACATGGTAGAGTACATCATGCCAAGGTTCAAACACCTATAAAAATCTTCTAATCAGCCAAAAAGTTAATAAAAACGGCATTCTCTGGAAGGGGGGCCCATTCTAGAATAATTTATCCATTTCTAAGCGTGATAAATATTTCCTACTCACTGAGTTATTGAAATAGATTATCCATAATTGATGTATTCTTGGTAACTATAAAAAAGACCAGCTGTTCATAATAACTTATCTGAAGGAACACGGAACTGTAGAAAGGTCGGGGCGAGGCGGGTCGGGGCGGGGGGGGGGTTGGCGGGGGGTACGATTTATGTACCGACCTCCATCTGAAATGAAGTTTTAAAAAATACTGTTTATGTAAAAGACGTTAAAAACCAATCAAGGGTATCTTACCATTGAGCCTCCTGCAGCTGTAGAGTAAGCTGTACTTCCAGTAGGTGTGGCAATAATGACTCCATCAGCTTGCACCTATCGAATATATAATTGGGAACATTATATGAGAGAATAAATTTTCAACTATTTTAAAAAAATTGTGACATATATGTGACATTAATGGAGATAAGAGTTGAACGTTAATATTGTTTTCACTTTTAGCAGTGCTAGTTTAGGAGCTTGTATGAGTCCGCACATTCATCAAGTTAATCATCTCAAATAACTCGTGACTACATGATTTTTTCGCACCTTAGTTATCAGGTGGTCATGTTCGTAACATTCAATTTTTGAGAGATACGGATTTGAACCACGATCAACCACAATCTCATTGAGGACATCAAATACTTTCCCAGGCATTGATTTTCCATTTCGAAGAATCTCGCAGCGGAGACGCATTCTTAGAGTTATATAAACGCCATCAATCGTGTTGTTCCCATGAATGACTTGTTTTAAATCCTGCCTATAGTCTTCAAACTGTATCAGAAGAAAGATAAGGGAATTAAAGAACTGAAAAAAAAATCTCATTTACGAAGTGATTAGAACATTTAGTCTTAAAGTTGAGTTGAGAGGTGTACAGTATGGGAAGCGAGAAATCCAAGGGATCCAAGGTTAAATGAGACGAACGGGGGAACAGCACCTTTAAATAAATTTGACCCATGAAGTATAACCCCATCGCCTCCCAAGCATGCCACAAAGTCGACTCTTTCATGAAGATCACTACATTAAGAAAGGCAGCTAAGCTCAGAAATCCTCAAAATGAAGTATACAGACCATAGTAAAGAACAATGCTTTTTCACTTTAAAACCATAGCGCAGTACCTGGTATCTTGACTATAGAAGGTCTGAACAAACCCAAACCCAGGAATTCTTGCAAATATGTCATGAACATCAGGTTCGACTAGGACATTCATTTTCTCTTGGTGATAAAGGAAAGAGGCAACCTGCACTTCATGCAGAAAATGCTGTTGAAATGGCTAAACAGATAACAATCTGAATAATCACTAAAAAAATACGAACTGAAGGAATTACGTGATACATTTCAGTCTTTCTGTTGATTAAAGAACGTGATGAATGTAATTGAAGTTCTCTTTCTTCTGAATACAAATTTTGCTTCCTTCTCTCCTCTCCTCTCCTCTCTTTTTCCATCTACTTTATATCTCTTCTTCATCCCTTTCTTCCTCTCCAATCTTTTGATTTCTCTAATCTCTTCCCCTTTTTTCTCTAACTTCCTCCTTAATTCTATTAATTCTACCTAATTTTTAACTGAAACCATAACATTAATGCCTTCCCTTTTAGTTTTTTATATAGTTTTTACTTTTTAGAAATTACCTGGTAAGGAGCCCATCCAACTGCACACAAAAAATAAAGTATGACCATATCCGGTGCACAGACATATGGCTTGAAAATAT
Source organism: Panax stipuleanatus (assembly GCA_020205555.1). NCBI lineage: Eukaryota > Viridiplantae > Streptophyta > Magnoliopsida > Apiales > Araliaceae > Panax > Panax stipuleanatus. Next base: position 79,751,890 of record CM035124.1, on the reverse strand, counting down.
CCCACCATCTACCTATCAACTAATTGCCTTTCCTTTTTGTCTGCGTATTCTTTCAGGTGACAACAAATTGGATAATCCTTTTTTGTAGAAGTAAAATTCACCATCAAGGCCTTTACCTCCCCCCCCCCCCCCCCCCGGCGCGGGGTCTTCCCCTTTCCCATTACCGATAGAGAAAAAAATAAAGAGAGTGAGCAAACTAAGTAGATACCTCTTTAGCTTCTTCTAGAAGTTCTTGACCCAATTTCTTCAGCAATAATACAGTCTTTGGAGTAGATTTCCACATAAGCATCTGTTGCTGGGTGCTAGGATGGGTGAAGGCTAGGGAAGATTCTGTTACCTTCTCTCTGGTGCACGAGAATCCATCTGTACGAACTAAGAACATCTCTGCTTTCTTTCTTGACTGCACTCTCACGACACCGGTTGCAGAAGTACACATATTTTCTTCAATTAGCTCCAATCCGTCATCTCTGAAAGATACGGAGGCCTCAGTCTTACTTCTCTGATCAGCGGACATGGTCGAGGTTCTTGAGGATATAATGCTTTTTTCTAACTCATTAGTTGCTCTTAAGTGATCATCTGTTTTACTCATGGTATAACTTTTGCCACCAGATGCATCTGAAGTGGGGCCAGAGGATATGTAAGTATAACTACTATCTCCACCATAAGTCTCATTAGTAGCAGGAATCTCATTACTACTTGATGACCCATTCAAACTTCCTACTTTCCCATTCCCTGATTCAGAATTGGTCCTACTGATTTCAGTTCTCATAATTGTCCCATTATAGTTCCCTCTTGAACCAAATAAACCTTCCCATCTTCTCCTTTCATAATTGAAGTATGTGGCAGGTGAGATATTTTTATTCCTGAAAAACAAAGACATTTCCTTTCTGGACAAAGCATTGGAAGGAGGTAGCTGCGACTCAAAAGGTTTAACCTCGCTGCAGAAGTCGATCAAAGATCCATTTCCGTTATCATTAAGATTCTTTGTTATTGACATGGTATCAACTAAACTGTATGCCCCATTACCAGAGTAGTTATTATTTTCTGAAGCTGGAGAGGCTTCTTTAAGAATTGCCCCATTGGAACAGTATGTTATATCAGACTGCACTGCCACTGACCCATTTTTATCATCAGAAACTATATTTAATTTCAAATTTGATGAGATTCGCAATTCTTTCATTTTATTAGTTTCTCGCAACATAATGTCATTGGGTATGACCTGTCTGATTATAGGGAAATTCAGATCTGTAGCGAGACGTGTACTGCCTCCATCTTGAGACCATAGCAGAAGTTCGCCAAACTCCTTCCTTGCTGTGGACATATATGGGTTTTTTGATTGAATCAGACACTAAAGATGCAAACTTTTCAACCTGATCCATTGTAGGAGCAGTACCAACTTCAACCGGAAGTTTGACCAATTCAACTTTTCGAGACAAAACAGCTTTGTCTAACACTGCTTGATAGAAATGATCCTTTATAACCTCTGCTCGGAGATCTACAATAGTTTTGAATCCTTTGTCTATGAGCCACTTCAGACTTTCTTCTGTAACTTGGCTACCTCTCCAAAAAGCAACATCAGAAACTGTAGATTCTATCTCTTCTTTTAAGGTGGAAAAATAAACAGGATTCCAGTTCGCAAACAATGTATGGCAGGGGTAATCATCCTGACGAGGATAGCCAGAATCATAGCAAACATTTTTTAGTCTTTGCAGTTTCCTCCATACATGCATTCTTTGAACATCATCAGGTGTCAGATAGTTTTCAAGAGCTACATGTAAGCTCTCACAATACCTTTTCATCTCAGCCCTAAAACTTGCAAGCGGTGGAAGCTTATCTTCTGCTATATTTACATCTGAAATGTGAAAGGAATTTATCATAGATGATCTTCCAGAAAGAAGATCCTCCCTTCCTTTGTTCAGGAGACACACCATACAACCAAGAACAGACACTATTTTATCTTCCAATAATGGTTTATCCTCTGACGGAAAACCATATGAAACACTACATTCTCCAGTCAATGGATTGCACAAGGTGGTCATTAATGCATTATGAAGTCGTTCAGCAGCTCTAAAGATTCTACAGTAAGCTTCAACTTCTGCAATATCTCCAGGAAGTGGACCAATCCAAGGCAACTGTGATATATCATTAGACTGGATGGTGTTCAAATTCATATAAAGTAGTCAGTCTACAAGTTAGAGTTATGAACATTTCAAGGCACTTTCCAATGTTAAACCCATGTCTACAGGAAATATCAGCATGGGTTTGAAAGATACAACAGAGTAAAGCCACATAACAATGAGTTCAAATAGCAATTTAAGGAATTGATATTTACAAGCTAACATGTTAAAAGCCACTTTACAGGATGTAGACATGCTATGGAGAAGTGTTAGGAACTACCATTACTTGCACCCCAAAAAAAATGTAACCACCACTAATGCCAATTAATTCTTACAACAACTTGGTTTAAAATGATCAGTGTTCAGCCAAGGAAAGAAAAGAGAGAAGGCTAAAAACATAAGACTGATAACAGACAAAAACAAGAAACCAGAATTCCCTCAAAGAAGGAATTACTTTGTGAAACAGACAATTCCTGAATTTGAGGTCATTGTAAACTTAGAAAACAAAGTACAATCAGAACAGTCAACATTCCAGAAAATTCAACTTATTTCTTCTTCCAATTTTTAAAAAATAGTACTACCACTTATATGTTCTCCTATAAAAGAGCTACTGCCCAAATATCAAAATTTCTAAACCAATATGAAGAGAATAAAAGTGACCCTTGATTCTATTAAATAAAAAAGTTACAGCCATATTACAGTCAAGGTCATCCAACTCGAAAAGAACCAGCACTCAGCTGAAACTGTAGCAAAAAGAAAACCAAATAAGCCGTCTAGTGAATAATGGCATAGGTCAGGGCATTCTGAATACAATTGCAGTCTTCACAAGCCAAGAATTAAAAATAAATAAATAAACAGTGCAGCCCAGAGACCAGAGGAAACGAAGATGGAGGGGAAACAAAGTTATCACATACTGGCCCCTACAAAAAATAATCTAGAATTATCACATTGGACTATGAATTTACAAAAGTGGCCTCCAACAGAAAAATAATCTATAATTATCTAACTGCAATCTGCATTTACAATATCAAATCATCAAGAAACAGATGTACCACTAAGACCATTATAACTCAGTACACTCAATACTCGAGACACCAATACTAATTAGATCCCCTCATCCAGTCTAAAATTCAATTCTCAAAATCTACACAATTGGGACAAAGTAATACCCCAAAAAAATTCACATCCTTTTGCCATTAAGTCATTTCCATAGTACCCATTTCATCCAATTATACATACACAATATACACTATATATAAATGAAATTCACCAAAAATTCACATCCTTTTGCCATTTAGTCATTTCAATCTACCAATCACACATATGCTATATATAAATCACAAGTGACTATTGTGCAAATAGAATAGCAAACTAAGCAGAGTCTGAACTGACAGAAAACAAGTAAATAACCTTGGAGTCCAAACCAATATTCCCAGAAAAGGGATTGGATAGCTCAGCACTGAGAACAAACTTGACACGACGCCGTTCAAACGATCGGCCCTTCCTCCGCAATTCGAGCCCAAAAAGCTTAGTACTGTTTTTGAATCGGTGAAGCTTGAAGGAAGAAAGATGGGATGTTGTTGTTCCACTAATAAGGGACCGATTCATGTTGATTATAACCAACTGGCATGACCAAGAACAATATGCCATGCCACCATATCAAATTGAGAGCATAAATACCTGTATCAATGTGTGCGTGTATATATATATATATATATATATATATATATATGTGTGTGTGTGTGTTGTTTCTGTTAATTGGATTTTGGGTAGAGAGAGAAAAGTTTGTGGATAATATCAATGGAGAGTTGAGATGAAGTTATTATTGGTGGTGGGTTCGATTTAGTTTGTTGGGTTTTAATCTTTGAAGATGTTTTAAGTATCTTCTCCATTTGATTTGGATTTTGTGTCGTGCTTCTTGATGTGATGTTTGACATGGAGATTGAATGAGTGGAAATGGAGGGTGATCTGCTTCATTTCATTTTTACTTTCTTGCGTTTTGTGTTTTGGGGAGAGGGGAGTGCAAGTCACGTGCACCACACATTGAAGCTAATTTTAACTTTCTTCATCACTTTACTTTGTAGGGTAACAATCAGTTAAATACACTTTTTTCCACCCTACCGATCTCCATTTATAAATGTATTATTGGATTAAAAAAATTTACGATCAACTCATTGAATTTTAATTTTTTATAAAAATTTGAAAAAAATCGTCTACTTTGTTAAAATATTAACAGCAAATCTATGTGTACTTTGTAGGTAAAAATCGGTCCCGTTACCAGGTCGAAATCTAAGAAAGCACTAAGTCCATCTCAAGACATGGCTTCCAGTGCTCAACCTGAATCCACCCCTGTTTCTAGGGAAGAGTTTGAAGGATTGAAGAACCAGATAGCAGAATTGGCTATTTTCTTGAAAGAACAAAGCAAGAGCCTTTAAGGGAAACAAACACCCGGTCATACAGACCCATCTACACCCAGTGGCAGTCAAGAGACTGGAAAGAAAGACATTCAGATTCCTGAACCACAGAACCAGAATATGACCAACAAAACTCCTGAAACCACCAACCTTAACAAAGAGTAGGAAGCTGGTGATATTTCTGAAGAAGGTCCAACAGATGGAAGAAACCATCCGGTCCATCAAAGGGACTGGGGCATTTGGGAGAGTCAATTATTCAAATTTATGTATACTCTCCGGGGTTCGTTATCCAGAAAAATTTCAAGTTCTTGATTTTGAGAAATATGATGGATTAGGAGATCCCTATACCCATTTGAAGGTATTCATTGGAGAGCTCGAATCCTATGCAGAGGACGAGAAGCTCAGAATGCAATTGTTCCAGAAGAGTTTGACCGGAGAGGCTAGAGCCTGGTATGCCCGATTGGACAATTCAAAAATGCATAGCTGGGAAGAGTTAGCACATGCTTTCCTCAATCAATATAGTTTTCAGTCCTAGATGGCTCCAGACAGATATCAAATAACCAAAATCAAAAAGCAAAGCGTTGAGTCATTTAGAGAGTATGCACAACGATGGAGGCGGGTGGCAGCACAAGTCACCCCGCCTATGACTGAATATGAGATAGTCATGACCTTCATCGACATTCAAGAAGCTCCGTATTACGAAATGGTCCTAGCAGGCATAGGGAAACCATTCTCGGAGATGATCAAACACGGAGAGATGGCTGAAATGGGGCTGAAGTCTGGGAAGATAAAAGATCTTACCACCTTAGAAGCTGTTGTGGAGCATATCCAATCTGGAAGTTATGGGAGTAATCCTCGGAGAGTACAGAAGAAGAAAGAAGAAGAAGTGTCCTTAGTAATTGCAAGGACAGAATCAGAGGGGCGATTCGAGCAGTATGCCCATTCAAAAGAGGAACTATTCCCCTTTTCAAGCTCCAGCCCAACCTTCTAATCCTCTATTTCAGAAAACTGCGGAGGCCAGACGTCGAAGAACGTTCACCCCTTTAGGGGATTTACTCGAAAATGTGCTGAAATTGTCGACAGCATAGAAGAAGATTGTTCAACTCCTTCCACCAACCAGTACCGGTGGACTGAATTTCGACCCAAGTAAGAAGTGTGCATACCATTCCGGATCTCCAGGTCATGATACACAAGATTGTTGGTCTCTCAAGCACAAAATCCAAGACTTGATAGACAATAGGAGAGATTGTGGTAACCAAACCGGAGCAACTGCACATGCAAGACAATTCCCTTCCCTCAGCACAAAGAGGAGAGTGTCAACATGATTAGCACGAAGAATGGAGAAAGATCCAAATACCTCCGGTATGTCGGAGAATCAACTCAATCCAGCACCAATAGCCCAGACAGTTGGGAACTCTTAGAAAGGCGATTCCTGATAAAACAGGAAATTAAGTCTATCAAGGAACAGATTGGACAGTTAACGGATTTAGTCGTGTATCAACATCAGGTAACCAGACAGCTGATAAACCAGACCAACCAGCATGAAGACAATCCTGTTACCCCTGAAATTAGTCCCATTGCTATGAGGGATCATTATCGATTTCATGAGCATGAACCCTGGGCCAACAAGGTGGCCAAGGAAGAAAAGTTCTAGGCTGATAGGGAATTCACCTTCCAGAGGAATTTCACTAATTTGAACCAGCCGATGAAGGAAATCCCCCAAATGCTGATCAATAAGGGAATGGTTACAGATTTGTTATCCCCGATGAACCCTCGATCCAGAAAATTAAAGCCTGACAGAATCTGCCAGTACCATTCTAATTCTCCCGGTCATGACACCGAGGATTGCTGGGGACTTCGTCACCTGATTCAGAATCTTATTGAAAATGGTGAGCTGATAAGAGGGAATCAAGATTATAGGCTTTCCCGATGAAGAAACACTCTTTATTCCCATGACATGGAATCAGGAAACAATCGTTGTTATTTCTTGTGAGAAGGAGCTAGCCGGGACACCCTTAATACTGCAAGGGAAAGGGGTCCAAGAAGCACAGAATCCTATGAAGGTAACTGCACCCGAACCTTTAATATTGCCTTTCAGACCGCAATATCCAGTGATCAGTCTAAAAAGAGTCCCATGGAACTATAGGAATGATGAAGGTTCCACCTCAAACAATATTGCCAGCATATCCAAGGAGAATCCATTGCACATGCCTCAACGGGTGATCAATTCAGTCATTAAAGCAAAAGGGAAAGTGGCTGAAGAGAAAATTGAAGAATTCCTCAGCAAAATGGGCCATAACGAGATCAAGGTGGTGCGAAGCTTGAAGGATGCACCCAAACAGATGTTCATCCTGGACCTGGTTTTATCCTCGGTGGATCATCACAATATTCTGGTGAAAGTACTGGAAGAAGCCCATCTGCCAAGAACAGTGGATGTTGAGAAATTTCCTCATGTGATAGAACACATCTTCAACAATAATGTGATATCTTTCACTGACGATGATATACCCGCAGAGGGGATGGGCCATCGCAAGTCACTGCACATAGCAGTGATGTCATCAGGGTATGTGATCGGAGGTGTGCTTATAGATGGAGGATCGTCCCTAAACATCTGTCCCTACGACACCTTGGAAAGAATGAAGATCAACCCAAACCGGATCAGAACCAGTCATGTGGTTATCCGGGCTTTTGATGGATCTCCCCGAGAGGCTGTGGGAGAGATTGAGCTTCCACTGGAAATAAGTCCCCACACTTTCTATGTATCCTTCCAGGCACTCAACATTACCACCAGATACAATTTGTTGCTGGGAAGGTCGTGGATCCACATGGTAGGAGCAGTTCCATCCATCTTACATCAGCAGCTCAAGTACATTATTAATGGCAATCTGATTATAGTAAATGTTAAACCAGAGCATCCTGTCTGCATACAGGGAGACCTGTCGGTGATCAGTCTGGATGCAGGGATTGAACCTGCAAGTTTTCAAGCATTGGAGGTGAGAAATATTCAATACCTACCAGTTGGGGCACCAGCCTTGAAACCAAAGGTCTCTCCCAAAGTGATGACAGTGGGCCAGGAGATGGTATCTTTGGGTTTCCACCCTAGAGAAGGGTTAGGGAAAAATCAACAAGGTATCAAAGGTCTGGTGCAAATCCCGAGCCAGCCGGGGAAAGCCGGATTGGGCTATTCATCCGGGTCAAACCACCGGAACCTACGCAAGCATCCAAAAGTTTATGCTTCCACGATCCTACTGCCAAACCTTACTGATGCCGGGTTTGTGAAGCCAATGAGGAAGATTTTTGTTGTTGTGTCAGGCATTCTATTTCCTCCAATCATACCGATAAGCGAGAGAAAAGCCCCAAAGCCTGATGGGAGAGCAAAAAGGGAAAGGAAAAGTTTCTGTACGAAGGACGAGACCCATTTGCTTACATGTACTGTCTGATGCACTATGAGGGTATGAATGATGATATCCCAGAGATAGTGATGAAGATGATCAGATTTGAATTCCTCACATCAAGCAGGGGAAGGATGGCAATTCAAAGAAGAATCTTGGCCCTGATCTAAAGGATGTTTCAGTCGTCATCAGAGATGAGACAGATGAGCACAATTCCTTTTTCCTCCCTATTTATGAGGATTTGACCCTGGACAACTAGGAGCAGCGTCCCCTGCCTTATTCAAAAAGGGTAAAAGGGCAGAGAGTCCATCTTCCCTATAACATGGTTTCATTTGCTTCTTATTTTGCTTGCACAGCTATAACAGTAACTTCTGTCATGCTTTTGCTAAATAATTTGTATGTTTAAGCAGTTTTATATATTAAAGCGAAAGCATTTTATTTTTAGGACTCCATAATTGGATTTGTTTATCTCCGCTGATGAGATGCCAACCTATCACAGTGACTACAACTTTGATGTAGAACTGAACTTCGACTTGATGGAGATTGATCAAGAGGAGGTCGATGACTATGAGGTGCCCGAGGAGATCAAAGAATGGGTCAAAGACAAACCCAAACCAAACCTCGATCAAACTGCCACTGTCAATATCGGAACCTCAGAAAACCTCAAAGAAATCTAAATAGGCCTAGACCTTACCCCAGACCAAAGAACCGACCTGATTGAAACCTTACTCAGGTTTTAGGATGTGTTTGCATGGTCACATGAAGACATGATTGGCTTGTCTACTGACATTGTCATCCATCGACTCCCCATCAAAGATGGATTCAAGCCAGTCAAGTAGAAGCTCAGGCAACTAAAACCTGAATGGAGTCTGAAAGTCAAAAAAGAGGTTGTCAAAAAATTTAAAGCCTGGCATCATCATATAATCAACATACCCGGAGTGGCTATCGAACATATTTCCCGTGCCTAAGCCCGTCGAGAAGGTACGAGTGTGCGTGGATTACAGAGATTTGAACATAGCTTGTCTCAAAGATAATTTCCCGGTACCTTTCATCCACATCCTGATAGACAATACAACGCAGTATGGCATGTATTCTTTTGTGGATTGCTTTGCTGGATACCATCAAATCATGGTCGCTGAAGAGGACAGGGAGAAGACAGCCTTCATCACTCCCTGGGGAACCTTCTGCTATAGACGTTTATCCTTTGGCCTTATCAATGTTGGTGCCACATATCAGCGAGCCATGACATGATTCATAAGGAGATAGAGGTTTATGTGGATGACATCATCATTAAATCCTGAAAGGACGACGATCACATCAACCATCTCAAAAAGATATTCAACAGGTTGCGTAAGTACAACCTCAAGCTGAATCCAGCTAAATGTGCTTTTGGCGTCAAATCGGGCAAGTTGTTGGGATTTCTGGTAAGCAATAGTGGTATTGAGCTGGATCCCGCCAAGATTAAAGCCATCATGGAGATACCCGTACCCCGAATAGAAAAGGAGATACGCGGGTTCCTAGGGAGGATCAATTTCATAAGTCAGTTCATTTCTTAGCTCACGGCGACGTGTGAACCCATCTTCAAGCTACTAAGGAAGAATTCCTCCACGAAATGGAATGAAGATTACCAAAAAGCTTTCCTCGCCATCAAAAAACAGCTAATCAAAGAGCTTGTCTTGGTACCCCTGAGGGATGAAGTTCCCCTGTTTATGTATCTATCTGTCAATGCCAACGCAATGGGCTGTATGCTGGGACAGAAAGATGATAATAGTAAGGAGAGAGCTATCTATTACATCAACAAAAGATTCAGCAGTGGCGAACAGAAGTACACGCTGATTGAGAAGATATGTTATGCGTTGTCATGGGCCGCCATGAGGTTACAACATTATTTGCATGGGCACACGACCTACCTCATATCCCGTATGGATCCACTGAAATATGTATTCAACAAGCCAATGTTGAATTGTCGATTGTCCAAATGGCAGTTGATCCTCCAACAGTTCGACATTGTCTATGTGACTCAGAAGTCCATCAATGGTTAAGGCATTGCAGATCAACTAGCCGAAGCACCGTCTGGAGATTTCCAACCTTTGGAAACTTATTTCTTGGATGATGGGATCATGACAATTCAGCAAATCCTACAAGAGAATACAGTCCAACCCTGGAGAATGTATTTCGATGGATCGGTAAACATAGAGGGTGCTGGAGCTGGGGCAGTCCTCATCTCTGGTACAGGGGAGCAGTATCATATGGCTACCAAGTTGCAATTTGTCAACACCAACAGCAAGGCTGAGTATGAAGGCTGCATAATGGGGTTGAAGCTAGCCCAATCCATGGGTATCCAGTGTCTACTAGTCTTTGGAGATTCTGAGTTGGTTATCAGACAAACCACTGGGACATATCATACCAAAGAATTGCATTTGCTACCCTACCACCGGTAGGGTCATTAACATATCTATGGAGTTTGAAGAGATAACCTTCATCCACATCCATCGAGGAAGGAACGACTTTGTAGACGCATTGGCGACATTGGCTTCCCTGATCAACGTATCGGGTAGGAGGGGAATTCCCGACATCAAATTCACAAACCAAAAGGCCCCGACATATGGGAATTACATTGGAGAAGTATCCGATGAAATACCTCTTATCAAACAGCGTTGGTACTAAGACATCAAGGAATATCTCTGAGATGGATCTACACCCGTTGGGGCAAGCCAAGCCGAACGAAAGCGGATTCACAAGATGTCTATGAAGTTCTATCTGAGTGGAGATGCACTTTTATAAGAGGGATGCTGGAATAAGCCTTCTAAGATGCCTTGATAAAGAGCAAGCCCAGAAACTAATGGATAAAGTCCATGGTGGAGTCTGTGGTCCCCACGTGAGTGGTCATTTGCTGGCCAAGAAGATATTGAGAACAGGGCATTACTGGATCTCTCTCAAAGCTGACTGTGATGATCACGTCAGGAGATGCTACCAATTCCAAGTCCACGAAAATGCCATTCATGCTCCTCCAAATGAGCTGCACAATATGAGTTCACCATGGCCTTTTTCTATGTGGGGAATGGATGTGATTGGGCAGATAGAACCCAAAGCCAGCAATGGACATCGATTCATCTTCACCATGATCGATTACTTCACCAAGTGGGCTGAATTTGCCTCTTTTCCCAAAGTTACCAAGGAGGTAATCATTGGTTTCATCAGAAACAATATCGTCTATCGATACGGACAGCCGGGGGTGATCGTATCAGACAACGCCATGAACCTAAACAATCAGATGATAAGAGATTTATGCAGCAAGTTTCATATCAAGCATCTTAACTCCATCATCTACCGACCCAAGATGAATGGTGCCGTCGAAGCGGCCAATAAGAATATCAAGAAGATCATGCAGAAAATGTTCACAAAGGATGGCCTGACCTGTTGCCTCTGACTCTGTTAGCCTACAGGACGTCCATGTGTACCACTACTAGGGCTACCCATTACTCATTGGTCTATGGCATGGAAGTAGTACTGCCCATAGAAGTAGAAATGGAATCCCTAAGGGTATTAATAGACGCTCAGATGGAAGAAGATCAGTGGTTGCAAGAGCGGTACCACCAGTTGTCCCTGATAGACGAAAAAGAGGGCTACAACCATTTTTCTCGGGCAGTTATATCAGCAAAGAATTGCTCGATCATACAACAAGAAAGCCTGAATCCGTCAATTCAAAGAGAACGACTTGGTATTAAAGAAAGTTCTGTCCAATCAAGACGAAGCCAAAGGAAAGTTCACCCCGAATTGGGAAGGTCCTTTCATTGTCAAAGAAGTGTTGACTGGAGGAGCTATCAGATTGCAAGAAATGGACGGGAGCGAATTTCCCCAGCTTATCAACTTGGACACCGTGAAGAGGTACTATGTCTAAAGCATCATCCTGGCCCCGCAAATCAATTAGATCATTTTGGTTTTCATTAGAAGATCGAACTACGAATGACCTGATCTCCCTCCGCCCGGGAGTACGTAGGCAGCCATTCCTGGTGCGGTCAAACCAAACAAAAAATTCAAAAACCATCAAACCAAACTCAAAAGAAACACTTTTCAAACCTCTCACACAAAATCTAAACTACGAATGACCTGATCTCCTTCAACTCAGGAGTACGTAGGCAGTCATTTATGGTGCGGTGTGAAAACCAATAAAAACTAGTCCCAAGACACCGAAACCTGATAAAACCAAAAATTTATCAAGTCTCCCTAGTCAACAGGCCCATCTGAGATATTCTTTGACATCTCACTGTTTGTCCATCAAGGAGAAGCTCGTGATACATCAACAACAGCAAGTCATGAAAGAAGTGGTAATCAATCAGCAATGACAATACATATCCAAAGGGAAGTGAATCAAAATATATTTCTCTGATATATAATACTGTTTGATATATACACTATGTCCTGTACATGACAAAAATGGTTGATCTAGTATGTATAGGAAAAATAAAGCTAGTCTATGAACCCGTGGCCAAGCGGGATAGCAGTGCCAACATGGAATCTCTCTTTGAAGATGGAGGAGCAATTGCAAGCTCAATACCCTTAGTCTCCATACGAGCAAGAACATCTACAACCATCTGCATAGTGCTGCTGTGACCATCTATGAAAGTGCTCATATCTGCAACCAGGCTGTGGGTATATGATCTGAGTGCCGTACTGTCTGCAATATAGACATCCTGGGTAGCTATGGCCTCATCCCTCTCAATATAAGCGGCATCTCGGGCAACTAAGACCTCCTCAATCTCCTTAAAGGCTGCATCTCTGACAGATCGGACCTCATCTCTCTCCTCAAGAGCTGCATCTTGGGTAGATCGAGCCTCGTCTCTCTCAATCAATGCTACATCCCTAGTAGCCCAAGCCTCGTCTCTCGCAGCAAAAGCTGTGTCTTTGCTAGAAAGGGCTGTCAACATCAACGCCTTAGCCTGATCTCTCTCGAAAGTCATCCGAGCTAATGAATTAGCAATAGCTAGATTTGTCCCGGCAGGGATGCTCGGAGGATCACTAACTAAAGTCGTTGTCAAGTCGATAAACAAATCATCCTCCGTAGGAGAATCAGGATCCTTCATAGGCTCCTCATCATCTGAATCAACAATCGAAGCTAACTGGATAACTGCAGTTGCTGCTATATTAGCCTCCAACCATGCCGAATACTCTGGAGAGCCATCCGGATGGCTAGTAGAGAAATCAGCCCTCTCCCTATGAGTCTAACACTCATAAATCCTGATCAGGTCGGCTGACGATAAAGATGAAGCTGATATCCGCTGATCAATAGCCCCCTTAAACTGGTGAAGGCTCTGGAACTGATCGAACTGACCCATGACTGCCAACGGATGGTAAGTGGTCACCCCTCTCAAACCCTCTAGGGGAAAATAATCCATGCCGACTGCATGGGTGATGAAGCTGTAAGGGGATACAAGCCCTGAGCATGGTAAGATCGAAAAGGGATGCTCAATATCTGATAAAAAGGCCTACCATATCGCTGCATTTGAACACTCCGCTGGCTAGAAGGAGTATGACATGGCAATCTCATGGGTAAAACAGTACCCATGGTGTCTAAAGGTGTCAATCGGATGCAAATGTGTCATGATCCATACATACTGCAGAACGGAGCTACCTCCAAAAAACCACTCGGGATGGGTGTTGCAAAAGGTAGCCGACCTCAAGGACTCGACTAGTATCATCGGCAAAATAGTACTACCCTGTTTGAGGGCACGGACCATGACCATCAAGCCAATATCTAAATGGTCCAAATACAGTGGCATGCATACATAAGCCGTGACGCACATCAACAAGACGTCTACACGGGAAAGCTGCCACTCATCTATCGAAATGATAAAATCCCCAGAGTGTCGATCGTAGCTGTCTAGCCTACTGAAGCGATTGATCAGAAAGTCAATGGATATCACATGTCCTGAAATGATCTCCTCAGTGACAACTCGGCCTCTCAGACCCGACACAGTCATAAATGGTCTCTTCATGTCACTGATAGTTGTACGAGCGCAAGGCAGATCCAGTGCCAAGCCTGCAAGACGCTCATACTCCTCTAAGGTAGGTTCAACTCGTGCAGTCCAAAGCAAAAAACCTGCAGCTCAGGTATTTAGCAGGATAGAATGCCATCCACAAATCCATACGGAACTTGGAAATCTAGAAGGGCCAAAGAATGCCCCAGTATCTGATCTACTATCCCTTTGGCTGTATGGGGCAGACTATCGTACCAAGACCTCAATGAGGATGCTACCAAAGATGGTGGCGAGTGCTCAATACGGATGACAGTAGATGACGACATCTATATCACCGTATCATAAGACCATCCATGGGTCAAATCTAAACTCACCTGTCTAAATGCATATCTATGACATAATATATACATAATGACAATGATAAACATGATGCAATAGATAGGAAATATCATACATATCTATAATAAACTATCTACTGCAAGCATCATCTCTCTCTGCTTATATCATACAAAATAAAAAGTACAGGGAAATGGGGCACAGCTGCCCAACTACTAACAGAGGTCTATCAAAAGATATAGCGAGAAATGGGGCACAACCGCCCAACAGCTAAACAGAGGCCTATCAAAAGATATAGCAAGAAAAGCTATCCTAAGAGATCTAGAATATCTGTCTCTAGACTGTTAACCTGATCCAGCTCCTCCTGAGTCACAAAATCTCGATAAGTGGGAATGTCCGGTCGATACAAGGGAGGATCAGCACCTGCAAAGCTGCTAGAAAATGGAACTGGTGAGGGGCCAGCTCCAGAGTTGGAATGATCAAAAGAATCTGCCTCAGATGGATCCCGGCCAAGGTGCCTGATGAACAAATGAGCCCTCTCCAACTGCTGGGTCAGTCCTGTAATCTGGTCCAGATGAGTCGGATCTCGGAGACAAGCTATTCAGTCTGTCATCATCACCGACCATGACACCATATCTGTCATAAATTGGATAGCATGAGTCTGAGCCCCAATAGTATGGGGACTCCACCAGCTGTGAAATGCCTCCTGGCTGTAAGGACCCTCTGACAGGGTGAAGACATCTATGCCCACCAGTGGAATGTCTGCGAGTGGCTGAGCTAGAGGCCATGATGCCAAGCAAGAGGAATAAAGGGAATGCAGATATCTCCCGCGGTGCTCTGAATAGCGCGCTCTCCTAAATAGAGCTCCCAACCTCCTTCTGTCAAAAATGGGACTCGGCGAGTGGACAATGCAAACTCCAGGCCAGTGGGAAAGCCATCCTCAAACCCGATTGTCAAAAAGTCTGAGGTATAGGGGACCCAAGAGATCGACTCAGCTGTCAATAGCTTTAGCTGCAGGCGGGAGTGGGTGAATCCCTCGGCTACAGGGACCTTTGTCAATGTGGAGTGATGCCAGCGCCGTCCCCTAGGATAAGTCTCCAAGCCCAGAGTAGTGGCAGGACGTAGGCAAGGAAGCCTCTCATATGCCCAAAACTGGCCATGCAAATATCAAAAGTCCCCAATGATCAAGACTGACAAATATAAATGAGGAAATCAAAAGGTACAAGAGAGATGTACTCACCAGCAGGAATGGGTAAAAGCCTAACCAAGCCTTCATCACACCATCCGAGCGCATGCGCATCCTTTGGAGAAAATAGGCAAAGGTATAGGTACCCTAATCAAAAGCGCTGAGACGCTCCACGTATCGAGTAGCGCTGACCAGGGCAAAGGACACCATCGAAGAGTTGTCCGTAAGGAAACAACCCCTGATGATCACTAAAAATAGTCGTCGCAGGATGCGATCTCTAACCCTCTGATCATTAGGCAGAAGCTTAGTCAAAGCCCCACTCTGGGCATCTACGTTCAAAGGACCAGAACGGACCGTCCGACCCTTGATGGCCGTCGCAGGAACTCCCAAAAGGGACCGAATGATGGTAGGTGAAATGTCAGCCACAACTGGCACTGGCTCACCTGCGAACTCTATCCCAGTGATGAACTTCTAGTCTATAGGCATCATCATCACTTCACAATCCAACAAATGGAGAGAATGGGTCTGGTGGAACCAGCACTCAGACAAAGCCCTCAGATAACCCTAGGGGCAACGATGGGGAGGGATAGAAAAGAACGCCTGAAACCCTAAGGTGTCAACAGTGGCCCTGTACTCCGGATGCAGAGTATGGTATAAAGAATGCACATTGAACCAGTTCCCCTTGGGTTGCATAAAGACGGGAACCTGCATCAAAAAGCTAATCCAGATCAAGCCTGTGCCTTGAAAATGGCAAAAGAAAAAAAGAAAATCCAGAAGAAAAATTCAGTCACCTTGTTGGCGTGAAGGTATCTCGATGGATGGCGCCATAAATCTCCCAAAAGCTCTTGAACTGGCACCACAATGCCTGGAAGCTCTGCAGGTGGAGCCTGACCTAGGACAGGATCAACAAAAGGTATATCCTCATCATCCACATCAATCGACGGATCAACCCAGATAGGATGAATCACTGACTCAGCCAATCTGCGAGGCGGTCGGGCCGGCCGTAGCTGAGGAACATCGGAGACTCTCCTCCGCCTAACTCTTGGAATGACCCTGCTGACACTACCAGGTCTATCTGGCTCTATAACCTAGAAAAGTCTCTAAATCACCTCAGAAAGGGTGAGGTAAGCCTAAAACCTGTGGCTTATCAAATTAAATCAGTAATTCCTGCATTTGTAAGTCCTAAAACATGCATGGGTCAACCAAAATCCCCAATAAAGTCAAAATTGCATGTTTATTAAATACTCAGGCTTTTGAAAAAATTTCGTTAGAGTCTCCTTTGTAAAATGAACTGTCCGCATGCATACAGGCATGATTAGGTGACCATTCAGTAGCACACCTCCCCGTGGCAGCTAAATTACCATAGGCATTTTTAGTTGAAAATCCAGGCTCAACTGGCCTAAAAAAGAATGAGTAAACAGATCAAAAAGGCCGTCAATTGACTGTCTCAGAAATTAAATTTTTTTTACATCAAAACGTTCTGCACAGTAAAATATGCAAATTTACTAAGTCTGAAATTTTTTATCAAGTCATATATGCATACATATTTGATACATTGTGTTTAAAAGCACACTACGTGGTTTACAACATTCTAACGGTCAAAACTAGAAAAGAATAAATGTAAACGTTACCAGAGATGTGCAAAACATTTGTGCGGTGACGGAATCTGAAAAAAACTGCCCGAAACTCCGTAGACCTGAGAAAGAAAATCGGATTTCCTTTAGGATTCAAAACTAAAAATAAATTTGAAAAGCCACGGGAGCTCAACTTAAACTCACAGGAGGGAGCAGCCCCGCCTACGGCTGCCGTACCCCTACCTGCGACTCCCCAAGGTGGGGCCCACCCCTCCGTCTAGGTCCAGTTCGAGTGGAAACGGAGTTTACAGAAGCTAAAAAGTCAAATTCGGGAAAAAACTACTGCGCGATTGAGCAGATTGGCTTGAAATCCTGCGTATGAGCAGCGGATTCCTGACAAAAAGAACAACTTCATGTAAGCCATTGGTTATCATCCCGAAGCGATATCCGGGGACCAATGATGAAAATTGCTAAAAAACTACGAAAAACTGCTAAAAATTGCTACTGTCAGAGCATTGGGAAGGTCCTACGGTAGGAGCGGCAGGTTCTAACTTTATCAAGTCATCCAGATTGATCCGAGGATATGATTTGTCAGAAAGAGTACCCCCACATCAAACTTGATCATGTTTGACAGTTCAGCCGTTGGTGACAACTGCAACGAAGCATCGGGAACGATCTAGTGATATTAATCGTTAAAGGCTACTTCAGCGAAGGTCAGAGGGCCTGACACTATCAGCCGTTGGCTACAACCCCAGCGAAGCATCAGGAATGATCCTGTGATATCAGCCGTTGAAGGCTACTTCAGCGAAGGTCAGAGGGTCTGACGTTATCAGCCGTTGGCGACAACCCCAACGAAGCATCGGAAACGATCCGGTGGTATCAACCGTTGAAGGCTACTTCAACGAAGGTCAGAGGGTCTGACACTATCAGCCGTTGGCGACAACTCTGGTGAAGCATCTGGAACAATTCGGTGGAATCAGCCATTGAAGGCTACTTCAGCGAAGGTCAGAGGGTCTGACACTATCAACCATTAGCCAACAAATCCAGCAAAGCATCGGGAATGATTTGGTGGTGAAGCCGTTGAAGGCTACTTCAGCGAAGGTTAGAATAAATGACAGTCTAGCCATTGGCAACAACTCCAGCGAAGCATCGGGAATGAGCCGGTGATGAAAGATGTATATCAGTTTATCCCCACAGAGGACAGATGATGGAATCTGTTATACAAATCACTAGAGGGGGCACCGAGAAGGATCGATGATTCAACCGATTGTTGCAACCACCGTTTGAGTGAGTAATGAGAAGGTTCTGTGACGGTCGACTCTGCAAACTACCATTCGAGTATGAATCAGGTCACGATCAATCGAACTGTGTAGGCTACCAGTTGGGTAGGCATCAACAGAAACGTCGGCATCGACTGAATAATAATTCAAACCGTTGGCGATAACTCTAACGTAACATCGGGAAAGGTCCGATGACGTAAACTGATGGGAGCTACATCAGGATAGGCATCGGGATTCTCCAATGAGGTAACTCAGCATAGAAGAATATCCCCAGCGGAGAAGGAAGTCAGAAAGTTGATTGGGAGATGCCAGGTATTGGTGACAACCCCAACGTCGAGATCAGAGATGTCCAACGGCATCAGCCAAGAGAAAATCTTCCCCAAAAGGATTTAATGGAGACGTCATCCCCAGCAGAAAATGACAAGAACAGCTGGTAATGGCCTAATAGTGATAGCCTACTAGCAGAAAATGACGTAAACAGTCATTGATAGCCCCATCACCATGAAGGTATCTAACGTTCATACCCTATCATGCCATGCATTACATTACATTTGCGTCTATCATATTTCAAGTGTCTAGTAATCTTTATCCTGTTCATTCTATTGCATTGCATAAACATAATAAAGAGGGGCATCTGTAGACACTCAAAATTTTGCATTCATGTTACTAACCCTGCAGGAGGGCAAAACTATCTTTTACCTTCCAGAGACAACCCTGGAAGTTCAGACCAAAGTCAGCAGCCCCGGCGACATCTCTGGGATGTCAAGCTCAACCCCGGTCACTATATCGGGATGTCAAGTCAAACCCCGGCAATATCGGGATGTCAAGTTAAACCCCGGTGACAATACCGGGATGTCAAGCAGCCCCGACGACAACCCTAGGATGTTAAAGTCAACCCTGGTCACTATACCGGGATGTCAAGTAAAACCCCGAGAACACCGGGATGTCAAGTGAAATCTCGGTGACAATATTGGGATGTCAAGCAACCCCGGTGACAACACTAGGATGTTAAGTCCAGCCCCAGTGATAACCCGAGAGGTACAGCAACCCCGATCACAACACCGGGAGATCTAATTCAGCCCAGTCACAACCCGGGAGGTCCGATCACCCCAGAGACAACCCTGGAAAGCCAAATCCACTTCGGAGACAACCCGAAGCATCACATCATCCCCAGAGACAACCCTGGAGAAACCAAACCAACCTCGGAGAAAACCCTGAGGACGAACAGAGTCGGTTAGATTCAAAATCTCAGAGACAACCCCGGGAAAATAGTCGAAAAACCGTGCCAGTACAGGAGGCAACCCCTGGAGGGGCAAAATGGTCATTTTACTAACTTGAAGCCAATTCGATCAAAATCAAGCTGAATTGATGTAATGAAGGTCAGAAAGAACCATAATATTGATCCCGAGTGAAAATAGCACAATACAGCTCAACGGATAAACTGCGAAGAAACAAAGATCTGACTATGAACCCGTCTTCTTGGACTCAGAAAAGGTTTAGTCCCATGGGCGAGGGCTTTCTGGAAAGATATAGCACACCTCAAACAGACGCTCAGATCAAAAGTTAAAAAGTTTTGAACCTAACATCGCGTTGCTCGGAGTGCACGTACTTGGAGATAACAGGACCCACCATGTGGCCCCTACCACGTGGAACCGCAAGTAGACCGGTGGCTGCCGCGGGTAGGCCCACTTCCATCGGGTCTTTAAATATAAGTGTCCCTTTGCCAAAAAAAAGAAGAAAAAAAAATAGAAAACGCTCTGAAACTCAGCCCATTTTGTTTTCTAGCCCGACTTCTAGTACTCCAAACCTAGATTTTATTACTCTAACACGTAGTTATACTCATATACTACAACATACCAAAAATTAACTGGTGGAAACGCCCGTTTGAAGCCTACAAAGTGGCAAAAAGCCCGTGTAGCAGTCCATTGTAAGTATTTTTATGATCAAAACTCATTTCCTACTTCATTACGTATTTATACGCGTGCACGTAAAGTTTCATTTTCTGGCTTTTCTCGGAACTCAGTTCCGTGGCCGTTTTTGCGTATTTTTAGTATATTTTAATACACATATACGTTTTTTTTTTGCATTTGCACAGCTCGGATCAACGATCCGCAGCTTTTACTCGCTCTTATGTATATATATACATATATGTACTAACTTGCACGGCCTGGATCGTTGATTCATGGCCTTTTAAAATTAATTATGTATATATTTGACTATATATATACTAACTTTTCATTTTGTCAAGCCCGGATTACAAATCCGTGGTAGTTACAGCTTTTATATATATAACCATATATATATATATATATATATATATAATTTTTTCTAATTTTGTTTGGCCTGAATTGCTAATTCGTGGCATTTATTGCTTTAATATATATATACTAACTGTATATATTAATATATATATTTCAGTTTGGCCTGAATTGAAAATTCGTAGCCTTTTTACTGATTTTATACATATATATTTTCAATTCTGTCAAGCTTGGATCATTCCGTGGCTCTTTTATAGCTTTTATAATATATATATATATATATATATATATTTACATTCAGTCGAGCCTGGATTAATTCAGTGGCTCATTTACAGCTTTCATATATATATATATATATATATATATATATTTCAAGTATGTCAAGCCTGGATTACTCCGTGACTTTTTACAGCTTTTATAAATATATATATATATATATATATATATTTACATTCCAGTCTCGGCATAGGATTGAAAGCCCTTTATTGCTTTTATATATATATATATATATATATTTCTATTCTGTCAAGCCTGGATTACTCCGTGACTTTTTACAGCTTTTATATATATATATATATATATATATTTACATTCCAGTCCTGGCATAGGATTGGAAATCCATCGCCCTTCACAGCTTTTATATATATATATATTCTTTATTCATTGTAATCAAATATCTATTTCAATTATTCATTTGACATGAATTCTTTTTAATATAAATTTGGGCAAGTTAGATTTCTTTAAATCTGGCCATTTCTACCTTTCAAACGGTTCAAAATAGGTCCAACCGGAATCGAAAAGATAGAATGGCTAAGATTCATTTAAATCTAGCTTTTTTTTCTAGTTTTATTCATTATTAAAGCAACCTATCTAGTGGGAACGAGAAGCTTTGGCTACGCGTATGCCAGGATTTGACTGATGAATCCTTGGTTTTTACGACGTTTGGATGCAAATATACATTTTCTGTAAATATCTGTATTGTGCAGGTTTTCTTGGCTTCTCTCTGTGAGCCTAGGAATCGTGGAATTCATGATCAAACTGATCAGAATCTGATTCCCACTGATGGACAAACTCCACATTACAAATGTACCCTGCCAGTTTTTCTGTAAAAATGTACATCTGAAAGACCTTAAAACGGTTGTCCAGGTTTAAGGTCTCAAACATATTGAAATAATGGTTTATCGTGCTAGAGTCACTCCGATGGCTGTCATGCCTATGAAAACACCGGCACTTGTATATATTCTATGGTCGAGGATGCTTCGCATCCCGACAAATAAACATCCAAATCATGCCAAAGGCTAAAAAGAATAAACAGAAGTATCATCATGCTTCAATTCCTATGTGAGCATAAGGGTTTGAAAACTAACCTTTCAAAATATCATTTTTATATCTTGTCTAAAAAATGAACTTTTGCAAATCAAATCAAACCCTTCGTATATAGGTTTCAATGAAGCAAGGCACTACTTTCAAAAATCAAACAAACGTAAGCTCAATTACTTCCAGCATTCACACACATATTGCAAATAAAAAGGGAAATATTGAAAAGATGCGGTATCGTGTTTCACGGGAGTTGGGGGGTGCCTAACACCTTCCCCCCCCACTTAACCAAGCCCCCGAACTTTAGAATTTTGGTTTCAAAGATCAAGTTTCGACGGTGTCCAGTAATTTGGCCTACTTGCAAACAAAACTCGATTGAGTTGGTACAACCATTTCAAATCTACCAACTGGCAACTCTGTAAACCGTTCAAATCATCGATATGATACATATTGACCTTTTCCTAAAAACGCTTCACCCTTCATAAAAAAGACAAGGCAATAAGGGTAGAAAAACAAAAAAAAGACTTAGGAAGAGAGAAAGATTCCGTCCAACTCGACGATATTTTTTCCCTGACGTCGACATCGACGCTGGGAAAAAATGGTCTGCTTTTTTGTTCTTTTGATTATTTTTTCCTTGTTTTCCTTCTTTCTACCCTTTATCTTTCGATGTGTCGATTGTTTTGTTGGAAGGTGAGATTTTAAGGAATAGAACGACATTAGTTGACTTATTTTACAAAGTTTGATTTTATTGATGATGATTGGATCGAATGAGACAAAGCCACCAGTTGGTATAATTAAAATGGATGTACCAACTCATCCAAATTTTGAAGATTTTCGCAATATGGTCCAATATGTGACTCATAGGATTAGTCTGAAACCCGAGATTCATGGAATTCGGGGGCTTGTGTAGACACTCGAAATTTTGCATTCTTGTTACTAACCATGCAGGAGTGCAGAATCGTCTTCTACCTTCCAGAGACAACCCCGGAAGTCTAAATCATTAAACCTGACCCCCGGAGACAGCGCTGGGAAATCATCAAATCAATCTCCCTGGAGAAAACCCTGGGAATCATCAAATCAACTTAAGAGACAGCCCTGAAGACAAACAGAAGTCAACAACAGTCAAACCTCAGAGATAACCTTGAGAGAAGACAGTTGTAGCCACGTCAAGCTCGGAACCAATCCTGAAGGGCAAAAGAGTAATTTTGCCAACTCAACGTCAAATTAAATCAAATTACTGTGAAGAAGGTCACACAGAACCATCACCGCAATCCCGAGTGAAAACTGCGCTAAACAGCTCAACGGACTGATTGCGAAGATTCTAAGATCTGGTAATAGACCCATCTTCACGGACTTGGAAAAGGTCAATCACATGTCATTGTGTAGCTCTCAGAAAGGGCTTTCCATAAAGGTATAGAACGCCTCCATCTAATTCCCGGATTGCAAGTTATGAAGGTTCAAACGAACAGCGCGTTGGTCAAAGTGCACGTACTTTGAGACGACGGGGCCCACCAGGCCCAGCCGCAGGTAGACTCGCGGCTGATCGGGTCTATATATATGGCCTCCCCCCTTAGCTTCTAAAAGAAGAGAGAGAGAGAAATAAAGGGTCGCGACGAGAGAAATAGATGCTAGGATAGCCAAACGGAGCCTCTAACGTACTCCAATTCTTGTAAAACTTCTTTGTAAACGTTCATATACATATATACTACAACATATCAAATTTTAACAGATGGGAAATGAGAATTGAGGGGCCAAAAGCTGTTCAAGAGCTGTTCTCGCAAAATACTGTAAGATTTTGCCAGATCTGTCTTCTTCGCTTACTCCAATACGCATATAAGTGTTATATACATATATTTAGTAGCTTATATTCGTCAGATATGAAGTTTTAACCTTTTATTTCTTGTAAATAGTGAATATTTGAGCTGTATTGAGTAGATATGTACTAGATCTAGCCAGATCTATCTTTTAGCCGGTCCAAAGTTGTCAAACTTGAACCTGGAAGCTAGAATAGCTAGGATCTATACAGATCTAGTTTTCTTTCTAGTTTTGTAAATATTTAGCAACCATGTGACCCTAGATTTGTATCTAGAGGGAGCTTGAATCTATGAGCTACTCGCGTATGGAGATTTGACTGATGAATCTTTCGTTTAGCGATTTCTAGTATAGTTTTATGTTTTATTGCAGTATATTCATTATGCAGGTTGTTTATTTGATTTTTTGTGAGCCTAGGAGCTACAGGATCTACGATTCAACCAATGGATCTAGATCCGGTTCCCATGATTGACCTGGTTAAGTCGTACAACCAACTTGCAAATTTTGTAATTGTAAATATAAGACCTTAAAACGGTTATCCGGATTTAAGGTCCTGAAATA
Organism: Panax stipuleanatus; assembly: GCA_020205555.1. Taxonomy (NCBI): domain Eukaryota; kingdom Viridiplantae; phylum Streptophyta; class Magnoliopsida; order Apiales; family Araliaceae; genus Panax; species Panax stipuleanatus. The sequence goes on along the minus strand of CM035124.1, from coordinate 79,727,665 downwards.
ATGAAAATCCTATGTGTGGTGCTCGAGCATACTTTGATGGCTTTCATGCCCATAAGGAGCCCGACACTTATATATATATATATATATATATATTATTTTGTCAAAAATGCTTCATATCTCGAAAATAAAATCAAAATAAGCCGAATATGGAATAAAATGGAAGTATCAAAGGGCTTTAATTCATATGCGATCGAAAAGGTTTGAAAACCGCTTTTCAAAACATCATTTTTACATTCTTTTTCTAAAAATGGACTTTTAAATAAATCAAACCCTTCGTATATATGTCCAACGAAGCACAACACTACTTTCAAATAAAGCACTTAGGCCCAATTAACTTCAATACACACACATACACAATAATTAGGGAATAAAAAGCGCGGTAACCGTGTTTCACGTAAGTCGGGGGGTGCCTAACACCTTCCCCCCGCTTAAGCAAGCCCCCAAACTCTATGAATCTCGGTTTCCAAGACCAATTAAATAGAGTCCCATATTGGGTCATATTGTAAAATCTTTCAAAACTCGGTTGAGTTGGTACAACCATTTTAACTCATACCAATTGGCGGCTCTGTCTAATTTGGACTAATAAAATCAATCTTTTCATATCGTCGACATTTTATGTCGGTCTCTTTCTAAAATCTCACCTTAAAGCAAGATAAATCAACATAGAAAACATAAAGGGTAAGAAACACCTAGGAAGAGGGATTAAGATCTTTCTCGGCGTCGACAGCTTGGTTAAGAGGGGGGAAGGTGTTAGGCACCCCCCGACTCCCGTGAAAACACGCTACCGCATCTTATTGATTTCCTATGCATAAAGTGTGTGTGTGTGTGTATTTTTTTTATAAAGTTATTTTAGGCTTTATTTGTGTTGTTTGAAAGTAGTGTTGTACCTCTTCTGCACCTAGGTACGAAGGATTTGATGTAACAAAAAGTTCATTTTAAACAAGATATGAAAATTGAAATGATGTTTTGAAAAAGGGTTTTCAAATCCTTCGCCTGTTGGGTAAAATCTAGTTACACACAATACGCAAGTATACGCGGTCAACAAGTAATAAAGTAAAAGTAGAGTATCGTTCCCACGAGGAATTATTTAATAAAAATCACCAAGTACTAACCCGTAACCAACTTAATCTTATTTAAACAGATAATTTCAAGTTTGTGAATTAACAATATATAATTAAACTAATACTAAATACCACTAGAATGAAACCATATAATGAAGACTTAAGATTAGAATTTCACTCATTGTTTCATTTAAATCAACATACTTCTTGTTAAGTCAAATTAATTATCTCAGATTGTTAATCAAGAACATGAAGGTAAAATATGACCATCTCTCGATGTACCATACCCATATCAACTTAAATCCACAGATGATAGAATTAAGGAAAGTACCCTAATTAACTAATCGACTATATCTCTATGTGAATTATAATTAAAGAGGGTTTAAGCACAAGTTCTTATCAAATTACATGTGGTACATAGGTATATTCTATCCTAGGCACAAATCATAATTTCCAATGCCATGTAGAAGTCACAAACACAAGCTATTAGATCAGATCTAAACCCATAATCCGTTTCTCAATTTCATATGGATTATCACGGTAATTGATAGCTAGACAATTAAGAAATTAATCACAAGCCATAATAGATGATCCAATAATAATGAATAAGACTAACACGGAATCATATCAAATTAAACTACGCAACAAGATCCATTATAATCTTAAAATAGAGTTTAGCTCATGATGAAGTCAAAATCCATAATCCACAATTGTTTATACATTGAAAGATAAAGATAAAAGTAAAGAGAAGTTAGGAATTGAGATATGCAAATCTAAAATTCTCTTGCTCCAATTCTGAATCTCCAATGATCTTCAATTGCTTCAATCTTTAAATCTAATCTAAACTAGGATTTTTTTTTTCTAATCTAATATAATCTAATGGAATGGAAATATCTAATCCTTGTGAATACTCTCCTTTTATATCCCTCTTCATGTGTCTTTTAGTCCTCCTTAAAGTCCTTGAACCAATCAGCCAAACAAATCCTTCTCGGAGTCAACTTCTGAAAATTTCTTCTTTCTTCCCGACATCTGCACCTAGGCACAAATTTTACACTAGAGAAACTCACCCCGGCAAGTGAACAGTAACCAGAAATTACAAAAATGTCATTAAGCTCTATTTTTTATGTTTTGACCCTCCGAAGCCGTTTCCTACAACACAAACACAAAAACAAGTAAAATGACACTAAAAATACTTAAAGTTAACAAAAGTCTAAAAGGTGTCCAATTCGTAGGTATAAAACCCACTAATCATCGCCCAAATAGGAACTGAGGACTTCGATACTTCCTTTTATTATTTTTACGTTTATAAGGTGATCTACCCCGGAACGCTTTATTCTTTATGAAAGCTCTTTGTGGTTTTATTTGAAAATCATTTTAGTGAAAATGCATGTTAGAAAGCGCCAAAAGGGTCGGATCATCATCGGGCATGTAGACACTCAAAATTTCGCTTTCCTTAGACTAACCTTTCAAGAGGGTAAAAGCGTAATTTGTAAGACTCCGAATTTTATGAAATGAAGGTATTCAATTTTTTTTATATTTCTATTCATTAAATGGTTAAATTGATAAAATGTTATAGTTATGGGTGATATGTGCAAATTTTACAAAGTAAGCAAGTTGTCATAAAATATTCGTTGTGTCGAGGGAATATTTGTTTGGTCGAGTAATATTCTTACGACAGCGCAATCATTGGTGGACCCCATAACGAAATAACTATCGGATATAGAAAGAGACAAAAATACCCTTTTTATAAAAATAAAGGCAAAACTTTTACTGTTAACTGTGAAAATACCCGGTGATAAAAGTACAGTAATACACGTTATTGCACAGTATCTCTGATTATTGATGCTTACGTAAGAAGTCATTCAGTTTCATTCAATAATTGTCACAGTAGTTGCTGCATAGTATCCCATATTATTGATTCAATTATTGTCACAGTATCATCTGCACAATACTTTATATTATTAAATCAATAATTGACACGACACAATTACTCATATTATTATTAGCATTATTGACAATGTCTAGAAAGTTCTGTCGAGAAAAGGGGTTATGTTATTTAATTGCGCTCCAGTAAGGAGAAATCCTTATCAGAAAGCCTCCTCTTTCCTAGACACGATCTGGTTGTCAATATTGTGATTTATAATATTAATGATGAATTATTGATAAAAATATTTCCATTGTGTTGGGAATATTAATGTTAGTTGAAATCGACATTTATTACGATAATAGTTGATTTATGGATGTTTAATTGGCCAAACGAGCAATTAATCGGATAAATGAGCAATTAATTACTAGTGGTTCACGTGCAAGGAACTATTGGTTCACATGCAAGGAACTATTGGTTCACATGCAAGGAACTATTGGTTCACATAGAAGTATTATTAGGGGATGTTATGCAAGATTGATAATACTTAAGGGACTAAATTAAAAATAAAGGCAAAGATGAAGGTACTAAAGTATAATAAGACGAGCCCCTAAAGTGAAATTAGTGAAACTATGTTTTCCTATAAATAGAAGCTCATTTCTTCCTTCTTTCTCACCAATTCACAAAACTATAGAGAGAGAAACTATAGAGAGAGGATAAGAGAGAAAGAAGAAAAATATTCTGCTACTACACTATTGCAGTATCCAATCTCCTACTAAGGTAATAAAAGTGTAGCTGGGTCGAGCGGGGATAACAGGGGATTAGAGTGATGGTCTATGACTGTTGAAGTTTCTCATAAAATAGTATGGTAATAATTGTATTGAGGACTTAAAGTGTATGTGTCGTATTTTATACGTCATTTAATAATTAATTTTGGTGAACAACAATAGGGTGATGAGAACCCGACCTTGGAAGGGTGTGTTGTCACTATCATCCAAGATGTCTAACCAGATACGAATTCGTGTTATCATAAGACATAGTTGTGCTCATCTACTTGTTGACTATATCTATGGGCACTACCTATATAATCTTGGAGTATGGTTGGAATATAATCCTCAGTTTGAGATAATGGAGATAATTATATGGCAGAAAAATATCCACCATTGGAATGAACATGATAGTAATCTTCTCGTTCTTCATTGGGGTCTATTGGGTCAACCAAGGATAATTCTCAAGTCCTATGATATCTATTATAACTTTGAAGCATGGTCTCCCATGTACGAAGGTTTCCTTGAGCATTTTCCAAATATTTTAATTCCTAAAACAGTTATTGACTATACCTTTATGTAACGTATCATTGATAAGGAGTATGAGTACTGTTATTTGTATTGAAACTCACAGTTCATGTATGGTCGTATTGTGCACGGTAGACTAATAGTTGTAAATAGAAAGTTTGTATTTGAATTTTGTAGTGCGTATTTTGGTGACTCAAAATGGGTTGTGTAGACCTATTTTGAGGGCATCACAATTGGTATCAAAGCTTAGGAATATGGTTTCTGGCGAAGATCTGAGACTAGAACTAGGAGGTGAGAAACGAGTAATATCATTCGCTAGTGTGTGTCCTACTTAAGCTGAATTTTCTTACTTAATAAGTTGACAAATTATAATATATCAATTAACCTTTGTTTTGAAGCTTTATTCTGGAATGATATCTGAAATTCAAGAGATGAGCAATAGAGAAATCATGATACAAAGAAAATGACCAGGGAAGATAGACACTGAAATAAAAGCAAAGAACCCCGAATTTTATGAAATGAAAGTATTCAATTTTTTTTAATATTTCTATTCAGTAAATGTTTAAATTGATAAAATGTTATAGTTATGGGTGATATGTGCAAATTTTATAAAGTAAGCAAGTCGTCATAAAATATTCGTTGTGTCGGGGAATATTCGTTTGATCGGAGAATATTCTTACGACGACGCAATCATTGGTGGACCCCATAACAGGAATAATTGTCGGATATAGAAAGCAACAAAAATACCCTTTTTATAAAAATAACGGCAAAACTTTTACCGTTAACTGTGGCAATACCCGATGATAAAAGTACAGTAATATGCGTTGTTGCACAGTAGCACACAGTATTGCACAGTATCTCTGATTATTGATGCTTACTGTAAGTAGTAACTCAGTTTCATTCAATAATTGTCACAATAGTTACTGCATAGTATCCCGTATTATTGATTCAATTATTGTCACAGTATCATCTGCATAATACTTTATATTATTAAATCAATAATTGACACGACACAATTACTCATATTATTATTAGCATTATTGACAATGTTCATAAAGTTCTGTCGAGGAAAGGGGTTAGGTTATTTAATTGCGCGCCAGTAAGGAGAAATTCTTATCGGAAAGCCCCCTCTTTTCTAGGAACGATCTGGTTGTCAATATTGTGAGTTATAATATTAATGATGAATTGTTAATAAAAATATTTCCTTTGTGTTGGGAATATTAATGTTAGTGAAAATCGACATTTATTTCGATAATAGTTGATTTCTGGATGTTAAATTGACCAAACGGGCAATTAATCAGATAAATGAGAAATTAATTATTATTGGTTCACATGCAAGGAACTATTGGTTCACATGCAAGGAACTATTGGTTCATATGCAAGTACTATTAGGGGATGTTATGCAAGATTGATAATACTTGAGGGACTAAATTAAAAATGGAGGCAAAGATGAAGGTACTAAAGTATAATAAGCCGAGCCCCTAAAGTGCAATTAGTGAAACTATATTTTCCTATAAATAGAAGCTCATTTCTTCCTACTTTCTCACTAATTCACAAAACTATAGAGAGAGAAATTATAGAGAGAATAAGAGAGAAAGAAGAAAAGTATTATGCTACTATACTATTGCAGTATCCAATCTCCTACTAAGATAATAAGAGTGTAGCTGGGTCGAGCGGGGATAACAGGGGAATAGAGTGATGGTCTATGACTGTTGAAGTTTCTCATAAAACAGTATGGTAATAATTGTATTAAGGACTTAAAATGTATATGTCGTATTTTATACGTCATTTAATAATTAATTTTGGTGAACAACAATAGGGTGATGAGAACTCGACCTTGGAAGGGTGTGTTGCCATTATCATACAAGATGTCTAACCACATACGAATTCGTGTTATCATAAGACATGGTTGTGCGTATCCACTTGCTGACTATATCTATGAGCACTATCTATATAATCTTGGAGTATGGTTGGAATATAATCCTCAGTATGAGACAATGGAGATAATTATATGACAGGAAAATACCCATCAGTGGATGAAATTTCAATTGTTGAAGAGTACTTCTTTTCTATAGAGGATAGAAAACTAGGGTTTAGCTAACCACCCTCCTTCTTGAATAATTCCTATTCCTTGGTGGATCACGTCTAGAGGCCAAACACTTGGGTGGCTAATGTTGATCAAAGGAAGGAATCAATCTCGGATATTCAAGGAGATCGCGAAGAACAAGGAGTTGAACTTGTTCTTGTGGAAGCTTCGTTCTACAAGAGAATGAATTCCATAACTTCTTATTGATCGTTTTAAATTAATAATATGCATAAAGGAAGATCCGGGTAATGGTTTTGTAGAAAATTTTTAAAACTCTGATATACCATGCTTCTGCTAATTTTTACAATTTGATTACGTCATGATTTCTTACAAACCTAACAGTGGCATCCGAGCTAAACCTTTATGCAATTATTAACTGTTTTGATTTCATATACATATGGGTATGTATTTAGAATAATTTATTGGGCACAATTAATTGTATAAAATTATTATTTTTATCACGAAAGCTTCCAATTCCCGAAATAAGTTTTTTCGCTGTGAGAATGCGGTGGAGGGTGATTCACGTTAATATTATATATATATATATATATATATATATAATATTAACGTGATTTGTTTTACCAAAAGGTGATGACCCAGGATTTCTAAAGGTGATATATTATATATAATATCTACTGTTACAAATGTGACCCACGAATTCTCCTTTTAAAAGTAACCTAGGAGACTAAATGATTAAAGGCACTATGAAGTATATATATATACTAATTGATTGCTAATATATATATATATATATATATATATATATATATATACACACACACACACACACGTAACGGTTATATATATATATACATATATAGTACGGTTATATATATATAATATATATATATATATACATATTTATATATATATATATATAATATATATATATATATATACATAATATTCTTAATAATTTTATAATTAAAATAAATAGTTTATTTTAATCTTGAAATTGGATTTCATGCAACTTAAAATTGCCCATTAAATGATACTCATATATATATGGAATGTTTTAATTCATGATATGAATATTTATTTATTGATGCATATGGTGATATGTATGATAATAAATGGGGTTGATTATGGACTATAGACCAATGTGATTGAATTTTATTTTAGTTAAATGCTTGAATGAATGGGTTTTATTAAATGGGATCTGCGTACCTCATCTTCTCTGATTTTTTCTTGATGTAAAAATTATATCTCTCTCCTATGTACTTCTCCTTGACTGCTGATCAAGGTTTCTATTTAAATTAAATAGTTTATGTAATAGAAATAGTTAGAATTATCTTGAAGAAATTGGAGACCAAGGAGCAAGGAGCGCGTGAAGACCCGTTTGTAATGGCACCCGAGTTTAAATGTAATAGTTATGTTTAAATTTAAATTCTTGCACTCCTAGGTTTGACCTTTTGGTTCACTTGATGGCTCAAGTGAACCAAACTAGAATAAAAGTCCATAATCAATCTGGGTAGAATATATTATTCTATATTTGCATGCTAGTATTATATATATATTATATTTTATGCAAACATGCTTCGCATGTTTTATTAAAATGACGCGTATTTTATATATGTGTGTATGCGCGCTAAACAAGATGAGACAAATAATAACAAATCACTCAAAGAAATTATATTAAGTCTAAAGCATTCAAAGATATTTGGAATATCGAACGTCGTCTTCTAGCATAATAAAATTAATAGAGTATTAAATATTTAATATGAGTTTGTTGTGCACACAAAAGGCAAGTATTAAGTATTTAAGATATTAATTTAATACCATTGCATACTTATAAAGAAAATTGAACAATATTATTTTGTTGTGCACACACAAGGACAATATTTTTCTTTTTTGAATATATGGAGTGATATGTTGGACTTAACTTAAATCATTTTAGGTTAGATGTGCACACACTTGACCATTATAATCTAAGAGACATAATACAAGGAGTTACATGTTGATGTAATTGACAACAGTTATCTACATATTTATTTATATATGGTTTGTTGTGCACACATAAGGCTATATATATTTGAAATGAGATCCTTAATCTCACTAGCAAATCTTTAATTAGATGTTGTCACACTATATATCAGTGAGGGTAATATAGTTTGAAGAAAATAATGGGAGATGCCAATTTAAAATATGACCTATTTATTTGGTATATATAAAATTAATTAAATGAATGTTTGCTAAAATGTTGTCTTTTCACATACAGAAATTTAAAAATATCGAAATCACTAATTTCACTACGTAGCATACTTGATGCTAACAAACTGATCGGACCGAACTACACGGACTGGTTAAGGAATCTGAGAATAGTTCTCACTGCTGAAAAGATTTCTTTTGTCCTAAATTCACCTGTCCCTGGAACTGTTCCAGAAACAGCCTCCGAGGAAGAGATTGCCACCATTGAAAAGTGGCAAAATGATGCATCTTGGGCTCATTGCATCATGCTTGCATTCATGAATAACGAGCTTCAACGTCAGCATGAAAATATGGATGCTCCTACTATGTTGCTTCACCTCAAGGAGTTGTATGGTGAACAAAGTAGGACTGCTAGATATGAGATATCTAAGGAGCTCTTTCGATCTCGGATGTCTGAGGGCACTGTCGTTGAGACTCATGTCCTAAGGGTGATCAATCTTATTGAACGCCTTGGACAACTTGGGTTCATCATGGATGGGAAGTTGAGTCAAAACTTGGTCTTGCAGTCACTCCATGAGACCTTCTCGCAGTTCGTTGCTAATTTTTACATGAATAAGTTAGATGTCAGCTTGCCTGAATTACTTAACATATTGAAAACTATAGAATGTCACTTCCCATCCAAGAAGAACCATGTCTTAATGGTGGATGATTCTTCCAAGAGATGGAAGAGGCCTAAGGTATCTTCTGAAAGGAAGAAATCTAAGAAGGCAAAAGGCAAGGCGAAAGTGAAGGATCAAAAGAAACCTGATCCAGCTAGCAAAAGAATGCGCTTCCATTGCAACGAGCCGGGTCACTGAAAGAGAAATTTCAAGAAGTTTCTGGCAAAGAAGAAGCTTGGAGAAGCTTCGACTTCCAATCAAGGTTTGTTCATGATTGAAATTAATTTTTTAGAAAATCAAAATTCTACTTGGGTATTGGATACTGGCTGTGGTTCGCACATATGTAATACTGTGCAGGGACTGGTCTGAAGTAGAAAGTTGAACAAGGATGAGGTCATCCTACGAGTGGAAAATAGAGCAAAGGTTGCTGCATTAGCTGTAGGCACTTATTGTTAGCAATGCCTACGGGCAAATCCATTTATTTAAATAACTGTTATTTTGTTCCGAATATCATTAGAAACATTATTTCTATTTCCGTATTAGATATGGATCATTTGACATTATAATAAATAACAACAGTTGTTCTATTTATAAAGATAATATTTTATATGGTGTTGGTAATCAGTGAAATGGACTTTATATACTTGACTTGCTTGAAAATATATTTCAAATAGAACAAACTAAGAAAAAGAGAATGAGTTATAGAGTTTCTAGCGTTGGTTCACACAGACGTTTGTGGACTTATGACAACGAATGCATGGGGAGGGTATTCTTATTTTATTACTTTCACTGATGATCACTCAAGATTTGGGTATGTGTATTTAATGAAATACAAATCTGAATCATTTAAAAAGTTCAAAGACTTCAGAAGTGAAGTAAAGAAACAAACGGGCAAGAGTATTAAGATTCTTCGATCAGATCGAGGTGGAGAATACTTAAGCGATGAGTTTCTCAATTGTCTCAAAGAAAATGGTATAATCTCACAATGGACTCCACCATGTACACCACAGTTAAATGGAGTATTTGAAAGGAGAAATCAAACATTATTGGACATGGTTCGTTCCATGATGAGTTTTACCGATCTTCCAGTATCATTCTGGGGTTATGCCCTAGAAGCGGCTGCATATCTACTAAATAAAATCCTCTCAAATCCATCCCCAAGACTCCATATGAGATGTGGATAGGAAAGAATCCTGGTCTTAAGCATGTTAAGATTTAGGGGTATCCAACTTATGTGAAAAGGTTTCAAAATGATAAGCTTGGGATAAGATCTGATAAGTGCACGTTTGTGAGATATCCTAAAGAAAGTTTGGGATACTATTTCTACAATCATACTAAGCAAAAGGTGTTTGTTGTGAAACACGTTGCCTTCTTGGAAAAGGAGTTTATCCTTGAAAAGGCTAGTGGGAGGAAAAATTAGATCTTGAAGAAATTCAAGAATCACAAAACACTACAGATCAATTGGATGAATCTGTCCAAGTAGAACACCTACTGTACAACATCCTATTCGTAAATCTGGAAGAGTATCAAAGATACCTGAAAGGTATGAATTTGTCATAGAGGATGAAGATGAGGTACACGTCATGAATGATGATGATCCATTGAATTACTAACAAGCTATGAATAATTAAGACTCAGAGAAATGGTAGATGACCATAAAATCTAAAATGGATCTTTGAAGCAATATTGCTCAAGTCCATTTGGATTTTACTTGCGATTGTAGCTTATTGTTACTAAATTTGGCAAAATGGACGTGGAGACGCCCTTCCTCAAATATACATTATTAGAGGAGAATGTATGTATGATACAGCCAGATGGATTTGTTTCAATGGTTGAAGAAAATCATGTATATGAGCTACAATGATCCATTTATGGATTGAAGCAAGCTTCTCATAGATGGAACATCCGTATTGATGAGACAATCAAAGAGTTTGATTTTATTAAAAATGAGGATGAACCATGTGTGTACAAGAAGGTTAGTGGGAGCGCTGTTTCATTCCTTGTATTATATGTTGATGATATATTATTGATAGAGAATGACATTCCTATGCTACAATCGATCAAAATAGAATTGTCTAAACATTCCTCCATGAATGATTTGGGTAGAACATCCTACATTGGGGATATAAATCTGTATAGATAAATTTAAAAGGATGTCCGGCGTAACCCAAGGAACGTATATTCATTAGATGCTAAAGGCGTTTAGCATGGTAAACTCCAAAGGGTGTCTCATGATGATTAGCCATGGAGTGAATCTCTCTAAAATTATCCTTAATAAAAGAGAGATCGCATGAGTTACTATCATGTATGCAATGAAATATACGAGACTTGATGTTGATCAGTCATATTTTAGAGAAGATCACTGTAGGACAGTGATGAACATCTTAAAGTACTTATCTGACACTAAGGATGTCATCATAACACATGATGGGTCTGAATTAAACTAGAGGACTAAAAAGACTCAAGTTTTTCAGACTAACCAAGACGACAGCAAATCCACCTTAGGGTAAGTCGTTACCTTGAAAGGTGGTGCAGAGAATTGAAAAGGTTTCAAACAGCAAAAGGTTATTGGTTTAGTGACAAAGACAAAGTATATAACTGTAAGTGAAGCTGCAAGTTGATGTTTTGGATGAAAAGTTTGTTACATAACTAGGAATAGTTCCTATGTCTCATCTTGAATCTAAACATGTGTTGCGGCACTTTGATTAAAGAAATCATTGAAAGAGGAGACGTCACCTTGGAGCATGTAGACTCCCAAGACAACATTGCAAATTCATTTGCTAAAGTTTTAACACAACAACAGTTTGATCGTCACTTATAGAAGATGGGTATGAGATACCATAGCGATTGGCTTTAGTGCAAGTGGGAGATTGAAAGTAGTTTGCATACAAGCCAATCTTGTATGATGATAAAGCATATACTTTGGAGACAATCTTATTTATTTATTAATAAAAGTATTCACTTATTAAAGGCGTTTAATTATCTACATGATGCTGTTTTTATAATATGTAAATAACCCATAGTTTTAAGCAATGCTTTTTGAATCATGATGATGATCATGCTAATCAGATCTAAATTCTTATAAAGCTTAAAACTAAAATAGTTTCCAATCGTTGGATTACTAAAAAGGGGATTAGTAAATCTGGATAGATTGGTACATATGTTGCTTGCTCATTGAATGAGGATGATTGATCTTATGATCATTTGTGTGGAGACACTAAAGCAAGTATGTATGTGCTTATTGCTTCACTGAACGTGACTCGCTATGGAATACTTAATGGAGTTTTATTTGCCTGTCAATAGGAATTCCTAATGTGATAGTAGTACAACTGATCCTTGGACTCCAGATCATCATAGTATCTTGTGTGTAATGAATTATACTTTGACTTATTTCTTAAGACCCTTAGGGTATATCAAAGGGTATGCTTGGGTATAATAAGTTACATATGGAGATAATGAATGGTCAATAAAGAATCTATCACTTCTAGTAAAAGAAGAGATATGTTCTATGTGATTCATTAAATGACAACCCAATAGTCCTTGGCCAAGGCAGAATGAAATTAGAAAGGAGTTTCTAATTTATATTATTTAGAGTTGTACATTTTCAGATCGAAATACATATAATTAAATAAAATTAGACTTGACAATAATTTCATGTCTTATATTTAATTGGGACATTGTATGGTGGAATGATTGAATTATATGGTAACTATTTACTCACAGATTCTTTTATGATTAATGTTGAAATTTATATTATCTGAAAAGTCGTTGATCGCTAGGGAGGCTTATCCTTATTGTAGAATAAATATTATTTACTTAAATAGATTATTAGTTTAATTTATTTATTTAAATAAGATTAGAATTGTTCTAATTGATTTATTCACAACTGATTTAATATGGAGAACCTAAAGGGTCACATCATAAAAGGAAGAATAATTATTTAAGAAGGTAATGGTATAATCGTAATAATGCATTAAGTGTAATTAATTTAATCTACGGTGATAGAATAAATTAAATAGCTTAATGTTTATTATTTAATATTTTGGAAATATTAAATATAAATTAATAAGAGGAGTCTTATTAATATTATTATAATTAATATTATTTTAATTGCTAAAGGAGTTTAGGAATTAATTTAAAATTAGTACTCTCATTTATTCCTAATAAGATTAGGATACGAATTAATTAAATGAATTTAATTAATTATTCCCAATGTGGTGGGAAGCCTAAATTAATTAAAGAAGTTTAATTAATTAAATGAAACTCCATGTCTAATAGGATTAGAAGGGTTGACCAATATCTATATAAGATGAGTCTTTTATAATAGATATCTGTTGATAAAATTCTAATTATTGGAGAGTAATCCTTTTCTATAGAGGATAGAAAACTAGGGTTTAACCAACCACCCTCCTTCTTGATAATTTCTCTTCCTTGGTGGATCACCTCTAGAGGCCAAACACTTGGGTGGCTAACGTTGATCAAAGGAAGGAATCTAACCCGAAAATTCAAGGAGATCACGAAGAACAAGGAGTTGAACTCGTAATTAGGGAAGCTTCGTTCTACAAGGGTATGATTCCATAATTTCTTATTTATCGTTTTAAATTAATAATTTGCATAAAGGATGATCCGGGTAATGGTTTTGTAGATTTTTTTAAACTTTAATATACCATGCTTTCTCTAATTTTACAATTTGATTGCGCCCACTATTTCGTACAAACCTAACATCTAATCCTTTTAGAAATAGGATTTTATTTAATTAATTAAACTCCTTTAATTAATTAGGCTTCCCAACACATTGGGAATAATTAATTAAACTCTTTTAATTAATTTGCCTCCTAATCCTATTAGGAATAAATGAGAGTACTAATATTAAATTAATTCCTAAACTTCTTTAGAAATTAAAATAATAATAATTATAATAATATTAATAAGATTCCTCTTATTAATTTATATTTAATATTTCTAAAATATTAAATAATACACTTTAAGTTATTTAATTTATTATATCACCATAGATTAAATTAATTACACTTAACATATTTTTACGATTATGCTATTACATTCTTAAATAATTATTCTTCCTTTTATGGTGTGACCCTTTAGATTGTCCATATTAAATCGGTTGTGAATAAATCAATTAGAACAATTCTAATCTTATTTAAATAAATAAATTAAACTAATAATCTATTTAAATAAATAATATTTATTCTACAATAGGGATAAGCCTCCCTAGCGATCAACGACTTTTCAGATAATATAGATTTCAACATTAATCATAAAAGAAACTGTGAGTAAATAGTTATCATACAATATAATCATTCCACCATACAATGACAACGAATAAAGGATTACAGAGTTGTTAGCGTTGGTTTACACAGACGTTTGTGGACCTATGACAACGACTGCACGGGGATGATATTCTTATTTTATTACTTTCACTGATGATCACTCAAGATTTGGATATGTGTATTTAATGAAATACAAATCTGAATCATTTGAAAAGTTCAAAGAGTTCAGAAGTCAGTAGAGAAACAAACAGGCAAGAGTATTAAGATTTTTCAATCAGATCGATGTGGAGAATACTTCAGCAGAGAGTTTCTTAATTGTCTCAAAGATAATGGTATAATCTCACAATGGACTCCACCAGGTACACCACAGTTAAATTGAGTATCTGAAAGGAGAAATCAAACATTGTTGGACATGGTTCATTCCATGATGAAATTTACCGATCTTCCAATTTCATTTTGGGGTCATACCCTACAAACGACTACATATCTACTAAATAAGGTCCCCTCGAAATTCGTCCCCAAGACTCTATATGAGATGTTAGGGAGGAAACATGGTCTTAAGCATGTTAAGATTTGGGGATGTCCAGCTTATGTGAAAAAGATTCAAAATGATAAGCTTGGGATAAGATCTGATAAGTGCATATTTGTGGGATATCCTAAAGAAAGTTTGGGATACTATTTCTACAATCCTACTGAGCAAAATGTGTTTGTTGCGAAACACGCTACCTTCTTGGAAAACAAGTTTACCCTTGAAGGGGCTAGTGGGAGAAAAATAAATCTTGAAGAAATTCAAGAACCACAAACCACTACAGATCAATTGGATGAAATTGTCCAAGTAGAGACACCTACTGTACAACACCCTATTCGTAAATCTAGAAGAGTACCGAAGATACCTAACATGTATGAATTCGTCATAGAGGATGACGATGAGGTACACGTCATGAATAATGATGATCCATTGAATTACGAACATGCTATGAGTAATTAAGACTCAGAGAAATGGTAGATGACCATAAAATATAAAATGGATCTTTAAAGCAATGCACAAGACCATTTGGATTTTACTTGCGACTGTAGCTTATTATTACTAGATCTGGCAAAATGGACGTGGAGACGCCTTTCATCAAATATACATATTATTGGAGGAGAATGTAAGTATAATACAACCAGATGGATTTGTTTCAATGGTTGAAGCAAATTATGTATATGAGCTACAACAATCTATTTATGGGTTGTAGCAAGCTTCTCAAAGATGGAACATTCATTTTGATGAGACAATAAAAAGAGTTTGCGTGACGCCCCCATAATAAGTCCAATCCAACCAACCCATTCTGAGTCGCCAAACACATGGTACAGAATCCAAATACAAACTTTTATATCACACGATCGTGCAAAATATGACCACACAACTGTGAGTGTCAATACAAATATGTAGAAAATATAAACATTCAAACTAAGTCCTCATTACAATTATTATCACACTATTTTATAAAAATAGTGAGGACTACTACTGCTCTAACTCGGACCATCACTCTGTCCCCCGACTAGTCCCTGCGACATTCTCATTTCCTGAAGAGGACAATAGATGAAAAGGGTGAGCTTAACTAGCCCAGTAAAGAATATTATGACTAAGATAATAAAGAACAATTTATCGTTAGTCTTCAACAAATCAGATAAAATATTATGGACAATAAATTTTAGATCAACAACTGCAGCGAAAATAATAATGCATCAGAAGAGTTAAGTAGGAAATAATGTCTACTATCTTCTATGATTTGAAAGTCCATAATCAATATTTTATCTCTGTAACATCAATCAACATATATCTTGAATCAAATATTCATTTTTGCACTACAGGCCAAAGATATTCATTTATATCACCAGTTGGTCATGTTTATCTCAACACCTGTCCATCTTTGCACTACGGGCCAAAGATATTCATCAAATAATCATCCATCTTTGCACTACAAACCAAAGATATTCTTTTGTATCACCATTTAAGACTGAAGATGATAAAAAATATTTTAAAGAACGAATCTAGTGAGATAAAGGAGAAAAATTAGGGATTCGTAATTTAGTTTATCTAAGTTCAAGAATACTCCATAATAATCAATTATGGAGTAAAATTCAAGAATAAAGATCAAAACTTGGATCCAATCAAAGATAGGAACGATAATAACCAACTTGGACCAAAAAAAGAAAATTTAAATTTTTTGTGAATAGTACCGTATTCATAAATAGTGTCGTATACGTGAATAGTGCTGTATACGTGAATAGTAATCCGACATAAAAAGGTAGAAATTTT
Organism: Panax stipuleanatus; assembly: GCA_020205555.1. Lineage (NCBI taxonomy): Eukaryota > Viridiplantae > Streptophyta > Magnoliopsida > Apiales > Araliaceae > Panax > Panax stipuleanatus. The sequence continues at coordinate 79,710,959 of CM035124.1, read as the reverse complement.
CATAAGAAAAAGCATACTTCGTGAATAGTAATCGTGAATAGTACCGTATTTGTGAATAGTACCGTATACGTGAATAGTAATCCTGACAGAAAAGTTAAAAATTTCATAATAAAATTCATACCAATATTTCGATGAAATGATATTGAAAGCAATAATATCATTTACGAAAAATATAACATCCCTTACCTCAAAAGAATAGTACTTCTGACAGAAATATCGGATATAATGCTGAAGGAAACTAGCACTGTATAGCAACACTCAAAATATCTAAATACTCACAAAAATACGCTCGATATTATAGAGAGAGAAAACTTCTGATTCTGGTGTGATTTTTAATTCTAACCTAAGCACCCTATTTATAGAAAAATGTTTAGTACGCCAAAGCAGAAAATGTAATAAAATAATATATTTATAAAAAAAAATTCGCACACCTCCTTGACCATTTCATCAGCCCACACAAGTGGGGCTGCCCACTATCAAAAAAAATGTTTTTATTAAAAAAAAAGGTTATAACCCCAAAAATTAATTATTGTGAAACTTCAATAATTCATAATAAATAGCCCTTTTATCAAAAAAAATATGAATCTTATGTCCATTTTATAGAAAATTTAATTCTCTACAACTTTGTAGAAGAAAGTTTTTCCAAATTCCGAACGAAAAATGATCGAAATCCACATATGGATGATTTTCCACACCAAAATACTGATAAAAACACATCAGCACTAATTCCTTCATTTATATCCACAATGAATAAATATTTCTTTATCATATAAATCAATAATTAATTATTCATAAATAATATTATAGAACTACAATATTGACAACCAGGTTGTTCTCAAGAAAGAGGGGGCTTTCCGATAAGGATTTCTTCTTACTGGCGCACAATTAGGTGACCAAACCCCTTTCCTAGACAGAACTTCCTTAGACATTGCAAATAATGCCATCTTTGCACTACAGGCCAAAGATATTATTTAAATAATCATCCATCTTTGCACTACAGGCCAAAGATAAGCTTTTGTATCACCATTTAAGACTGAAGATGATGAAAAATATTTTAAAGAACGAATCCAGTGAGATAAAGGACAGAAATTAGGGATTTGTAATTTATTTTATCCAAGTTGAAGAATACTCCATAATAATCAATTGTGGAGCAAAATTCAAGAATGAAGATCAAAACTTGGATCCAATCAAAGATAGGAATCTTAATAGCCAACTTGGACCAATAAAAGAAAATTAATTTTTTGTGAATAGTATCGTATTAATGAATAGTGTCGTATATGTGAATAGTGTCGTATACGTGAATAGTAACCCCGACATGAAAAGGTAGAAATTTTCATAAGAAAAATCATACTTCGTGAATAGTACTCGTGAATAGTACCGTATTTATGAATAGTGCCGTATACGTGAATAGTAATCCCGACGAAAAAGGTAAAAATTTTATAATAAAATTCATACCAATATTTTGATGAAATGATATTGAAAGCAATAACATCATTTACGAAAAATATAACAACCCTTACCTCAAAAGAATAGTACTTCTGACTGGAATATCGGATATAATACTGAAGAAAACTTGCACTGTATAGCAACACTCAAAGTATCTGAATACTCACAAAAATATGCTCGATATTATAGAGAGAGAAAACTTCTGATTCTGGTGTGATTTTTAATTCTAACCTAAGCATCCTATTTATAAGAAAATACTTAGTACGCCAAAGTAGAAAATTTAATAAAATAATATATTTAAAAAAAAAAATTCCGCACACCTCCTTGACCATTTCATCAGCCCACACAAGTGGGGCCCACCATCAAAAAACATGTTTTTATTAAAAAAAAATTTATAACCCCAAAAATCAATTATTCCAGAATTTCAATAATTCATAATAAATAGCCCTTTTGTCAGAAAAATATGAATCTTATGTCCATTCTATAGAAAATTTAATTCTCTACAACTTTGTAGAAGAAAGTTTTTCCAAATTCCAAACGAAAAATGACCGAAATCCACATACGGATATTTTTCACACCAAAATACTGATAAAAACACATCAGCACTAATTCCTTCATTTATATCCACAATGAATAAATATTTCCTTATCATATAAATCAATAATTGATTATTCATAAATAATATTATAGAACTACAATATTGACAACTAGGTTGTTCCTAGGAAAGAGAGGGCTTTTCGATAAGGATTTGTCATTACTGGCGCGCAATTAGGTGACCAAACTCCTTTCCTAGACAGAACTTCCTTAGACATTGCCAAAATGCTATCTATTCAAATAATATGAATTATTGATCTGATAATGGAAAATACTGTGCAGTGACAATTATTAAATTAACAATAATATAAAAATACTGTGCAATACCGTGTGCTACTGTGCAACAACGTGTATTACTTTACTTTACCCACCGGGTATTCCAACAATGTTAACGGTAACAACTACGTTGTTATTATTAAAAAAACTCATTCGTGTCGTTTTCTTCATTCGATAATTTTCAGTTATGGGGCTTACAAATGGCTGCACCATCGTACGAATATTCCCCGACAGTAAGAATATTCCACGACCAAACGAATATTCCCCGAAAAAATGAATATTTTATAACCACTTTAAAATATTTGCGCATTTTACCCATAACTTAACACATTAATCAATTCAACCCCTTACTATATCAAAATAATAAATAGAGGAAATTCAATTTTATTCATAAAAGTTGGGGTCTTACAACCTCCCCTCCTTATGAAATTTCATCCTTGAAATTGACGAACGTACCTGATGTTTCGAAAAGGTGAGGATACCTCGCTTCCATTTCCGATTCTAACTCCCAGGTCATTTCCTCAATAGCATGGTTCCTCAATAAAACTTTGACTTGTGGTATAACCTTTGTGCGAAGGATATGCTCCTTCCTATCCAAGATCTTGACAGGTACCTCCTCATGTGTTAAATCTTCGGCAATCTCATCTGGTTCGAACTCAATAATGTGGTTTGGGTCTTTCACATATTTACGTAGCATGAATATGTGAAACACGTTATGAACACGAGACATGCTTGGAAGTAAAGTGAGTCTATAGGCCACATTTCTACTCGGTCAAGAATCTCAAATGGACCAATAAATCGTGGGTTGAGCTTTCCTCTCTTCCCGAATCTTGTAACTCCTTTCCACGGAGCAATATGTAACAGTACATGATCCCTAATATTAAATTCCACGTCCTTTCGATGAAGATCCGCATAACTCTTTTGTCGATCCTGTGCCGTTTGTATACGTTGTCGGATCATTTGGATCTTTTTCGTAGTTATACGTACCAACTCTGGTCCCAACAATGTTGCTTCACCCACCTCATCCCAGCATACTGGAGAACGACACTTTCTCCCATACAACGCCTCGAATGGAGCCACGCCTATACTTGCCTGATAACTGTTGTTGTAGGAGAATTCCACCAATGGTAAGTACTTATCCCAACTCCATTTAAAGTCTAGAACACAAAGTCTCAATAGATCTTCAAGAGTTTGAATAGTCCTTTCCGATTACCCGTCCGTTTGAGGATGATATACCGAACTTAATCGTAAATCTGTGCCCATAGCTTTCTGCAAACTAACCAAAAATCGTAAAGTAAATCTTGGGTCACGATCCAAAACTATGGATACTGGCATGCCATGCAACCTCACAATCTCATTTACGTACATACGAGCAAGACGCTTAAGGGAATAAGTCTCCCGTATCGGCAAGAAATGAGCAGACTTAGTTAATCTATCAATAATAACCCAAATCGCATCTATGCATTGAGAAACCTTGGGAAGACCCGTAACGAAATCCATGGTAATGTGCTCCCATTTCCATTTTGGAATCTCAAGTGGTTGCAATGGACCCTTTGGCACTTGATGCTCCGCCTTTACACGTTGACAAGTTAAACACCTCAAAATAAACTCCGCGATCTCTCTCTTCATATTGCTCCACCAAAATGTATGTCGAAGATCACGATACATTTTGGTACTCACAGGATGGATTGCAAACGGTGTGTTGTGTGCCTCCATCATGATTCTATACTTCAAATCAGAATCGTTAGGAACACAAAGTCTGTAGTTGACTCGAAGTATTCCTTCTTCATCGATTCTTGCTTCTAGAATAGCACCTTCTTGCATATTCTTTCTCATCTTCATCAGCTCCGGGTCTGTAGCTTGAGCAGCTTTAACTTTATCAATCAAAGCTGGTTCTACGCGTATACTTGACATCATCATGTGGGTCCCCGAAGTCTTGAGCTCTATCTCCATCTTTTTTAATTCACACAGAATAGGCCTTTGTGTGGACATCATCGCACTCGTTCCCACATATGATCTTTTACTTAACGCGTCAGCTACCACGTTCGCTTTTTCAGGATGGTATTGGATGGTATGATCGTAATCTTTCATCAGCTCAAGCCAATGTCGTTGCCGCATGTTGAGTTCCTTTTGAGTGAAGAAATATTTAAGGCTTTTATGATCCGTATAGATCTCCACTTTCTCTCCATACAGGTAGTGTCTCCAGATCTTCAATGCGAAAACGACTGCTGCCAAGTCTAGATCATGAGTAGGATAATTCCTCTCATATTCCTTGAGTTGTCGCGAGGCCTAGGCTATGACTTTCCCATGTTGCATGAGAACACATCCTAACCCTTTGCCCGAAGCATCGCTGTAGATAACAAATCCATCCGAACTAGATGGTATTATCAGAACAGGTGCCGAGATAAGTCTCCTCTTGAGCTCTTGGAAGCTCTTCTCACATTCCTCACTCCATACGAATTTTATATCTTTTCGAGTCAACTGAGTTAACTGGATTAGCGATTTGAGAAAATTCTTACACAAATCTCAGATAATAACTAGCTAAGCCCAGAAAGCTACGCACTTCGGTCACCGACTTTGGTTGCTCCCAACTTTGTATTGCTTTAATCTTCGGCCGGGTCAACAGATACTCCATGTTTTGATACTATGTGCCCAAGGAATGCTACTTCCTTAAGCCAGAACTCGCATTTCTTTAGCTTGGCATATAGCTTGTTATCACGAAGCCTTTGAAGTACCAGCTTCAAGTGGTGCTCATGATCTTCATGACTTTTGGAATAGATGAGGATGTCATCAATAAAGACAACCACGAACTGATCTAAATATTCTTTGAATACACGGTTCATCATATCCATGAAAGCAGTAGGAGAATTAGTCAATCCAAAAGATATGACTAGGAATTCATAATGCCCGTATCGAGTTCTGAAGCCAGTCTTTGGAATATCCTCAATTTTAATCTTCAGCTGATGATATCCAGAATGAAGATCTATCTTTGAAAAGAATTGTGCTACTTGCAACTGGTCGAACAGGTCATCAATACGAGGTAGCGGATACCTATTCTTGATGGTGACATGGTTCAACTCCCGATAGTCAATACAAAGTCGCATACTCCCGTCTTTCTTCTTTACGAATAAAACAGGAGCACCCCAAGGAGACATACTAGGACGAATAAAATCGATGTCTAACAACTCCTGTAGTTGGACCTTTAACTCTTGAAGTTCAATAAGAGCCATTCGATATGGGGTTTTAGAAATAGGTTTGTACCGGGCTCAAGGTCAATAAAAAATTCAACTCCACGTTCTGAGGGTAGACCGGGAAGTTCTTCGGGAAATACAGCGAAAAACTCATTAACAACAGAAATATCATTCAAACCTAACGTATTCTGGTTTAGATCAGTGACAAGGGCTAAGAAAGCTTGACATCCGTTTTTCAATAAACGAATAGCTTTATGACTTGAAATGACATTGACTGATTTTAGTGGTTTGGTGGTTTGAACTCGCACAACAGGTTGGTTAGGAATATGAAAACTAACAACCTTACGAAAATAATCAATTTTGGTATGATAAGTGGTTAACCAATCAATTCCTAAAATCATGTCAAATGCAAGTATTTTCAAAGATATAAGATCAACAGGTAGGGTGAGGGTACCAATCTGAATCAAGCAAGATTTAGTAAACTATAGATGTAACGAAGGTTTCTCCCAATGAAGTCTTAATAGAGAAGTCCAGGTCTAATTTCTCAGGTGTCAAGTTCAAACGTTGAGCACAAGTAGGTGATATAAAAGAATGGGTAGCACCGGTATCTAACAAAGTGTAAACTTCGCAAGAGTTTATGATTAGCTTACCCGTGATCACCTCGTTCGGGTTCCTCGCGTTTTGGGCAGTCACGACAAACGCTCTTCCAGGTAACCACCGACTATGACTTGTCCGAAACCCCCTTTGGAATCACCACCCTCGTTGGACTTGGTTTCGCTATAGGACAATCTCGAGCTATATGTCCTTCCTTTCCACAGTTATAGCATGCCTTGAATTGTTGTGGCCAGTTTGGGCTGATGTGTCCCTCTTTCCCGCATTTATAGCATACGACCGGTGGTCGTTCTCCTCCCCTAGAAACAGTTGATGCTGGTGCTGCTGTCGACGTCTTCACGTTCTCATTGTTGTACCTTCTCTTCTTGAAATCTCCCCTCGACTCACTTCTTCTATTATCATGGCCACGATTACCACCAGAGTGGTTACCGCTTTTGTCATGATACTTTCCTCCCCGCTGATTGTCATTGCTCTGATGACTGCTGCCACCGGTACGACCCTGGTTGTGGTCCCTTGGATGAACATACTCATTATCTCGTTCTAATAACTGAGCCCTGTTTTCTATATCTGAATAGAGAGAAAATTTATGAGAAATGAGGTATTGACGAATTTTGGATTTTAAACCTCTCAGAAACATCCGCGTCATACGTTCCTCATTCTCTACTAAATGAGGTGCAAACCTGGACAACTCCGCGAACTTAGCCTCGTACTGGGACATAGTCATGTTGTTCTATTTTAGTCTGATAAACTCCACCTCTTTCATATGACGAATACTTTCAGGAAAGTACTTGTCATTGAACAGTTTTTGAAACGCTTCCCAAGACATCTTGAGTGCGGCAGGCTGGGTACGCTTCATAGATTCCCACCAGTAATCTGCCTCTTGACGGAACATAAAGGTGGCGAATGGAACCTTTTGTTCCTCCGTGCATCCCAAGACATCAAATATCTTGGTAATTTGTTTAACCCACGTTTTTGCCTTGATCGGATCCGGCTTTCCTAAAAATTTTGGTGGTCCCAACTCTTTGAACTACTTGGCAGTGACAAGCCGCGAGTTGCTATTATCTCCACCTGTATTTAGCACCCGAGTCTCCCTCGTCTGGTTTTGCATGAACTGCAAAAAGCTTCTAAACATCCCATCATTCATCATTTGATCGGTGGGGTTATTTTCAGTAGGAATATTTCCTTCTTGTTGTACATTCTCCTGGTTGGTGATTAAAGGTGTCTCAACGGTCTCATTCACTCCATTGTTAACATTCTCAGCTGCCATTCTCAAATACTGCCATAAAACAAGGGTTAATTAAATAAATTAACATATCACATATTAACGCTATACTCCGATCGACCAATTAAATACCACATAAGCTTAGGTAGGATATACTAGTGAAGAATTTACTCGTCTCTCCCATCCTAGTTCTATTCCCCGATCTCCGCCAGAGACCATATCCCTAAGCTCTGATACTAACTGTGACACCCTCAGAATAAGTCCAATCCAACCAACCCATTCTGAGTCGCCAAACACATGGTATAGAATCCAAATACAAACTTTTATATCACACAGTCGTGCAAAATATGACCACTCAACTGTGAGTGTCAATACAAATATGTAGAAAATATAAACATTCAAACTAAGTCTTCATTATAATTATTATCACACTATTATATAAAAATAGTGAGGACTACTACTGCTCTAACTCGGACCATCATTTTGTCCCCCTACTAGTTCCCTGCGACATTCTCATTTCCTGAAGAGGACAATAGATGAAAAGGGTGAGCTCAACTAGCCTAGTAAAGAATATTATGACTAAGATAATAAAGAACTATTTATCGTTAGTCTTCAATAAATCAGATAAAATATTATGGACAACAAGTTTTAGATCAACAACTGCAGCGGAAATAACAATGCATCAAAAGAGTTAAGTAGGAAATAATGTCTACTATCTTCTATGATTTGAAAGTCCATAATCAATATTTTATTCCTGTAACATCAATCAATATATATCTTGAATCAAATATTCATCTTTGCACTACAGGCCAAAGATATTCATTTATATCACCAGTTGGTCATGTTCATCTCAACACCTGTCCATCTTTGCACTACGGGCCAAAGATATTCATCAAATAATCATCCATCTTTGCACTACAGGCCAAAGAAATTCTTTTGTATCACCATTTAAGACTGAAGATGATGAAAAATATTTTAAAGAACGAATCTAGTGAGATAAAGGACAAAAATTAGGAATTCATAATTTAGTTTATCCAAGTTCAAGAATACTCCACAATAATCAATTGTGGAGCAAAATTCAAGAATGAAGATCAAAACTTGGATCCAATCAAAGATAGGAACCATAATAGCCAACTTGGACCAAGAAAAGAAAATTTATTTTTTTGTGAATAGTAATGTTGTAAGACCCCAACTTTTATGAATAAAGATTTAATTTTCTTTATATATTATTTCGAAATAGTAAGGTGTTGATTTGATAAATATGAAAGTTATGGGTGAAATGTGCAAACATTTTTAAAATGAACAAGTGGTTATAAAATATTCTTGTTGTCGGGGAATATTCGTTTGGTCGTGGAATATTCTTGTTGTCGGGAAATATTCGTACGACAGCGCAGCTATTTGTGGGCCCCCATAACGGAATAACTGTCGGATATAGAAAGCGACAGAAATAACTTTTTTACAAGATAACGGCGTAGTTGTTACCGTTAGTACTGTTGAAATACCCGGTGGTTAAAATACAGTACGCGGTGTTGCGCAGTGGCACACGGTATTGTACAGTATTTCGAATTATTGAGTCTTACGTGAGAAGGAACCTACTCAATTATTGTTACAGTATTTACTGTTCAATATTTTATATTATTGACTCAATAATTGCTACGTTGATATTTTATTTTATTGACTCAATAATTGCTACGTTGCTATTTTTTATGATTGATTCAATAATGGCTACAGTTGATATTTTGTAGTAATTATTCAATAATTGTCGTTGCAGCAGTATTTCACGTTATCAACTCAATAATTCATATTATTTGAATAATATTATTAGATAGCATTATTGACAATAGTCTAAGGAAGTTCTGTCTAGGAGGGGTTATTTAATTGCGCGTCAGTAAGGAGAAGTCCTTATCGGAAGGCCCCTCTGTCCTGGGAACGACCTGGTTGTTAATATTGTAGTTCTATAATATTATTTGTGAATAATTAATTATTGATTTATATGATAAGAAAATATTTATTTTGTGGATATTAAAGAAGGAATTGGCGCTGGTGAGTTTTTATCAATATTTTGGTGTGAGAAATCATCTGTTTTTGGATTTCGGATAATTTATGTTTGGAATTTGGAAAAACTTCCTTCTGCAAAGTTGTAGAGAATTAAATTTCCTATGGAAGGACATAGAATTTGTATTTTTCTGACAAATGGGCTATTTGTTATGAATTATTGAAGTTTCGGAAAATATATATATTATTTAATGGGTGGGCCCCACTTTTGTTGAAATATGATTTTGGGCAGCAGCCGGCGGCGGCGAAAATTATTTTGAAAATAATAATATTTTATTCATTTAGTCTCCTTTGGCATCCTAAGCTTTTCCTATAAATAGGGTGCTTAGATTAGAATTGAAAATCACACCAGAATCAGAAGTTTTCTCTCTCTATAATATCGAGCGTATTTTTGTGAGTATTTCAATACTTTGAGTATTACTATTCAGTACAAGCTTCCGTCGGTATTATATCCGATATTCCAGTCAGAGATACTGTTCTTTTGAGGTAAGGGATGTTATTTCTTTCGTAAATGATGTTATTCTTCTCAATATCATTATACAAAAATATTGTCATGGATTTTATGTTGAAATTCTTACTTTTTCCGTCGGGGTTACTATTCACGTATACGACACTATTCACGGGAAAATTTATTTTTCTTCTATTTGTCCAAATTGTCTGTTAAGGTTACTATCTTTGATTGTATCCAAGTTTTGGGCTTTATTCTTGAATTTTGCTCCACAAAGTATTATTATGGATTATTCTTGAATTTGGATAAACTAAATGACGAATCCCTAATCTTTGTCTTTTATCTCACTGAATTCGTTCTTTAAAATATTTTTCATCATCCTCAGTCCTAAAAGATGAATGATTACCTGATGAATATCTTTGGCCTGTAGAGCAAAGATGAATGATTACCTGATGAATATCTTTGGCCTGTAGTGCAAAGATGACAGGTGTTGAGATGAATATGACCACTGATGATACAAATGAATATCTTTGGCCTGTAGTGCAAAGATGAATATTGATTCGAGATGTATATTGATTGATGTTACAGGGATAAAATATTGATGATGGACTTTTAAATCATAGAAGATAGTAGACTTGATTCTCTGCTTAACTCTTCTAATGATTTGTTATTTTCGTTGCGAATATTGATCTAAGATTGGTTGTCCATTATATTTTATCTGATTTATTGAAGGCTAACGATAATTTATTTTCCATTATCTTAGTCATAATATTCTTTACTGAGCTAGTTGAGCTCACCCTTTTCATCTGTTGCCCTCTTCAGGAAATGAGAATGTCGTAGGGACTAGTCGGGGGACAGAGTGATGGTCCGAGTTAGAGCAGTAGTAGTCCTCACTATTTCTGATAAATAGTGTGATAATAATTGTAATGAGGACTTAGTTTGAATCTTAATATTTTCTACATATTTGTATTGAGACTCACAGTTGTGTGGTCGTATTTTGCACGACCGTATGATATAAAGTTGTATTTGAATTCTGTACCATGTATTTGGCGACTCAGAATGGGTTAGGGTTGAATGGACCTATTCTGGGGGGCGTCACAGTTGGTATTCTTGAATAGTGTCGTATACGTGAATAATGTCGTATACGTGAATAGTAACCCCGACATGAAAAGGTAGAATTTTTCATAAGAAAAATCATACTTTGTGAATAGTACTCGTGAATAGTACTGTATTTGTGAATAGTGCCGTATACGTGAATAGTAACCCCGACAGAAAAGATAAAATTTTATAATAAAATTCATACCAATATTTCGATGAAATGATATTGAAAGCAATAACATCATTTACGAAAAATATAACATCCCTTACCTCAAAAGGATAGTACTTCTGACTGAAATATCGAATATAATGCTGAAGGAAACTTGCACTGTATAGAAACACTCAAAGTATCTAAATACTCATAAAAATACGCTCGATATTATAGAGAGAAAAAACTTCTAATTCTGGTGTGATTTTCAATTCTAACCTAAGCACCCTATTTATAGGAAAATGCTTAGTACGCCAGAGCAGAAAATTTAATAAAATAATATATTTATAAAAAAAATTCACACACCTCCTTGACCATTTCATCAGCCCACACAAGTGGGGCCCACCATCAAAAAAATGTTTTTATTAAAAAAACATTTATAACCCCAAAAATCAATTATTTCAAAACTTCAATAATTCATAATAAATAGCCTTTTTATCAGAAAAATACAAATCTTATGTCCATTCCATAGAAAATTTAATTCTCTACAACTTTGTAGAAGAAAGTTTTCCCAAAAAAATGACCGAAATCTATATATGGATGATTTTCCACACCAAAATACTAATAAAAACACATCAGCACTAATTCCTTCATTTATATCCACAATGAATAAATATTTCTTATCATATAAATCAATAATTAATTATTCATAAATAATATTATAGAACTACAATATTGACATTCAGGTTGTTCCCAAGAAAGAGGGGGCTTTCTGATAAGGACTTCTCCTTACTGGTGCGCAATTAGGTGACCAAACCCCTTTCCTAGACAGAACTTCCTTAGACATTGCCAATAATGCTATCTATTCAAATAATATGAATTATTGATCTAATAATGGGAAATAGTGTGCAGTGACAATTATTGAATTAACAATAATATAAAAATAATGTGTAATACCGTGTGCTACTGTGCAACAACGCGTATTACTTTACTTTACCCACCGGGTATTCCAACAGTGTTAACGGTAACAACTACGCCGTTATTATTAAAAAACTCATTCGTGTCGTTTTCTTCAGCCGATAATTTTTCGTTATGGGGCCCACAAATGGCTGCGCTGTCGTACGAATATTCCCTGACAGCAAGAATATTCCATGACCAAACGAATATTTTTTGACAAAAATGAATATTTTATAACCACTTTAAAATATTTGCGCATTTTACCCATAACTTACCACATTAATCAATTCAACCCCTTACTATATCAAAATAATAAATAGAGGAAATTCAATTTTATTCATAAAAGTTGGGGTCTTACAGTTTGATTTTATCAAAAATAAGAATGAACCTTGTGTGTACAAAAGGGTTAGTGGGAGCGCTGTTTCATTCCTTGTATTATATGTGTAGACACTTGAAATTTTTGCACTCCTTGTACTAACCCTGCAGGAGGGCAAAACTGTCAACTCAACCCCGATCACCAATATTGGGATGTCAACTCAACCCAGGTCACCAATACTGGGACAACTACAGCCCCGATCACCAATATCGGGATGTCAGCTCAACCCCGGTCACCAATACCGGGATAACCACAGCCTCGATCACCAATATCGGGATGTCAACTCAACTCCGATCACCAATACCGGGACAACCACATCCCCGGTCTCAATACCGGGCCATGAGTTCAACCTCGATGTCAATACCGGGCCATCAGTTCAACCCCGATCTCAATACCAGGCCATCAGTTCAACCCCTGATCTCAATACTGGGCCATCAGTTCAACCTCGGTCTCAATATCGAGCCATCAATTCAACCCCGGTCTCAATATCGGGCAATCAGTTCAACCCCGGTCTCAATACTGGGCCATCAGTTCAACCCCGATCTCAATACCAGGCCATCAGTTCAACCCCGATCTCAATACTGGGCCATTAGTTCAATCTCGGTCTCAATACTGGGCCATCAGTTCAACCCCGGTCTCAATACCGGGTCATTAGTTAAACCCCGGTCTCAATACCGGACCATCAGTTAAACTCAAGTCTCAATACCGGGCCATCAGTTCAACCCCGGTCTCAATACCAAGCCGTCAGGTCAATCCTGGTCTCAATACCGGGACATCAGGTCAACCTCGGTCCTAATACTGGGATATCAATTCAGCCCTGGTCACAACCCGAGAGGTATAATTAAGCCCCGATCACAACCGGGAGATCTAGTTCAGCCCGAAAGATAACCCTGGGAAGCCAATTCAACCTTCAGAGACAAACCTGAAGCATCACATCATCCCCAGAGTTAACCTTGGGAGGACCAAGTCAGCCTCAGAGACGACCATGAGGACAAACAGAATCATCTGGGATCCAAACCTCTGGAATAACCCCGGGAAAATAGTCGAGGACTGTTCCAACACAGGAGGCAACCCCAGGAGGGGCAAAATGGTCATTTTACCAACTTGAAGCTGACTCGATCGAACTCAAACCGAATTGATGCTGCAAAGGTCAGAAAGAACCATAACATTAATCCCGAGTGGAAATAGCGCAAGACAACTTAACGGATAAACTATGGGGAAATGAAGACCCGGTTATAAACCCATATTTTTGGACTTGAAAAAGGTTAAATCCTATGTCATTGCTACACTCTCGGTGAGGGCTTTCCGGAAAGGTATAGCACGCCTCAAATGGACGCTCCGATCAAAAGTTAGAAAGTTTTGAATCAGATATTGCGTTACTCGGAGTGCACGTACTTCGAGATGATAGGACCCGCCATGTCGGCCCTGCCACATGGAGCCGCACCTCTACCTGTAGCAGTAGCAGGTAGAGTGGAGGCTCCCTGGCCTATATATAGAGGTGCACCCCTCTCTCATTTCAAAAAATTCAGAAACGCTCCGAACCCCTGCCCGTTTGGTTTTCTGACTATTTTCTTGTCTTCCAAACCCAAATGTTTTCACTCTAACACGTAGATATACCCATATACTACCACATATTAGAAAATAACCATTAGATTCAGACGTGTAAAGCCTACGATTTGGCAAAAAGCCCGTGTAGCAGTCCATTGTGAGTATTTTTACGATCAATAAGTCAATACTATTTCTTCGCACTTTTATACACTTGCATATCAAGTTTCGTTTTCTAAATATGTCTAGAACTTAGTTCCGTGACCGTTTTTGTCAATTTTTGTTATATTTTAGTTCATAAACGCATTTTCTGGCCTTTCTATAACTCGGATTGACGATCCGTCGCTTCCGACAGCTTTTATATACTTGCATCTTCGTTACTAGCAACTTCGCCGAACTAGGTTATCATCCCAGTCTGGGTTTGGCTTTTTTTGTATATATTTAAATGTATATATACTAACTTTTCAATTCTGTTAAGCCCGGATGTCAAATCTGCGGTAGTTTATTGCTTTTATATATAAATATACATATATAAGCAGCCTTCACCACACTAGGTTATCTTCCTAGTCTTGGTTGACTAATTTTCTATCTATATATATATATATTTATATTTCAGCTCGGCCTAGATCATTCTGTGGCCTTTTTACTGCTTTTATATATATATATATATGCATATATAAGTAGCCTTCACCACACTGGGTTATCTTCCCAGTCTTGGTTGACTAATTTTCTGTCTATATATATATATATATATATTTATATTCTAGTTTGGCCTGAATCATTCTGTGGCCTTTTTACTATTTTTGCTACATTCACCATACTGGGTTATCTTCTCAGTCCTAGTTGACTACGTTTCTGTATATATTTATATTCTAGTCTGGGCACAGGCGTGAAAACCCATTGTCCTTTTTACTGTTATATATATATATATATATATATATATATTTCAATTCCATCCAGCCTGGATCATTCCGTGGCTTTTATACAGCTTTTATAAATATATATATTTCAATTCCAGTCCGGGCACCGGTGTGAAAATCCATCGCCCTTTACAGCTTTCGTATATATAATTATATATATATATATATATATATATTGCTTTACTCATATTTATTAAATCGTTGCTTTAAATATTCATTTAATATAAATCAGCACTGACATTTTTTCGGGCGAACTACATTTATTTAAATATTGCCAAATCTAGCTTTCAAACTGTTCAAAATAGGTCCAGACAGAACCGGGAAGCTAGAATGGTTGAGATTTATTTAAATCTAGCATTTTTCCTAGTTTCAGTCATAAAAGAAATCTCGTGGCCCTTAGATCGCTATCTAGGGGAAACAAGACGCTTCGGCCATGTGCAAACCAGGATTTTACTAAATGAATCCTTGGTTCTGGTGATATTTGGATATATATCTTTTTCTGTACAAATTTGAGCTATGCAGGTTTATTGGCCTCCCTATGTGAGCCTAGGAATCGTGGGATTCATGATCTAATTGATCAGAATCTGATTCCCACGATGGACAAACTCCACTTTACAAATGTACCCTGCCAGTTTTTCTGTAAAAATGTACATACAAAAGACCTTAAAACGGTTATCCGGATTTAAGGTCTCAACATTGTGAAAATATGGTTTGTCGTGTCAGAGTCCCTCCGATGGCTATCATGCCCATGAGGAGACCGACACTTGTATATCTTTTGTGGTCGAGGATGCTTCGCAGCCCGACAATCACCATTCAAATTGAGCCTTAAGACTGAAAGGATAAAACTGAAGTATCGATATGCTTCAATTCCTATGTTAGGGTAAGGGTTTGAAAAAACTGCTTTCAAACATCACTTCAATAATCTTATCGAAAAGAAAAGCTTTTGCAAATCAAATCAAACACTTTTGCAAATCAAATCAAAGACTTTATGCAAAAATCAAATCAAACCCTTCGTATATAGGTTCAACGATGCATAGGCATGCTTTCAATCAAACATAGGTCTAATTTTCTTCCAGCAATCACACATATTGCAGATTTAAAAGGGAAATATTGAAAAGATGCGGTACCGTGTTTACATGGGAGTTGTGGGGTGCCTAACACCTTCCCCACACTTAACCAAGCCCCCGAACTTAAAACTTTGTTTTCAAAGATCAAGTTGCGACAGTGTCCAGCAATTGGGCCTCTTTTCAAACAAAACTCGGTTGAGTTGGTACAACCATTTTAAATCTACCAACTGTCGACTCTGTAAAACGTTCAAATCGTAGACATGATACATGTTGGCCTTTTCCTAAAAAACCCTTCAAAACCTTTTTTCACAATAAAAAGAGTAAGGGTAGAGATAACTTAGGAAGAGAGAAATATTTGGGTTGTGACCCGACTTGCGGATTTTTTCCCGACGTCGACAGGTGGCGACTCTGCTGGGGACAGTAGAGGGCTTAGGCTGCGTTTTAATCTTTTCAAAAATTTCCCTTTCAAAATTGCGTATGTGTGAATGTTGCGTCTTTACATTGAATGAATGCGTGAATGCTGCGTATTTACATTGAATGAATACGTGAATGCTGCTTTCCTATTTTTTTGGTGCTTCGCACCCATATTAGTGCTTCGCACCAATGTCATCATATGCATACGGTGAGGCACGATGTATGTGAATGTATGTTGTGTGATTCCTCTTTCGGGAGGCAAAACCCGTCGGAGATAAGTAATGACTCTGGGGACGACTAAGTCTCTAGGGGCTCATGAAAATGCACCACCCAGATTCACTCCAGTTGAAAGATCGAATTAATTTCCCCTCTAGTAGATTGTGATGATCTGGGGACCTTCATGCCAAAAAGCCACGAGAGTAGCCTAAGATAGGTCAGCCTCTGATTAACTAAATTCGATGGGAAGCTTCTTCATGCCTTCCTCTTTCAATTCAATGTCAAGTTTCCAATTCCAATGTAAAGGAGCACAATGTAAATATCATAATAAAATTTTACATTCCTTGTTATATACATCTTGCCATGTCATCCTGTCATCAACACAACTGACCTCTATTTTGCAGGATAAGATTTAAAAACTCCTAAACATGACACATTGCATAACATGTATATAGTTAGTGTCTATCAAGACTAAACTACTTACTCGTCTTGTAGGTAAGAGTGGTCTCATTACTAGATCACAATCTAAAAAGGCACAAAGCCTATTCACCGACATGGCTGAAAGTGGCTAGCACGAATCAGGTTCCGTATCTCGAAAGGAGTTTGAAGGACTTAAGTATCAAATAGCAGAGTTGGCTATCCTCCTAAAGGAACAAAGTAAAAGCACTCAGGGCCAGACAACGCTCAATCAAAAAGAGTCCTCCTCACAGGGTGGCAATCGAAGTGCTGACAAAAAGGGGGAAATGCAGATCCCTGATCCTCGATCTAGTCAAAGAAATAACAAAACCCCTGAAATCAAAAATCTTAGGGAAGATCGGGAAACTGGCAATATCCAAAGGAAAGTCCGACAAATGGAAGAAACCATCAGTTCAATGAAAGGGATTGAAAATCTTGGAAGTGTCACCTATTCATATCTCTGCATATTCCCAGGGGCTAGATATCTTGACAAATTCCAAGTCCTAGAGTTTGAAAAGTACAATGGGGCAGGCGATCCCTATATGCACTTGAAAGTATACATTGGCGAGCTAGGGTTTTATGCTGAAGATGAAAGCCTCAGAATGCAGCTTTTCCAAAAGAGTCTCACTGGAAAGGCTAGGACATGGTATGCCCGACTTGGCAATGTTAAAATTCACAGCTGGGAAGAGTTAGCCAACTCCTTCCTAAATCAGTACAATTTTCAGTCACAAATAGCACCTAATCGATACCAAGTGACTAAAGTGAAAAAGTAGAGTACTGAGTCTTTCCTTGAATATACTCAAAGATGGAAGCGTATGGCAGCATAGGTCAGCCCGTCTATGACAGAAATTGAAATGGTGATGAATTTCATAGATATCGAAGAGGCACTTTACTATGAGAGGATCCTAGCTGGAATAGGAAAGCCATTCTCAAAAATGATTCAAACACGGCGAGATGACAGAGATGGGCCTGAAAGCAGGCAAGATAAAAGATCTCACGGCCTTGAAAGTCGTCGCCTAGCATATACAGTCTGGCAACTATGCAAGCGATCCCATGAGGATACCTAGGAAAGGCGATGAATATGTATCCCTTATTGTACAGGGGCAGTCTAGGAGACCCAACTATAGTCCCCCCATCTGGAGGAAGGACGACAATCTGTCATTTCAACAACAGGCCGCATTTAACCAATGTCAGGGCAGAAAGAGAAAATTTGAAAGAACGGAAAATCGGGTGTTCACTCCACTAGGCGATTCCCTTGAAAACATGTTGGTGATGTTAATAGATCACAAGAAAATTACTGAACTGGCTCCACCTCTGGATCCAAAAAGCAAAAGATACAATCCTAGCCAGAAATGTGCTTACCATTCAGGATCTCCAAGATACGATACACAAGATTGTTGGTCCTTGAAGCATAAAATCCAAAACCTGATCAAAAACGGCGATATTGTGGTCCAACAACCTGACCATCCAAATGTCAACACCAACCTTCTGATGTTGCATGATACAGAGGGAGTAAACATGATCGGATCAGAAAGCGATGAAATGCATCCAAATCGTAAATACATACGAAGGATGGAGGAATACCCCCAAAGAAACAGAATAAATGTCCTAGAACTGGAAAATGAAGAGGAGGGTATAACAGTGATGCAAAAATTGGATACGATCCAACACCTAAGTAACTTTGCTGGCTAATCTGATAGTGCGCCAACATCAGGATACGAGGAAGCTTTTCACTCAACTATCAGAAAGCCAAGAGAAAGAGGAGGTTATTCAGAATTTAAGCATATCTCCCTCCAAGATCAGCCAGCTAAATGAAGAAGATCAAAGAATGCTGAGTAGACGAGAAAGGGGGAATGATAAAATTACTAGAAGATCTCGCCAAAAGAAAGATCGTCCGGAGGAATGCAAATTCCCAAATAGGAAATATTAAGCAACATTTCAAACACTGGCAAACCCTCGAAATCCTACAGCACCGAGAGTCAGGGAGACTAGGCGGAGAAGGGTATTCACACCGTTGGGGGATTCGATGGAAAATATATTATCCCTATTGGTTGGGCATAGAAAGATTACTGAGTTACTGCCTCCTGCAAAACCCGAGATAAAAATTTATGATGCCACAAAGATATGTCTCTACCATTCTAACTCACCTGGACATACAATTGAGGAATGTTGGTCTCTAAAACACAATATCCAGGATCTTATTGAAAATGGAGAACTAAAGATAGAAGTCCCCATGACCAGAATAGGCGAGAGGGAAATAAAGAGCTTAAGATGTCCACTCGAGACAAGTAGTTCAAAGGATGTGACGGCTATGAGCTCCAATCTTGACAGAACACAAGGTGGACTGATCTTAATGTTAGGAGTGATAGAGGAGATATGAGAGTCCTCTAAGGAAATTCATCCGCCACCATCAAATATCTTATTTCCCAAAGCCAGCAACCACATTCTTGATTTTACCCTCCTGGATGATGAAGAGGAAATACTGATCCTTCCCAGGGTGGAAAAAGCCAAAAAGGAAAGTTCCTTGCCAGAAATACAACAATAGTGCGAGAGGGATTTCATATTCAAAACCTCTCAAGCCTATGAGAAAGGTGAAGGAACAGATGAAGGAAAAGGTAGTGAAGTTCTTAAGGAAGCCAACCCATCGAGGAATCTAGAGTTCATCCCTTTCTGTGACTGAGTCCAGTTTGAGCCTCCTGAAGGGATATGCTAATTTAGGAGGCGATCAAGTTATGGCCGAGATTGAAGATATTCATTGACTAGGAGGTAACCTCTATCACAAGACTCGAAGGCAACATAACTACTGACAATTGGACTATCAAGCCCCAGCTAACCAGGAGGACTGCAGATCCAGAGGAAAGTTGCGAGTTTCAGGGGATGTTGGGACGTTATCACGTTCTTAGCATTATGCCATTTATTTTCCATGCATGTAGAAAAAAAAATCAAATAAAAAAAACCAAAAATTAAAAAATAAAACCACTCAGGCAAAAAAGCCTGAACTACGAATGACTTGATCTCCTTTTACCCGGGAGTACATAGGTAGCCATTTCTAGTGCGGTCAAACAAAAAAAAAAGGGTTCAAAATCCCATCAAACCAAAACAAAAATTTCAAACCAAACTCAAACCCAAAGGTGACACTTCTTAAACCTCTCACCTAAAACTCGAACTACGAATGACCTGATCTCCCTCCACCCGGGAGTATGTAGGCAGCCATTCATGGTGCGGTATGACCTTCAAAGAAAAAAGAACCAATAAAAACTGTCCCAAGACACTGAAACCCTATAAAATTCAAATGTTATCAAGTCTCCCTGGTCAATAGGCCCTGCTGAAGAAAAACAAAGCTAGTCTGTGGACCTAATGATAGACGAAACAACAATGCCAACATGGCATCTCTCTCTGAAGATGGAGGAGCAGCTGCAAGTGCAATACCCTCAGCCTCCATACGGGCCAGAACATCCACTGCCATCTGTATAGCACTGCTATCTGTATAGCACTGCTGTGACCATCTATAAAGACACTCATATCGGCGATATAAACATCTCGGGGAGCTATGGCCTCATCCCTAGCAGCATAAGCAGCGTCTCGGGCCACTAATACCTCCTTAATCTCCTCAAAAGCTACATCTCGGGTAGATCGAGCCTCGTCTCTCTCAACCAATGCTGCATCCCTAGTAGCTCGAACGTCGTCTCTAGCGGCAAAAGTTGTATCCCTCTTAGAAAGGGCTGTCAACATCAACGCCTTAGCCTGATCTCTCTCGAGATTCATCCGAGCTAGTGAATCAACAAGAGCTGAATCTGTCCCGGCAGGGATACTCAGAGGGTCACTGACTAAGGCTGCTGTCAGACCCGTAAATAACTCATCCTCCATGGGACAATTAGGATCCTCCATAGGCTCCTCCTCATCAGGACCAATACTCGGAGCTGACTGGATAATCGCAGCCAATGCAATATCTGTCTCCAACCATGAAGAATACTCTGAAGAGCGATTTGGATGGCTAGTAGGAAAATTAGCCCTCTCCCTACGATTCCAACATTCATAAGTCCTGGTAAGGTCAACTGATGACAAAGACGAAGATGATATCCCCTGATCCATAGCCCCCGCAAAGTGGTGGATGATATGTGGTCACCCCTCTCAAACCCGCCAGGGGTAGATTAATCCGTGCCAACTGCATGAGTGATAAAGCTGTAGAGGGAAATCAGCCCTGAGCATGGTAAGATCGAAAAAAGATGCTCGATCTCCAACAAAAAGGCTGACCATGATGCCGCATCTGAACAGTCCGTTGTCGGAAGGAGTAAGACAAAGCTATTTCATGGGTAAAGCAATACCCATGATGTCGAAAAATGCCAATATGGCTCAAATGCATCATAAACCACACATACAGCCGAACGACGCTGCCTCTAAAAACTCCCCCTGGATGGGTATTGAAGAAAGAAGTCGACCTCAGAGTCTCAGCTAATATTAACTACAAAATCGTACAACCCTGTCTGAGGGCACGAACCACTACCATCAAGCTAGTATCTAGGTGGTCCGTATACAGGGGCATGTACAGATAAGCAGTGATACACATAAACAGAACATCCACTCGTGCAAACTACCACTCATCTGCCAGAATAATTAAATCCACAGAGAATCGCTCGTAGCTGTCTAACCTACCAAAGCGATCAATCAAAAAAATCCATGGACACTACATATCCTGCAGTAACCTCCTCAGCAATGACCCGTCACCTCAGGCCTGTCATACCTATGAACGGTCGCCTCAAGTCACTGATGGCTGACCTGGCCCACGGCAGATCCAGTGCCAAACCTGTATGGAGCTCATACTCCTCCAGTGTAGGAGTCGACTTATAAAGGCCAAACCTGAAAAGTCTACATTCAAGAAAGACACTCAAGATCGATGACCCAGGTTGAGATGACCCAATGGTACCTCAATGTTGTTCCATCAAATCTGGAGCAAGTCTCAAAAGGAAGAGACATCGATACATCAAGATGACCAGTCACAGGGATGAAATGGTAATCATCATAGGATGCAAACCTTCAGTAACTCATCACTCTTGAAGTGCGAGAAGACTTGATCTCTTTTGACCTACAGAAGAATAGGGGCGACCGTTATGAAAAAGTCTATCTTATACCCGATGATCTGTTCCCTGAACAAAAGGCCACTGATTAAACCTCACAGATCAAACCAAATCTGATTAAAGCCATCACATCACCAACCATCACAAGTCCTTGAGTCCAATTTAGTGGAATCCACAGGCTTTTCGATATCAACCATCAAATCCAATCACTCATACAAATCAAAAATAATGATTGGGGCATCCAAACATCAAGGCCCATATCCACTACATGTCCACCATGTGGGTTATGAGGTAAACAACTCTTTCGATTGTGGCGCCCTATCAGCCCATTTGTCAAACATACAACAAAGCAATCAACCCAGATAACAAGCTAGACTGGGGCAAGTTCAGAATCAACGACAACCCAATGTTGGGACCCTTACAATAAGAATGGACCTATTTTAGAAATTATGACAATTTAACACTGGGGCATTTATCAACCATCCAATGAAAATGCACTAGTCGGCACCATCAGAATGGTCCATCATCATCCAAGCTTCCATCATTGGCAATCCGGTATATCAATCTGTATTTTCCAATCATAATTTTCTTAGAATACTGCGATCCACTGATAAGGTACGACTCTTTCATCTCTTATGTGCTTTCAATTTCCAGTCACATACATTAGCGATAATATACATGATAAGTATAGACAAGTCTTGTATTAGAATCTTAGAAAAAAGAGGAAAGTAAATTGTTGCTTAACTTGTTATGAATTGGATTAATTCCGATAAGCGTCCGTGGACCAAGAATCATGGGAATGATTAGAGAATTAAGACAATTCAACCTTTTAATTAGGCACGACATCCTAGTTTAAAACACTTTTTGGAACAAACTTAACCTCATATTCATATCTGCACTTTGCTATCGCCCTAACTCTTAGTTGTGGGGTATGAAACTATGGCGATGGGGATGACAATTAGTAGCCAGCCTAATGTCTCGAATCGTGGCCTAGGTTATTCGAGTTATTAATCCTGAGGGGTGTCTTTACATCTGGTGCCCTAAAGTCATTTGGTTTGGGAGCCACCGGCCCTAACGCTCGTTATATGGGCAACTCAGTGCCTAAGAAAATGAGCAGATCCGAATCGTGGCCTAGGTTACTTGAGTAATTAAGCCCGAGGGGTGTCTCTACACCTGTTACCCACAAGCCATTTGGTTTGGGAGTCATCGGCCCAACACTCGCTACATGGGTAATTTAGAGCCTAAGAAAATGAATCTTGTTTAAGCTCAGGCGAGGATCAAAAAGAGTATACCGCCTGACTTGTCTATAAGTGTGGCCTTTGTTACTCGAGCTAGTAAAACCGAAGGGGTGTCTTAACACCTAATGCCCTAAAATCGTCTGGTTTAGGAGTTATTGGTCCAAAACTCATTACATGGGTAACCCTGAATAGCCTAAGAAAATGAGACAAAGTTAAGTGAGGGAAGCAGAAAATTTGGCAAGATAAAAATGAGATTATCTAAAGTCCTATAAGAGAAACCTTTGCTAAGGGTTGCGTCACTCATAGTGCACATGTCATATGATATTTAATTTTGTGGAGCAGTGTCTAGAGCAAAGATGAGGTGTCTCTAATGAAGGGAGATGAGTCTTTTGAATCTGATCCTACCCATGAAAAATGACCATGGATACTTAAAAGTTTTCTTGCGATTTTATAACTTGTCAAATAAATTTTTTGATTTCCTTAGGAAAAATTCATTTTCATACTCCCTTTCAAGATCTTTAGCAATAAGATAAAAGCGCATTGAATACAAGCCTTCAATTTCATAAACTTTAAACTTCAAATGCCTCATTCACAAGATCATACTAATCCCGATGGCCCGAGCCATCAAGATTTTGGCACATTTCGTTCAATGTACAGGAAATTGCTCACTGAGGATGTGGTCAGCAAAGCAAGTTTCTTCTATGAACCCCAGTAACAACCTGCGAAAGGGCTGGGGCATTTCCAATTCCAAGGAATGGAAAGGATCTATAGCGGGACCAGGCTTCTCATCAAAAAAAGGGAGAATTCTTGAAAGAAATCAAGGCGACATAAGCTTATCCTTCCACAAGAAGGGAAAAATTATCAATAGAGTCCTTAACTCGGAAAAAATAGATGCCCGATGATAAAAGGTCTGACAAATGAAATCTACATCATTAAACATGTCAACCTGCAGCAAATCCTCACAAGTCAAGGCCTCTGCACTGCATTTCAACTCTGGGCAATGAAGGAACGAGCTACATCCTCCAGAACGTTAACATCACCCGGGTCATCAGCCAAGCCAGATCTAATCCAGTAGGGCCGCAAAGTAAATAGTTTGCCTTTTTTCATAATCAATGATCAAACCGGTGGCGTCAATCCAGCGTAGTATTGAAGAAGGATCCGGTGATGTAGGCCGTGGAACACTACTTCAGTGAGGATATCGGGATATCTCCTAATAAAGCCATCAGTGTTAGGATCGCCAGAGGGACTAGCACCAGATCCAGATCTAGAAAAATAGCCGCCTCAACGGGATCCCCACAAAAGATGACATATAAAAGGGGAACATCTAAATCTGCCATGACAAAAGAAGTCATACAGGAGTTAGAGCTGATAAGCCTATCATAATCTATGCCTGAAAAGAAACTTCAAATCACCTCAGAAAGAATGAGGTATGGTTCTACATCAATTTAATTAAGCATATGCATCAACCTAGGATAAATTAAGATCATCATATCATGTCTGGTCCGCACATGTGCAACAAGCGCTACATCAGAGCACATCTCCATTAAAAAGTTGAGGCATACATACCCAGTAGAATTAAAAATGCATACACATTAAATACACAAACTCGATGAAAAAGTCTGCTACCGTTCGAGTAGGCATCAGGACAGTCCAATGATCAACCATTGTCCCTACCATCAGGGTAGGCATTGTTGCAAACTACCGGTGTAAGTTGTCATCATGATAGGCATTAGGAGCACCCACTGAGGTAAATCGTTAAAAGAGATATATCCCCAGCAAAGGATCCTTCAGAAATGTAAGACATAAGCCAAGAGAAAATCTGCCCCTTGATAGTATCGACAGAATTGGGGAAACCATTGGTCTTAAAACCAAGGTAACAACAAAGGCTATCATAAAGGACGTCATCCACAGTAGAAATATAGGAAATATTTTAGTTTATCCTCGTCAAACAAGCATCGACAACACAGATGGAAATCAAACCATTGGAATTAAAACCACCATGGACATCAGTAGCACTGGTGAAAGTCAACCGTTGAGATCCGCCCCAACACAAGCATCATCCATGACAGGTAAGGGTAAGCGATATTCGATGCAATATGTGATTTGCGATGCGATATACGATTTACGAAGTGCAAAATGCGATTTGCAAAAACATTTTAACATTCATTGCATTACGATTTGCATCATTAATATCCTGTCATATTTCAAGTGTCTAGTAAATCTTTATCATGTTCATTCCATTGCATTGCAAAAATATGATAAAGAGGGGCATCTGTAGACACTCAAAATTTTTGCATTCCCGGTACTAACCCTACAGAAGGGCAAAACCGTCAACTCAACCCTGATCACCAATATCGGGATGTCATCTCAACCCCGGTCACCAACACCGGGAAAACTACAGCCCCTATTACCAACATCGGGATGTCAACTCAAGTCTGGTCACCAATACCTAGACAACCACATCCCCGGTCTCAATACCGGGCCATCAGTTCAACCCCGGTCTCAATATCGGGCCAACAGTTCAACCCCGGTCTCAATACCGGGCCATCAGGTCAACCCCGGTCTCAATACCGGGCCATCAGTTCAACCTCGATCTCAATACCGGGCCATCAGTTAAACCCCGGTCTAAATACTAGGCCATCAGTTTAATCCCGGTCTCAATATCGGGCCATCAGTTTAACCCGGTCTCAATACTGGGCCATCAGTTCAACCCCGATCTCAATACTGGGCCATCAGTTCAACCCCGGTCACAATACCAGGCCATCAGTTCAACCCCGGTCTAAATACTAGGCCATCAGTTTAATCCCGATCTCAATACCGGGCCAACAGTTCAACCCCGGTCTCAATACCGGGCCATCAGGTCAACTCCGATCTCAATATCGGGCCATCAGTTCAACCTCGGTCTCAATACCGGGCCATCAGTTCAACCCCGGTCCTAAATACTAGGCCATCAGTTTAACCCTGGTCTCAATATCGGGCCATCAATTTAACCCCGGTCTCAATACTGGGCCATCAGTTCAACCCCGATCTCAATACTGGGCCATCAGTTCAACCCCGGTCACAATACCAGGCCATCAGTTCAACCCCGGTCTAAATACTAGGCCATCAGTTTAATCCTGATCTCAATACCGGGCCATCAGTTCAACCCCGGTCTCAATACCGGGCCATCAGTTCAACCTCGATCTCAATACCGGGCCATCAGTTTAACCCCGATCTCAATACCGAGCCATCAGTTCAACCCTGGTCTCAATATTGGGCCATCAGTTCAACCCCGGTCTCAATACCGGGTTATCAGGTCAACCCCAGTCTCAGTATCGGGACGTCAGGACAACCATGATCTTAATATGGGATATCAATTCAGCCCTGGTCACAACCCGAGAGGTACAGTTAAGCCCTGGTCACCACCGGGAGATCCAGTTCAGCCTCAAAGATAACCCTAGGAAGCCAATTCATCCTTCAGCGACAAACCCGAAGCATCACATCATCCCCGGAGTTAACCTTGGGAGGACCAAATCAGCCTCAGAGACGACCATGAGGACAAACAGAATCAGCTGGGATCCAAACCTCGGGAATAACCCTGGGAAAACAGTCGAGGACCGTGCCAACAAAGGAGGCAACCCCAAAAAGGGCAAAATGGTCATTTTACCAACTTGAAGCTGATTCGATCAAACTCAAGACGAATGCTACGAAGGTGAAAAAGAACCATAACATTGATCCCGAGTGGAAACAATGCAAGACAGCTCAACGGATAAACTGCGGAGAAACGAAGACCCGATTATGAACCCGTCTTTTTTTACTTAAAAAGGGTTAAATCCTATGTCATTGCAACACTCTCGGCGAGGGCTTTTTGGAAAGGTATAGAACGCCTTAAACGGACGCTCCGATCAAAAGTTAGAAAGTTTTTAATCAAGCCTCGCGTTGCTCGGAGTGCACGTACTTTGAGACGATAAGACCCGCCATGTGGGTCCTTCTAGGTGGAGTCGCACCTCTACCTGCGACAGCAGCAGGTAGAGTTGAGGCTCCCTGGCCTATATATAGAGGTGCACCCCCCTCTCATTTTAAAAAATTCAGAAACGCTCCGAACCCTTGCATATTTGGTTTTTTGACTATTTTCTTATCTTTCAAACCCAATTTTTTCACTCTAACACGTATATATACCCATATACTACCACATATCAGAACATAACCGGTAGGTTCTGACGTGTAAAGCCCACGATTTGGCAAAAAGCCCGTGCAGCAGTCCATTGTGAGTATTTTTACGATCAGCAAGTCAATACTATTTCTTCGCACTTTTATACACTTGCATATCAAGCTTCGTTTTCTAAATATGCCCTGAACTCAGTTCCGTGGCCGTTTTTGTCAACTTTTGGTCCATTTTAGTACATAAACGCATTTTCTGGCATTTCTACAACTCGGATTGACGATCCGTCGCTTCCGGCAGCTTTTATATACTTGCATCTTCTTTACTAGCAACTTCGCCGAACTGGGTTATCTTCCCAGTCCGGGTTTAGCTTTTTTTTTTTTATATAAATTTAACTGTATATATATACTAACTTTTTAATTCTGTCAAGCCCGGATGTCAAATTCGCGGTAGTTTACTGCTTATATATATAAATATGCATATATAAGCAGCCTTCACCACACTGGGTTATCTTTCCAGTCTTGGTTGACTACTTTTCTGTATATATATATATATATATTTATATTTCAGTTCGGTCTGGATCATTCTGTAGTCTTTTTACTGCTTATATATATATATATATATATATATACATCACCACACTAGGTTATTTTTCCAGTCTTGGTTGACTAATTTTCTATATATATATACATATATATATATACAGTCCCCTTCAGTTGAGGGATCCCTCAAATAGTGTTATTTGAGGGATGAGGAGCTCAACCGTTGGATCTGTTTTAATGACTTTATGTGGCTGAGATTGTTTTACATCTTTTAACCCTTTTTTACACTCCTGGCCCACTACAAACTCCACTTAGGTTTTCTTTAGTTGAGAGATGCCACATAAAGTTATTAAAACAGATCCAACGGTTGAACTCTCCATCCCTCAAATAACACTATTTGAGGGATCCCTCAACTGAACGGGACTGATCTATATATATATATATATATATATATATATATATATTTACATTCTAGTTTGGCCTGGATCATTCTGTGGTCTTTTTACTATTTTTGCAACGTTCACCATACTGGGTTATCTTCCTAGTCTTGGTTGACTACGTTTTTGTATATATTTATATTCCAGTCCGGGCACAGGCGTGAAAACCCATCGCCCTTTTTACTGTTTGATATATATATATTTCAATTCTGTCCAGTCTGGATCATTCCGTAGCTTTTATACAGCTTTTATAAATAAATAAATATATATATATATATATATATATATATATATTTCAATTCTAGTCCGGGCACCGGTGTGAAAACCCGTCGCCCTTTACAGCTTTTGTATATATATATATATATATATATATATTGCTTTACTCATATTTATTAAATTGTTGCTTTAAATATTCATATTATATAAATCGGAACTGATATTTCTTCGGGTGAACTAGATTTATTTAAATCTCGCCAACTCTAGCTTTTAAACGGTTCAAAATAGGTCTAGACAGAACCGGAAAGGTAGAATGACTGATATTTATTTAAATCTAGCATTTTTCCTAGTTTCAGTCATAAAAGCAACCTCACGGCCCTTAGATCGCTATCTAGTGGGAACGAGACGCTTCGGCCATGTGCAAACAAGGATTTACTGAATGAATCCTTGGTTCTGGAGATGCGGTACCGTGTTTACACGGGAATTGTGGGGTGCCTAACACCTTCCCCACACTTAACCAAGCCCCCGAACTCAAAACTTTGTTTTCAAAGATCAAGTTTCGACAGTGTCCATCAATTAGGCCTCTTTTCAAACAAAACTCGGTTGAGTTGGTAAAATCATTTCAAATCTACCAACTGGCGACTTTGTAAAATGTTCAAATCGTCGACATAATAGATGTTGGCCATTTCCTAAAAAATCCTTCAAAACCTTCTTTCACAATAAAAAGAGTAAGGGTAGAGATAACTTAGGATGAGAGAAAGATCCGGGTTGTGACCCGACCCGCGAATTTTTTCCCGACGTCGACAATATGTTGATGATATATTACTGATAGGGAATGACATTCATATGCTACAATCGATCAAAATAAAGTTATCTAAACATTCATTCCTCCATGAATGATTTGGGTAGAACATCCTACATTGGGGATATAAATCTGTATAGATAGATTTAAAAGAATGTTTGGCTTAACCCAAGGAACGTATATTCATTAGATGCTAAAGGCGTTTAGCATGGAAAACTACAAAAAGGTGTCCCATGATGATGAGCCATAGAGTGTATCTCTCTAAAATTGTCCTCAATAAAAGAGAGATCGCATGAGTTACTATCATGTATGTAATGAAATATACGAGACTTAATGTTGATAAATTAGATTCTGGAGAAGATCACTGTAGGACAGTGATAAACATCCTAAAGTACTTAACTGACACTAAGGATGTCATCATGACACATGATGGGTCTGAATTAAACTAGAGGACTAAACAGACTCAAGTTTTTAGACTAACCAAGACGACAACAAATCCATTATAGGGTAAGTCGTTACCTTGAAAGGTGGTGTAATGAATTGGAAAGGTTCCAAATAGCAAAAGGTTGCTTGTCTAGTGACAAAGATAAAGTATATAACTGTAAGTGAAGCTGCAAGTTGATGTTTCGGATGAAAAGTTCATTGCAGAACTAGGAATAGTTCCTATGTCTCATCTTGAATCTAAACATGTGTTTCGGCACTTTGATTAAAGAAATCATTGAAAGAGGAGACATCACCTTAGAGCGTGTAGACTCTTAAGATAACATTGCAGATCCATTTACTAAACCTTTAACACAACAACAGTTTGATCGTCACTTAGAGAAGATAGGTATGAGATACCATGGCGATTGGCTTTAGTGCAAGTGGGAGATTGAAAGTAGTATACATACAAGCCAATCATATATGATGATAAAGTATATACTTTGTAAACGATCTTATTTATTTATTAATAAAAGTATTCATTCATTAAAGGTATTTAATTATCTACATGATGCTGTTTTTATAATATGTAAATAACCCATAGTTTTAAGCAATGCTTTTAGAATTATGATGCTGATCATGCTAGTGAGATCTAAATTCTTAGAAAGTTTAAAACTAAAATAGTTCTCATTCGTTGGATTACTAAAAAGAGGATTAGTAAATTCGGATAGATTGGTACATATGTTGCTTGCTCATTGGATGAGGATGGTTGATCTCATGATCATTTGTGTGGAGACACTAAAGCAAGTATGTAGGTGCTTATTGGAGAATAAGTTCACTGCACTCGACTCGCTATGGAATACTTAATGGAGTTTTACTTGCCTGTCAATAGGAATTCCTAATGTGATAGTAGTACAAGTGATCCTTGGACTTGAAATCATCATAGTATCTTGTGTATAATGAATTATACTTTGACTTATTTCTTAAAACCCTTAGGGCATATCAAAGGGTATGCTCGGGTATAATGAGTTACATATGGAGGTAATGAATGATCAATAAAGAATCTACCACTTCTAGTAAAAGAAGAGATATGTTCTATGTGATTCGTTAAATGACAACCCAGTAGTCCTTGGGCAAGGCAGAATGAAATTAAAAAAGAGTTTCTAATTTGCATTATTTGGAGTTGTGCATTTTCTAATCGAAATACATATAATTAAATAAAATAAGACTTGACAGTAATTCCATGTCTTATATTTAATTGGGACATTATATGGTGGAAGGATTGAATTGTACGGTAACTATTTATTCACAGGTTTTTTTTTATGATTAATGTTGAAATCTATATTATCTGGAAAGTCGTTGATCGCTAGGGAGGCTTATCCCTATTGTAGAATATATATTATTTATTTAAATAGATTATTAGTTTAATTTATTTAAATAATATTAGAATTGTTCTAATTAATTTATTCACAACCGATTTAATATGGAGAACCTAAAGGGTCACACCATAAAAGGAAGAATAATTATTTAAGAAGGAAATGACATAATCCTAATAATGCATTAAGTGTAATTAATTTAATTTATGGTGATAGAATAAATTAAATAGTTTAATATTTATTATTTAATATTTTGAAAATATTAAATATAAATTAAAAAGAGGATTCTTATTAATATTATTACAATTATTATTATTTTAATTTCTAAAGGAGTTTAGGAATTAATTTAATATTAGTACTCTCATTTATTTCTAATGAGATTAGGAGGCAAATTAATTAAATGAGTTTAATTAATTATTCCCAATATGTTGGAAAGCCTAATTAATTAAAGGAGTTTAATTACTTAAATAAAATCCTATGTCTAATAGGATGAGAAGGGTTGACCCATATCTATATAAGAGAAGTGTTATTGTAGATACCAGTGAATGAAATTTCAATTATTGGAGAGTACTACTTTTCTATAGAGGATAGAAAACTAGGGTTTATCTAACCACCTTCCTTCTTGAATAATTTCTATTCCTTGGTGGATCACCTTTAGAAGCCAAACACTTGGGTGGCTAATGTTGATCAAAGGAAGGAATCAATCCCGAATATTCAAGGAGACCGCGAAGAACAAGGAGTCGAACTTGTACTTGTGGAAGTTTCGTTCTACAAGGGAATGAATTCCATAACTTATTATTTATCGTTTTAAATTAATAATATGCATAAAGGAAGATATGGGTAATGATTTTGTAGAAATTTTTAAAACTCTGATATACCATGTTTCCGCTAATTTTTGTAATTTGATTGCGTTATGATTTCTTACAAACCCAACAGTGGCATCAGAGCCAAACCTTTATGCAATTATTAATTATTTTGATTTCATATACATATGGGTATGTATTTAGAATAATTTATTGGGCATAATTAATTGTATAAAATTATTATTTTTATCACGAAAGCTTCCAATTTGCGAAACAAGTTTTTTCACTGTGAGAATTCGGTGGAGGGTGATTCACGTTAATCTTATATATATATATATATATATATATATATATATATAATATTAACGTGATTTTTTTTGCCAAAAGGTGATGACCCAGGATTTCTAAAGGTGATATATTATATATAATATATACTGTTACAAATGTGACCCACGAATTCTCCTTTTAAAAGTGACCTAGGAGACTAAATGATTAAAGGTACCATGAAGTATATATATATACTGACTGATTGCTAATATATATATATATATATATATATATGTAACTGTTACGTGTATATATATATAGCTATTATATATATATATATATATTTATATATATATACATAATATTCTTAATAATTTTATAATTAAAATAAAGAGTTTATTTTAATCTTGAAATTAGATTTCATGCAACTTAAAATTACCCATTAAATGATACTCATATATATATGGAATATTTTAATTAATGAGATGAATATTTATTTATTGATGCATATGACGATATGTATGATAATAAATGGGGTTGATTATGAACTATAGACCAATGTGATTGAATTTTATTTTAGTTGAATGCTTGAATGAATGTGTTTTATTAAATGGGGTCTGTGTACCTCGTCTTCTCTGATTTTTTCTTGATGTAAAAATTATATCTCCCTCCTATGTACTTCTCCTTGACTACTGATCAAGGTTTCTATTTAAATTAAATAGTTTATGTAATAGAAATAGTTAGAATTATCTTGAAGAAATTGGAGACCAAGGAGCAAGGAGCGCGTGAAGACCCGTTTGTAATGGCGCCCGGGTTTAAATATAATAGTTACATTTAAATTTAAATTCTTGCACTCCTAGGTTTGACCTTTTGGTTCACTTGGTCGCTCAAGTGAACCAAACTAGAATAAAAGTCCATAATCAATCCGGGTAGAATATATTATTCTATATTTGCATGCTAGTATTATATATATTATTTTATGCAAACATGCTTCGCATGTTTTAATAAAATGATGCGTATTTTATATATATATGTGTATGCGCTAAACAAGATGAGACAAATAATAACAAACCACTCAAAGAAATCATATTAGGTCTAAAGCATTCAAAGATATTTGGAATATCGAACGTCGCCTTCTAGCATGATAAAATTAATAGAGAATTAAATATTTAATATGAATTTGTTGTGCACACAAAAGGCAAATATTAAGTATTTAAGATATTAATTTAATCACATTTGATGCTTATAAAGAAAATTGAACAATATTATTTTGTTGTGCACACACAAGGATAATATTTTTCTTTTTTGAATATATGGAGTGCTATGTTGGACTTAACTTAAATCATTTTAGTTCGGATGTGCACACACTTGACCATTATAATCTAAGAAGCATAATACAAGGAGTTACATGTTGATGTAATTGACAAGAGTTGTGTACATATTTATTTATATATGGTTTTTTGTGCACACATAAGGCTATATACATTTGAAATGAGATCCTTAATCTCACTAGCAAATCTTTAATTAGATGTTGCCGAACTATATTAGTGAGGGTAATATAGTTTGAAGAAAATAGTGGGAGATACCAATTTAAAATAAGACCTAATTTATTTTGGTATATATAAAATTAATTAAATGAATGTTTGCTAAAATATTGTCTTTTCACATACAAAAATTTAAAAATGTCAAAATCACTAATTTCATTGCGTAACATACTTGATGCTAACAAACTGACCGGATCGAATTACACGAACTGGTTAAGGAATCTAAGAATAGTTCTCGCCGCTGAAAAGATTTTTTATGTCCTAAATTCACCTGTCCCTGGAACTGTTCCAGAAACAGCCTCTGAGGAAGAGATTGCCACCATTGAAAAGTGGCAAAATGATGCATCTTGGGCTCATTGCATCATGCTCGCATTCATAAATAATGAGCTTCAGCGTCAGCATGAAAACATGGATGCTCCTACTATGTTGTTTCACCTCAAGGAGTTGTATGGTGAACAAAGTAGGACTGCTAGATATGAGATATCTAAGGAGCTCTTCCGATCTCGGATGTTCAAGGGCACTGCCGTTGAGACTCATGTCCTAAGGGTGATCAATCTTATTGAATGCCTTGGACAGCTTGGGTTCGTCATGGATGGGGAGTTGAGTCAAGACTTGGTCTTGCAGTCACTCCATGAGAACTTTTCGCAGTTCTTTGTTAATTTCTACATGAATAAGTTAGATGTCAGCTTGCCTGAATTACTTATCATATTGAAAACTGCAGAAGGTCATTTCCCATCCAAGAAGAACCATGTCTTAATAGTGGATGATTCTTCCAAGAGATGGAAGAGGCCCAAGGTATCTTCTGAAAGGAAGAAATCTAAGAAGGCAAAAGGCAAGGTGAAAGTGAAGGATCAAAAGAAACCTGATCCAGCTAGCAAAGGAATGTGCTTCCATTACAACGAGCTGGGTCACTAGAAGAGGAACTGCAAGAAGTTTCTGGCAGAGAAGAAGCTTGGAGAAGCTTTAACTTCCAATCAAGGTTTGTTTATGATTGAATTTAATTTTTTAGAAATTCAAAATTCTACTTGGGTATTGGATACCAGTTGTGGTTCATACATATGTAATACTGTGCAGGGACTGGTCAGAAGTAGAAAGCTGAATAAGGATGAGGTCGTCCTACGAGTCGAAAATAGAGCAAAGGTTGCTGCATTAGCTGTAGGCACTTATTGTTTAGCACTGCCTACGAGCAAGTCCATTTATTTAAATAACTATTATTTTGTTCCAAATATCATTAGAAACATTATTTCTATTTTCGTATTAGATATGAATGGATTTGACATTATAATAAAGAACAACAGTAGTTCTATTTATAAAGATAATATTTTATATAGTGTTGGTAATCAGCAAAATGGACTTTATATACTTGACTTGCATGAAACTATGCTTCAAATAGAACAAACTAAGAAAAGGAGAACGTGTTACAGAGTTGCTAGCGTTGGTTTACACAGACGTTTATGGAGCTATGACAACGAATTCACGGGGATGGTATTCTTATTTTATTACTTTCACTGATGATCACTCAAGATTTGGGTATGTGTATTTAATGAAATACAAATCTGAATCATTTGAAAAGTTCAAAGAGTTCAGAAGTGAAGTAGAGAAACAAACGGGCAAGAGTATTAAGATTCTTCGATCAGATCGAGGTGGAGAATACTTAAGCGGTGAGTTTCTCAATTGTCTCAAAGAAAGTGATATAATCTCACAGTGGACTCCACCAGGTACACCACCGTTAAATGGAGTATTTGAAAGGTGAAATCGAACATTGTTGGACATGGTTCGTTCCATGATGAGTTTTATCGATCTTCCAGTATTATTCTGGAGTTATGCCCTAGAAGCGGTTGCATATCTACTAAATAAAATCCCCTCAATATCCGTCCCCAAGACTCCATATGAGATTTGGATAGGGAGAAAACCTGGTCTTAAGCATATTAAGATTTGGGGATATCCAACTTATGTGAAAAGGTTTAAAAATGATAAGCTTGGGACAAGATTTGATAAGTGCACGTTTGTGAGATATCCTAAAGAAAGTTTGGGATACTTTTTATACAATCCTATTGAGCAAAAGGTGTTTGTTGTGAAACACGCTGCCTTCTTGGAAAGGAGTTTATCCTTGAAGGGGCTAGTGGGAGGAAAAATTAGATCTTGAAGAAATTTAAGAACCACAAAATACTACAGATCAATTGGATGAACCTGTCCAAGTAGAACACCTACTATACAACACCCTATTCGTAAATCTGGAAGGTTACCAAAGATACTTGAAAGGTATGAATTCGTTATAGAGGATGAAGATGAGGTACACGTCATGAATGATGATGATCCATTGAATTACGAACAGGCTATGAGTAATTATGACTCAGAGAAATGGTAGATGACCATTTAATCTAAAATAGATCTTTGAAGCAATGCTCAAGTCCATTTGGATTTTACTTGCGATTGCAGCTTATTATTACTAAATCTGGCAAAATGGACGTGGAGACGCCCTTCCTCAAATATACATTATTAGAGGAGAATGTATGTATGATACAGCCAGATGGATTTGTTTCAATGGTTGAAGCAAATCATGTATATGAGATACAACGATCCATTTATGGATTGAAGCAAGCTTCTTGTAGATAGAACATCCGTATTGATGAGACAATCAAAGAGTTTGGTTTTATTAAAAATGATGAATAACCATGTGTGCACAAGAAGGTTAGTGGGAACGCTTGTTTCATTCCTTGTATTATATGTTGATGATATATTACTGATAGAGAATGACATTCCTATGCTACAATCGATTAAAATAAAGTTGTCTAAACACTCCTCCATGAATGATTTAGGTAGAACATCCTACATTGGGGATATAAATCTGTATAAATATATTTAAAAGGATGTCCGGCTTAACCCAAGGAACGTATATTCATTAGATGCTAAAGGCGTTTAGCATGGCAAACTCCAAAGGTGTCTCATGATGATGAGCCATGGAGTGAATCTCTCTAAAATTATCCTCAATAAAAGAGAGATCGCATGAGTTACTATCATGTATGCAATGAAATATACGAGACTTGATGTTGATCAGTTATATTCTGGTGAAGATCACTGTAGGACAGTAATGAACATCTTAAAGTACTTAAATGACACTAAGGATGTCATCATGACACATAATGGGTCTGAATTAAACTAGAGGACTAAAAAGACTCAAGTTTTTCAGACTAACCAAGACGACAACAAATCCACCTTAGGGTAAGTCGTTACCTTGAAAGGTAGTGCAGTGAATTGAAAAGGTTCCAAACAGCAAAAGGTTACTGGTTTAGTGACAAAGACTAAAGTATATAACTGTAAGTGAAGCTGAAAGTTGATGTTTTGGATGAAAAGTTCGTTACAGAACTAGGAATAGTTCCTAAGTCTCATCTTGAATCTAAACATGTGTTGTTGCACTTTGATTAAAGAAATCATTGAAAGTGGAGACGTCACCTTGGAGCGTGTAGACTCCCAAGACAACATTGCAGATCCATTTACTAAAGCTTTAACACAACAACAGTTTGATCGTCACTTAGAGAATATGGGTATGAGATACCATGGCGATTGGCTTTAGTGCAAGTGGGAGATTGAAAGTAGTATGCATACAAGCCAATCTTGTATGATGATAAAGCATATACTTTGGAGACAATCTTATTTATTTATTAATAAAAGTATTCACTTATTAAAGGCGTTTAATTATCTATATGATGCTGTTTTTATAATATGTAAATAACCCATAGTTTAAAGCAATACTTTTCGAATCATGATGATGATCATGCTAATGAGATCTAAATTCTTATAAAGCTTAAAACTAAAATAGTTTCTAATCGTTGAATTACTAAAAAGGGGATTAGTAAATCTGGATAGATTGGTACATATGTTGCTTGCTCATTGAATGAGGATGATTGATCTTATGATCATTTGTGTGGAGACACTAAAGCAAGTATGTAGGTGCTTATTAGAGAATAAGTTCACTGAATGTGACTTGCTATGGAATACCTAATGGAGTTTTATTTGCCTGTCAATAGGAATTCCTAATGTGATAGTAGTACAAGTGATCCTTGGACTTGAGATCATCATAGTATCTTGTGTGTCATGAATAATACGTTGACTTATTCCTTAAGACCCTTAGGGTATATCAAAGGGTATACTTGGGTATAATAAGTTACATATAGAGATAATGAATGGTCAATAAAAAATCTACCACTTCTAGTAAAAGAAGAGATATGTCCTATGTTATTCGTTAAATGACAACCCAGTAGTCCTTGGCCAAGGAAGAATGAAATTAGAAAGGAGTTTCTAATTTACATTATTTAGAGTTGTACATTTTCTGATCGAAATACATATAATTAAATAAAATTAGACTTGACAGTAATTCCATGTCTTATATTTAATTGGGACATTGTATGGTAGAATGATTGAATTGTACGGTAACTATTTACTCACAGTTTCTTTTATGATTAATGTTGAAATCTATATTATCTGGAAAGTCGTTGATCGCTAGGGAGGCTTATCCCTATTGTAGAATAAATATTATTTATTTAAATAGATTATTAGTTTAATTTATTTATTTAAATAAGATTAGAATGGTTCTAATTGATTTATTCACAACTGATTTAATATGGAGAACCTAAAGGGTCACACCATAAAAGGAAGAAGAATTATTTAAGAAGAAAATGACATGATCGTAATAATGCATTAAGTGTAATTAATTTAATCTATGATGATAGAATAAATTAAATAGCTTACTGTTTATTATTTAATATTTTGAAAATATTAAATATAAATTAATAAGAGGAGTCTTATTAATATTATTACAATTATTATTATTTTAATTTCTAAAGGAGTTTAGGAATTAATTTAATATTAGTACTCTCATTTATTCCTAATA
Organism: Panax stipuleanatus; assembly: GCA_020205555.1. Lineage (NCBI taxonomy): Eukaryota > Viridiplantae > Streptophyta > Magnoliopsida > Apiales > Araliaceae > Panax > Panax stipuleanatus. Next base: position 79,672,166 of record CM035124.1, on the reverse strand, counting down.
AGATTAGTAGGCAAATTAATTAAATGAATTTAATTAATTATTCCCAATGTGGTGGGAAACCTAAATTAATTTAAAAAGTTTAATTAATTAAATTAAACTCCATGTCTAATAGGATTAGAAGGGTTGACCAATATCTATATAAGATGAGTCTTATAATAGATATCTGTTGATGAAATTCCAATTGTTGAAGAGTACACCTTTTTTATAGAGGATAGAAAACTAGGGTTTAACCAACCACCCTCCTTCTTGATAATTCCTCTTCCTTGGTGGATCACCTCTAGAGGCCAAACACTTGGGTGGCTAACGTTGATCAAAGGAAGGAATCTAACTCCAAAATTCAAGGATATCACGAAGAACAAGGAGTTGAACTCGTACTTGTGGAAGCTTCGTTCTATAAGGGTATCATTCCATACTTCTTATTTATCGTTTGAAATTAATAATTTGCATAAATGATGATCCGGGTAATGATTTTGTAGAATTTTTTTTAAACTTTAATATACTATGCTTCCGCTAATTTTCCAATTTGATTGCGCCCACGATGTCGTATAAACCTAACATCTAATCCATTTAGAAATAGGGTTTTATTTAATTAATTAAACTCTTTTAATTAATTAGGCTTCCCAACACGTTATAAATAATTAATTAAACTCTTTTAATTAATTTGCCTCCTAATCCTATTGGGAATAAATGAGAGTACTAATATTAAATTAATTCCTAAACTTATTTAGAAATTAAAATAATAATAATTATAATAATATTATTAAGACTCATCTTATTAATTTATATTTAATATTTCTAAAATATTAAATAATACACTTTAAGTTATTTAATTTATTCTATCACCATAGATTAAATTAATTACATTTAACATATTTTTACGATTATGCTATTAGCTTCTTAAATAATTATTCTTTTCTTTTATGGTGTGACCCTTTAGGTTGTCCATATTAAACCCGTTGTGAATAAATCAATTAGAATAATTCTAATCTTATTTAAATAAATAAATTAAACTAATAATCTATTTAAATAAATAATATTTATTCTACAATAGGGATAAGCCTTCCTAGCGATCAACGACTTTTCAGATAATATAGATTTCAACATTAATCATAAAAGAAACTGTGAGTAAATAGTTACCGTACAATTTCATCATTCCACCATACAATGACGACGAATAAAGGATTACAGAGTTGTTAGCGTTGGTTTACACAGACGTTTGTGGACCTATGACAACGACTGCACGGGGAGGTTATTCTTATTTTATTACTTTCACTGATGATCACTAGAGATTTGGATATGTGTATTTAATGAAATATAAATCTGAATTATTTGAAAATTTCAAAGAGTTCAGAAGTGAAGTAGAGAAACAAACAGGCAATAGTATTAAGATTCTTCAATCAGATCGAGGTGGAGGATACATAAGTGGTGAATTTCTCAAGTGTCTCAAAGATAATGGTATAACTCACAATGAACTCCACCAGGTATTGTTGGGTTTGCTAGAAACATAAGCATGCAATCAAATTACATTAATGCAGCCGAAGGGATGAAAAATTTCTTACAAACCCTTAACCATGATCTTTATTGTGCATCAATTATCAGTCAATACCTAGAAGAAGAAGACAAAATTATACCTTTGAAGATCCAAGCTTCCTCAGGTACAAGTTCTACTCCTTTGATTCCTCTATAGTGGCTCTTTCCCTTGATCAATGTCAGTTACCCAAATGTTTGGCCTCTAACGGTGATCCACCAAGGAAGATGAAGAACTCAGGAAGATGAGTTATTGGCTTAACCCTTGTTTCTATCTGTATAGAATATGTGTACTCCCAACCCTTGAAAAATTCACGTACCTTATTTCTGATATAAGACTCTCTTATATAGATATTAGGTTAACCCTCCTAATCCGATTAGAATAGAGTTTTAATTAATTAATTAATTAAACACTTTTAATTAATTTAGATCCTAATCTTATTAGGATTGAGAGAGAGTATTGATATTATATTAATTTCTAAACTCCTTTAGAATTAAAATAATAATAATAATATTAATAAGACTCCTCTTATTAATTTATATTTAATATTTCTAAAATATTAAATAATAAACATTAAGCTATTTAATTCATTCTATCACCATAGATTAAATTAATTACTCTTAATGCATTATTACTATCATGTCATTTTATTATATCATGTCCCAATTAAATATAAGACATGGATTTACTGTCAAGTCTTATTTTATTTAATCATATGTATTTCGATTAGAAAATGCACAAGTCCAAATAATGCAAATTAGAAACCTATTTCTAATTTCATTCCACCTTGGCCAAGGATTCTTGGGTTGTCATTTAATGAATCACATAGGACATATCTCCTCTTTTACTAGAGGTGGTAGATTCTTTATTGATCATACATTATCTCCATATGTAACTCATTATACCCAAGTATACCCTATATATACCTTAAAAGGCCTTAAGGAATAAGTCAAAGTATAATTTGTTACATACAAGATACTATGATGATCTCAAGTTCAAGGATTACTTGTACTACTATCACATTAGGAATTCGTATTGACAGGCGAGTAAAACTCCATTAGGTATTCTATAGCGAGTCACGTTCAGTGAACTTATTCTCCAATAAGCACCTATATACTTGCTTTAGTGTCTTCACACAAATGACCATGAGATCAGTCATCCTCATCTAATGAGCAAGCAACATATGTACCAATCTATCCGGATTTACTAATCCCCATTTTAGTAATCCCACGATTGGAAACTATTTTAGTTTTTTAAGCTTTCTAAGAATTTAGATCTCACTAGCACGATCTCATCATGATTCTAAAATCATTGCTTAAAACTATGGGTTATTTACATATTATAAAAATAGCACCATGTAGATAAATAAATGCCTTAAATGAATATTTTATTAACAAATAAATAAGATTGTTTATAAAGTATGTGCTTTATCATCATACATGATTGGCTTGTATGCACACTACTATCAATCTCCCACTTTCACTAAAGCCAATCGCCATGGTATCTTATACCCATCTTCTCTAAGTGACGATTCAAACTGCTGTTGTGTTAGAGCTTTAGTAAATGGATCTGCAATGTTGTCTTGAGAGTCCACACTCTCCAAGGTGACGTCTCCTCTTTCAATGATCTCCCTGATCAAGTGAAATCGCCACAACACGTGTTTGGATTTCTGATGAGACCTGGGTTCCTTAGCCTGTGCAACCACTCTGGTGTTGTCACAGTAAACGGGAACTGCTTCTCTAATGCTAGGAACCACACCAAGTTTAGTTATGAACTTCTTCATCCAAACAGCTTCCTTTGCAGCTTCACTTGCAGCTATATACTCTGCCTCTGTCACTGAATCAGCAACTGTTTGCTGCTTGGAACTCTTCCAACTCATTGCGCCTCCGTTCAAGGTAAACACATACCCTGAAATAGATTTACTATCATCTTGGTCTGTTTGAAAACTTGAGTCCGTGAATCCCTCGAATTTTAATTCAGACCCACCGTAGATAAGAAAAATATCTTTAGTCCTTCTCAAGTACTTTAGGATATTCTTCACTGACTTCCAGTGCTCTTCTCCAGGATTCGACTGGTATCTGCTCGTTACACTAAGTGCATGAGAAACATCCGGTTTAGTACATATCATACCGTATATGATAGATCCTATTGCAGAAGCATAGGGGATCTTACTCATACGGTCTCTCTCCTCAGGTGTCTTTGGGGCCTGTTTCTTGGAGAGATGTATTACATGGCTCATCGGCATGAGACCTCTTTTGGAATCTTCCATGCTAAACCTCTTTAGCATCGTATCAATGTACATTCCTTGGGATAAGCCGAGCAACCTTTTAGATCGATCTCTATAGATCTTTATCCCCAAAATATAGGATGCTTCACCCAAGTCCTTCATGGAGAAGTTTTTAGATAACCAGATTTTAATTGATTGTAACATAGGAATGTCATTCCCTATCAGTAATATATCATCAACATATAATACAAAGAATGATACTGCGTTCCCACTAACCTTCTTGTATACACATGGTTCATTCTCGTTTTTGATAAAATCAAACTCTTTGATTGTCTCATCAAAATGAATGTTCCATCTACGAGAAGCTTGCTTCAACCCATAAATGGATCGTTGTAGCTTACAGACTTGATTTGTTCAAACCTTTGAAATAAATCCTTCTGGCTGTGTCATATACACATCCTTCTCAAGTTTCCCATTGAGGAAGGCTGTTTTCACGTCCATCTGCCAGATGTCATAGTCGTTATAAGCTGCAATTGCAAGCAAAATCCGAATGGACTTGAGCATAGCTACTGGTGAGAAGGTTTCATCATAGTCAACTCCTTGTCTTTGTTTGAAACCATTTGCAACCAGTCTGGCATTATAGGTCTCTACCTTCCCGTTTGCTCCAGTCTTTCTTTTAAAGACCCATTTACACCCAATAGGCTTAATGCCTTCAGGTGGTGAAACCAAAGTCCATACTTTGTTTTCATACATGGAGTCCTATTTCGAATGTCACGAAGGTCAGAAAAAACCATAACATTGATCCCGAGTGAAAATAGCGCAAGACAGCTCAACAGATAAACTGCGGGGAAACGAAGACCCAGTTATGAACCCATCTTTTTGGACTTAAAAAAGGTTAAATCCTATGTTATTGAGACACTCTCGGCGAGGGCTTTCTGAAAAGGTATAGCACGCCTCAAACGGATGCTCTGATCAAAAGGTAGAAAGTTTCGAATCAGACATCGCGTTGCTCGGAGTGCATGTACTTCGAGACGACGGGACCCACCACGTGAAGCCGCACCTCTACCTGTGGCAGCAGCAGGTAGAGTGGAGGCTCCTTGGTCTATATATATAGGTGCACCCCTCTCTTATTTCAAAAAATTTAGAAACTCTCTAAACCCCTGCCTGTTTGGTTTTCTGGCAATTTTCTTATCTTCCAAACCCAAATTTTTTCACTCTAACACGTAGATATACCCATATACTACCACATATCAGAAAATAAACGATAGATTCGGACGTGTAAAGCCTACGATTTGGCAAAAAGCCCGTGTAGCAGTCCATTGTGAGTATTTTTACTATCAGCAAGTCAATACTATTTCTTCACACTTTTATACACTTGCATATCAAGTTTCATTTTCTAAATATGTCTAGAACTTAGTTCTGTGGCTGTATTTGTCAACTTTAGGTATATTTTAGTACATAAACGTATTTTTTGGCATTTTTACAACTCAGTTTGATGATCCTTCGTTTCCAGCATCTTTTATATACTTGCATCTTCGTTACTAGCAACTTCGTCGGACTGGGTTATCTTCCCAGTCTGGGTTTCGCTTTTTTGTATATATTTAACTGTATATAAACTAACTTTTCAATTCTGTCAAGCTCGGATGTCAAATTCACGGTAGTTTACTGCTTTTATATATAAATATATATATATAAGCAGCCTTCACCACACTGGTTATCTTCCCAGTCTTGGTTGACTACTTTTTCTGTCTATATATATATATATATTTATATTTCAATTCGGCCTGGATCATTCTGTGGCCTTTTTACTGCTTTTATATATATATATATGCATATATAAGCAGCCTTCACCACACTGGGTTATCTTCCCAGTCTTGGTCGACTAATTTTCTGTCTATATATATATATATATATTTTTTTTTTTTACATTCTAGTTTGGCCTGGATCATTATGTGGCCTTCTTACTATTTTTGCAACATTCACCATATTGGATTATCTTTCCAGTCCTGGCTTGACTACATTTCTGTATATATTTATATTCCAGTCTAGGCACAGGCGTGAAAACCCATCGCCCTTTTTACTGTTTTATATATATATATTTCAATTCTATCCAGCCTGGATCATTCCGTGGGTTTTATACAGCTTTTATAAATATATATATTTCAATTCTAGTCCGGGCACCGTTGTGAAAACCCATCACCCTTTACAGCTTTCATATATATAATTATATATATATATATATATATATATATATTCCTTTACTCATATTTATTAAATTGTTGCTTTAAATATTCATTTTATATGAATCGGCACTGACATTTCTTCGGGCGAACTAGATTTATTTAAATCTCGCCAAATCTAGCTTTCAAACTGTTCAAAATAGGTCCAGACAGAATCGGGAAGCTAGAATGGCTGAGATTTATTTAAATCTAGCATTTTTTCCTAGTTTCAGTCATAAAAGAAACCTCGCGGCCCTTAGATCGCTATCTAGTGGGAACAAGACGCTTCGGCCATGTGCAAACCAGGATTTACTGAATAAATCCTTGGTTCTGGCGATATTTGGATATATATCTTTTTCTGTACAAATTTGAGCTGTGCAGGTTTATTGGCCTCCCTATGTGAGCATAGGAATCGTGGGATTCATGATCCAATTGATCAGAATCTGATTCTCACGATGGACAAACTCCACTTTACAAATGTACCCTGCTAGTTTTTCTGTAAAAATGTACATACAAAAGACCTTAAAACGGTTATCCGGATTTAAGGTCTCAACATAGTGAAAATATGGTTTGTCGTGTCAGACTCCCTCCGATGGCTATCATACCCATGAGGAGACCGACACTTGTATATATTTTATGGTCGAGGATGCTTCGCAGCCCAACAATCACCATTCAAATTGAGCCTTAAGGCTGAAAGGATAAAACTGAAGTATTGATATGCTTCAATTCCTATGTTAACGTAAGGGTTTGAAAAAACTGCTTTCAAAACATCACTTCAATAATCTTATTGAAAAGAAAAGCTTTTGCAAATCAAATCAAACACTTTTACAAATCAAATCAAAGACTTTTTACAAAAATCAAATCAAACCCTTTGTATATAGGTTCAACAATGCATAGACATGCTTTCAATCAAACATAGGCCCAATTTTCTTCCAACAATCACACATATTGTAGATTTAAAAGGGAAATATTGAAAAGATGTTGTACCATGTTTACACTGGAGTTGTGGGGTGCTTAACACCTTCCCCACACTTAACCAAGCCCCCGAACTCTAAACTTTATTTTCAAAGATCAAGTTTTGACATTGTCCAGCAATTGGGCGTCTTTTCAAACAAAACTCGGTTGAGTTGGTATAACCATTTCAAATCTACCAACTGGCGACTCTGTAAAACGTTCAAATCGTCGACATGATACATGTTGGCCTTTTTCTAAAAATTCAAAATCTTTTTTCACAATAAAAAGAGTAAGGGTAGAGATAACTTAGGAAGAGAGAAAGATCCAGGTTGTGACCCGACCCGCGGATTTTTTTCCCGACGTCGACAGGTGGTGACATTGTTGGGGATAGTAGAGGGCTTAGGCCGCATTTTAATCTTTTCAAAAATTTCCCTTTCAAAGATGCGTATGTGTGAATGCTGCGTCTTTACATTGAATGAATGCGTAAATGCTGCGTATTTACATTGAATGAATACGTGAATGCGGCTTTCCTATTTTTTTGGTGCTTCGCACCCATATTAGTGCTTCGCACCAATGTCATCATATGCATACGGTGAGATATGATGTATGTGAATTTATGTTGTGTGATTCCTCCTTTGGGAGGCAAAACTCGTCGGTGATAAGTAATGACTCTGGGGACGGCTAAGTCTCTGGGGGCTCATGAAAATGCACCACCCAGATTCGCTCTAGTTGAAAGATCGAATTAATTTCCGCTCTAGTAGATTGTGATGATCTGGGGACCTTCATGCCAAAAAGCAGCGAGAGTAGCCTAAGATAGGTCAGCCTTTGATTAACCAAATCCGATGGGAAGCTTCTTCATGCCTTCCTCTTTTAATTCAATGTCAAGTTTCCAATTCCAATGTAAAGGAGCACAATGTAAATATCATAATAAAATTTTACATTCTATGTTATATACATCTTGTTATGTCATCATGTCATCAATACAACTGACCTCTATTTTACAGGATAAGATTTAAAAACCCCTAAACATGACACATTGCATAACTTGTATATAGTTAGTGTCTATCAAGACTAAACTACTTACTCGTCTTGTAGGTAAGAGTGGTCTCATTACTAGATCACAATCTAAAAAGGCACAAAGCCTATTCACCGACATGGCTGAAAGTGGCCAGCACGAATCAGGTTCCGTATCTCGAAAGGACTTTGAGGGACTTAAGAATCAAATAGCAGAGTTGGCTATCCTCCTAAAGGAACAAAGTAAAAGCACTCAGGGCTAGACAACGCTCAATCAGAAAGAGTCCTCCTCACAGGGTGGCAATCGAAGTGCTGATAAAAAGGGGAGAAATGCAGATCCCTGAACCTCGATCTAGTTAAAGAAATAACAAAACCCCTGACAAATGGAAGAAACCATCCGTTCAATGAAAGGGACTGAAAACCTTGGAAGTGTCACCTATTCAGATCTCTGCATATTCCTAGGGGCTAGATATCCTGACAAATTCCAAGTCCCAGAGTTTGAAAAGTACAATGGGGCAGGCGATCCCTATACGCACTTGAAAGTATACATTAGCGAGCTAGGGTTTTATGCTTAAGATGAAAGCCTTAGAATGCAGCTTTTCCAAAAGAGTCTCACTGGAGAGGCTAGGACATGGTATGCCCGACTTGGCAATGCCAAAATTCACAGCTGGGAAGAGTTAGCCAACTCCTTCCTAAATCAGTACAGTTTTCAATCACAAATAGCACCGGATCGATACCAAGTGACTAAAGTCAAAAAGCAAAGTACTGAGTCTTTCCGTGAATATGCTCAAAGATGGAGGCGTATGGCAGCACAGGTCAGCCCGTCTATGACAGAAACTGAAATGGTGATGACTTTCATAGATATCCAAGAGGCACCTTACTATGAGAGGATCCTAGCTGGAATAGGAAAGCCATTCTCAGAAATGATCAAACACGGCGAGATGAAAGAGATGGGCCTGAAAGCAGGCAATATTAAAGATCTCACGGCCTTGTTGTATCCCTCATTGTACAGGGGCAGTCTAGGAGACCCAACCATAGTCCCCCCATCTAGAGGAAGGAAGACAATCTGTCTTTTCAACAACAGGCCTCATTCAACCAATGCCAGGACAGAAAGAGAAAATTTTAAAAAACAAAAAATCAGGTGTTCACTCCACTAGGCGATTCCCTTGAAAACATTTTGGTGATGTTAATAGATCACAAGAAAATTATCGAACTGGCTCCACCTCTTGATCCAAAAAGCAAAAGATACAATCCTAGCCAGAGATGTGCTTACCATTCAGGATCTCCAAGACACGATACACAAGATTGTTGGTCCTTGAAGCATAAAATCCAAAACTTGATCGAAAACGGCGATATTGTGGTCCAATAACCTGACCGTCCAAATGTCAACACCAACCTTCTGATGTCGCATGATACGGAGGGAGTAAACATGATTGGATCAGAAAGCGATGAAATGTATCCAAATCATAAATACATATGAAGGATGGAGGACTACCCCCAAAGAAACAGAACAAATGTCCTAGAACTGGTAAATGTAGAGGAGGGTATAACAGTGATGCAAAAATTGGATATGATCCAACATCAAGTAACTTTGTTGGCTAATCTGATAGTGCGCCAACATCAGGATACGAGGAAGCTTTTCACTCAACTATCAGAAAGCCAAGAGAAAGAGGAGGTTATTCAGAATTTAAGCATATCTCCCTCCAAGATCAGCCAGCTAAATGAAGAAGATCAAAGCATGCTGAGTAGACGAGAAAGGGGGAATGATAAAATTACTAGAAGATCTCTCCAAAGGAAAGATCGTTCGGAGGAATGCAAATTCCCAAATAGGAAATATCAAGCAACATTTCAAACGCTGGCAAACCCTCGAAATCCTAGCGCATCGAGAGTCAGGGAGAGTAGGCGGAGAAGGGTATTCACACCGTTGGGGGATTCGGTGGAAAATGTGTTATCCCTATTGGTTGCGCAAAGAAAGATTACTGAGTTGCTGCCTCCTGCAAAACCCTAGATGAAAAGTTATGATGCCATAAAGATATGTCTCTACCATTCTAACTCACCTGGACATGCAACTGAGGAATGCTGGTCTCTAAAACACAAAATCTAGGATCTCATTGAAAATGGAGAACTAAAGATAGAAGTCCAAATAAAAAGCTTAAGATGTCCACTCGAGACAAGCAGTTCAAAGGATGGGACGGGTATGAGCTCCAATCCTAGGTAGAACACAAGGTGGACTGATCTTAATGTCGGGAGTGACAGAGGAGACATGAGAGTCCTCTAAGGAAATTCATCCGCCACCATCAAATATCTTATTGCCCAAAGCCAGCAACCACATTTCTGATTTCCTTATGGATGATGAAGAGGAAATACTGATCCTTCCCAAGGTGAAAAAAGCCAAAAAGGAAGGTTTATTGCGAGAAATATAACAACAGTGCGAGAGGGATTTCATATTCAAAACCTCTCAAGCCTATGAGAAAGGTGAAGGAACAGATGAAGGAAAAGGTAGTGAAGTTCTCGAGAAAGCCAACCCATTGAGGAATCTAGAGTTCATCCCTTTCTGCGACGAGTCCAGTTTAAGCCTCCTTAAGGGATATGCTGATTTAGGAGGCGATCAAGTAATGGCCTGGGATTGAAGATATTCATGACCAGGAGGTAACCTCTATCACAAGCCTCGAAGGCAACATAACCGCTAACAACTGGACTATCAAGCCCCAGCTAACCAGGAGGACGTAGATCTAGAGGAAAGTTACGAGTTTCAGGGGATGTTGGGACGTTATCACATTCTTAGCATTATGCCTTTTATTTTCCATGCATGTAGAAAAAAAAATTAAATCAAAAAATACAAAAAAATCCAAAAATCCAAAAATCAAACCATTCAGACAAAGCTTGAACTACGAATGACCTGATCTCCCTTTACCCGGGAGTACGTAGGTAGCCATTTCTGGTGCGGTCAAACCAAAAAAAAATGTTCAAAAACCCATCAAACCAAAATAAAAATTTCAAACCAAACTCAAACGCAAAGGAGACACTTCCCAAACCTCTCACCTAAAACTCGAACTACAAATGACCTGATCTCCCTCCACCTGGGAGTACGTAGGCAGCCATTCAGGGTGCGGTATGACCTTCAAAGAAAAAAAAACCAATAAAAACTATCCCAAGACACTGAAACCCTATAAAATTCAAATGTTATCAAGTCTCCCTGGTCAATAGGCCCTATTGAGGAAAAACAAAGCTAGTCTATGAACCCAATGATAGACGAAACAACAATGCCAATATGGAATCTCTCTCTGAAGATGGAGGAGCAACTGCAAGTGCAATACCCTCAGCCTCCATACGGGCCAGAACATCCACTGCCATCTGCATAGCACTGCTGTGACCATCTATAAAGACACTCATATCGGCAACGATGCTGTGTGTATATGACCTGAGTGCAGTGCTATTAGCTATATAAACATCCCAGGGAGCTATGGCCTCATCCCTCGCAGCATAAGCAGCATTTAGGGCCACCAATACCCCCTCAATCTCCTCAAAAGCCGCATCTCGGGTAGATCGAGCCTCGTCTCTCTCAACCAATGCTGCATCCCTAGTAGCTCGAGCCTCGTCTCTAGCGGCAAAAGTTGTATCCCTGCTATAAAGGGCTGTCAACATCAACGCCTTAGCCTGATCTCTCTCGAGATTCATCCGAGCTAGTGAATCAACAAGAGCTGAATCTGTCCCGGCAGGGATACTCGGAGGGTCACTGACTAAGGCTGCTGTCAGACCCATAAATAACTCATCCTCCGTGGGAGAATTAGGATCCTCCATAGGCTCCTCCTCATTAGGACCAATACTCGGAGCTGACTGGATAACCGCAGCCAATGCAATATCTGCCTCCAACCATGTAGAATACTCTGAAGAGCAATTTGGATGGCTAGTAGGAAAATTAGCCCTCTCCCTATGATCCCAACATTCATAAGTCCTGGTAAGGTCAACTGATAACAAAGACGAAGATGATATCCGCTGATTTATAGCCCCGCAAAGTGGTGGATGATATGTGGTCACCTCTCTCAAACCCGCCAGAGGCAGATAATCTGTGCCAACTGCATGAGTGATAAAGCTGTAGAGGGAAATCAGCCCTGAGCATGGTAAGATCGAAAAGGGATGCTCGATCTCTAAAAAAAAGGCTGACCATGATGCCGCATCTGAACACTCCGTTGTCGGAAGCAGTAAGACATAGCTACTTCATGGGTAAAGCAATACCCATGATGTCAAAAAATGCCAATAGGGCTTAAATGTATCATAAACCACACATACAGCCGAACGGCGCTGCCTCTGAAAAATCCCCCTGGATGGGTATTGCAGAAAGCAACCGACCTCAGAGTCTTGGCTAATATTATCTGCAAAATCGTACAACCCTGTCTAAGGGCACGAACTACTACCATCAAGCTAGTATCTAGGGGGTCCGTATACAGGAGCATGTACAGATAAGCAGTGATGCACATCAACAGAACATCCACTCGTGCAAACTGCTACTCATCTGCCAGAATAATAAAATCCATAGAGAATCGCTCATAGCTGTCCAACCTACCAAAGCGATCAATCAAAAAAATCCATGGACACTACATGTCCTGCAGTAACCTCCTCAGCAATGACCCTGTGGCTCAGGCCTGTTATACCTATGAACGGTCGCCTTAAGTCACTGATGGCTGACCTGGCCCAAGGCAGATCTAGTGCCAAACTTGTAAGGCACTCATACTCCTCCAGTGTAAGAGTCGACTCATGAAGGCCAAACCTGAAAAGTCTACATTCAAGAAAAACACTCAAGATCTATGACCCAGGTTGTTCCATCAAATCTGGAGCAAGTCTCAAAAGGAAGAGACAGCGATACAACAAGATGACCAGTCACAGGGATGAAATGGTAATCATCACAGGAAGCAAACCTTCAGCAACTCATCACTCCTGAAGTGCGAGAAGACTTGATCATTTTTGACCTACAAAAGAATAGGGGCGACCGTTATGAAAAAGTCTATCTTATACCCGATGATCTGTTCCTTGAACAAAAGGCCACAGATTAAACCTCACAGATCAAACCAAATCTGATTAAAGCCATCACATCACCAACCATCACAAGTCCTTGTGTCCAATTCAGTGGAATCCGCAGGCTTTTTGATATTAACCATCAAAGCCAATAGCTCCTACAAATCAAAAATAATGATTGGGGCATCCAAACATCAAGGCCCATATCCACTATATATCCACTATGTGGGTTATGAGGTAAACAACTCTTTCGATTGTGGCGCCCTATCAGCCCATTTGTCAAACATACAACAAAGTAATCAACCAAGATGATAAGCCAGACTAGGGCAAGTTCAGAATCAACGACAACCCGATGTAGGGACCCTTACAACAAGAATGGACCTATTTCAAAAATTGTGACAATTCAGCACTGGGGCATTTATCAACCATCCAATGAAAATGCACCAGTTGGCACCATCAGCCTGGTCCATCATTATCCAAGTTTCCATCATTGGCAATCCAGTATGATCAATCTGTCTTTTCTAATCATAATTTTCTTAGAATACTGTGATCCACTGATAAGGTACGACTCTTTCATCTCTTTATGTGCTTTCAATTTCCAGTCATATACATTAGCAATAATATAAATGATAAGTATAAACAAGTCTTGCATTTGAATCTCAAAAAAAGAGGAAAGTAAATTGTTGCTTAACTTGTTATGAATTGGATTAATTCCGATAAGCGTCCATGGAGCAAGAATAATGGGAACGATTAGAGAATTAAGATAATTCAACCTTTTGATTAGGCACGACATCCTAGTTTAAAATGCTTTTTGGAACAAACTTGACCTCATATGCATGTCTGCACTTTGCTATCGCCCTAACTCTTAGTTGTGGGGTATGAAACTATGGTGACGGGGATGACAATTAGTAGCCTGCCTAATGTCTTGAATCGTGGCCTGGGTTATTCGAGTTATTAAGCCTGAGGGGTGTCTTTACACCTGGTGCCCTAAAGTTATCTGGTTTGCGAGCCACCGGCCTAACGCTCGTTACATGGGTAACTCAGTGCCTAAGAAAACGAGCATCACAAGAAGAAGAAGGCAAAACCTGAGCAGATCCGAATCGTAGCCTAGCTTACTCGAGTAATTAAGCCCTAGGGGTGTCTCTACACCTGGTGCCCTAAAGCCGTCTGGTTTGGGAGTCATCGGCCCAACACTCACTACATGGGTAATTTAGAGCCTAAGAAAATGAATCTTGTGTAAGGTCAGGCAAGGATCAAAAAGAGTATACCGCCTGACTTGTCTCGAAGTATGGCCTTTGTTACTCGAGCCAGTAAACCCAAAGGGGTGTCTTAACACCTAGTGTCCTAAAATCGTCTAGTTTAGGAGTCATTGGTCCAAAACTCGTTACATGAGTAACCCTGAATAACCTAAGAAAATGAGACAAAGTTAAGTGAGGGAAACAAAAAATTTGGCAAGATAAAAATGAGATTATCAAAAGTCCTATAAAGGAAACCCCAGCTAAGGGTTGCGTCACTCATAGTGCACATGTCATATGATATTTAATTTTATGGAGCAGTGTCTAGAGCAAAGATGAGGTGTCTCTAATGAAGGGAGATGAGTCTTTTGAATCTGATCCTACCCATAAAAAATGACCATTGATGCTTAAAAGTCTTCCTTGCGATTTCATAACTTGTCAATTTTTTTTTTGATTTCCTTAGGAAAAATTCATTTTCATACTCCCTTTCAAGATCTTTAGCAATAAGATAAAAGCGCATTGAATACAAGCCTTCAATTTCAGAAACTTTAAACTTCAAATGCATCATTCACAAGATAATACTAATCCCGAAGGCCGGAGCCATCAAGCTTTTGACACATTTCGTTCAATGTACAGGAAATTGCTCACTCAGGATGTGGTCAACAAAGCAAGTTTCTTCTGTGAACCCCAGTAACAACTTGCGAAAGGGCTGGGGCATTTCTGATTCCAAGAAATGGAAAGGATCTACGGTGGGACCAGGCTGCTCATCAAAAGAAAAGGGAGAATTCTTGAAAGAAATCAAGGCGACATAAGCTTATCCCTCCACAAGAAGGGAAAAATTATCAATAGAGTCATTAACTAAGAAAAAATAGATGCCCGATGACAAAAGGTCTGGCAAATGAAATCTACACCATTAAACATGTCAACCTGCGCCAAATCCTCACAAGTCAAGGCATCTGCACTGCATTTTAACTCTGGGCAACGAAGGAACGAGCTACATCCTCCAGAACGTTAACATCACCCGGGTCATCAGCCAAGCCAGATCTAATCCAGTAGGGCCAGCAAAGTAAATAGTTTGCCTTTTTTCATAATCAATGATCAAACCGGTGGCGTCAATCCAGCGTAGCATTGAAGAAGGATTCAGGTGATGTAGGCCGTGGAACACTACTTCAGCGAAGATATCGGGATATCTCCTAATAAAGCCATCAGTGTTGGGACCGCCAGAGGGACTAGCACCAGATCCAGATATAGAAAAATAGCCGCCTCAACGGGATCTCCACAAAAGACGACATTATAAAAGGGGAACATTTGAATCTGCCATGACAAAAGAAGTCATATAGGAGTTAGAGCTGATAAGCCTATCAAAATCTATGCCTAAAAATAAACTTTAAATCACCTCAGAAAGAATGAGGTATGGTTCTACATCAATTTAATTAAGCATATGCATCAACCTAGGATAAATTAAGATCATCATATCATGTCTGGTTCGCACATGTGCAGCAAGCGCTACATCAGCGCTACATCAGCGCACATCTCCATTAAAAAGTTAGGTATACATACCAAGTAGAATTAAAAATTGCATACTCATTAAATACATAAACTCGATGAAAAAGTCTGCTACCATTCGAGTAGGCATCGGGATAGTCCACTGATCAACCATTGTCCCTACCATCAGGGTAGGCACTGTTGCAAACTACTGATGTAAGTTATCATCAGGATAGGCATTGGAAGCACCCACTGAGGTAAATCGTCAAAAGAGATATATCCCCAGCAGAGGATCCTTCAGAAATGTACAACGACATCATCCAAGAAAAAATCTTCCCCTTGATAGTATCGACAGATTAGTGAAACCATTGGTCTTAAAACCAAGGTAACAGCAAAGACTATTATAAAGGACGTCATCCCCAGCAGAAATATGGGAAACATTTCAGTTTATCCTTGTCAAACAAGCATCGGCAACACCGATGTAAATCAAACCATTGGAATTAACACCACCATGGACATCAGCAGCACTGGTGAAAGTCAAACGTTGAGATCCGCCCCAACACATGCATCATCCATGACAGGTCAGGGTAAGCGATATGCGATTTGCTAAGTGTGAAAACATTTTAACATTCATTGCATTATGATTTTCATTATTATTATCATGTCATATTTCAAGTGTCTAGTAAATCTTTATCATGTTCATTCCATTGCATTGTAAAAACATGATAAAGAGTGGCATCTGTAGACACTCAAATTTTTTGCATTCCTTGTACTAACCCTGCAGGAGGGCAAAACCGTCAACTCAACCCCGATCATTAATATTGGGATGTCAACTCAACCCCGGTCACCAATACCGGGACAACCACAGCCCCTATCACCAATATCGGGATGTCACCTCAACCCCGTTATCCAATACCAGGGACAACCACAGCCCCAATCACCAATATCGGGATGTCAACTCAACTCCGGTCACCAATACCTGGATAACCACATCCCCGATCTCAATACTGGGCCATCAGTTTAACCCCGATCTCAATACCGAGCCAACAGTTCAACCCTGATCTCAATACTGGGCCATCAGTTCAACCCCAGTCTCAATACTGGGCCATCAGTTCAACCCCAGTCTCAATATCGATCCATCAGTTCAACCCCGGTCTCAATACTAGGCCATCAATTTAACCCCGATCTCAATACCGGGCCATCAGTTCAACCCCAGTCTCAATACCGGGCCATCAATTTAACCCTTGTCTTAATACCAGGCCATCAGTTCCACCTTGGTCTTAATACCGGGCCATCAGTTCAACCCCGGTCTCAATACCGGGCCATCAGTTCAACCCCGATCTCAATACCGGGGCATCGATTCAACCCCGATCTCAATACCGAGCCATCAGTTCAACCCTGATCTCAATACTGGGCCATCGGTCAACCCCGATCTCAGTATCGGGACATCAGGTCAACCCCGACCTCAATACCAGGCTGTCAGGTCAACCCCAATCTCAGTATTGGAACGTCAGGTCAACCCCGGTCTTAATATTGGGATATTAATTCAGCCCTGGTCACAACCTGAGAGGTACAGTTAAGCCTTGGTCACAACTAGGGAGATCTAGTTCAGCCCCAGAGATAACCCTGGGAAGCCAATTCAACCTTCAGAGATAAACTTGAAGCATCACATCATCCCTGGAGTTAACCTTGGGAGGACCAAGTCAGCCTCAGAGATGACCATGAGGACAAACAGAATCAGTTGGGATCCAAACCTCGGGAATAACCCTGGGAAAATAGTCGAGGACCGTGCCAACATAAAAGGTAATCCCAAAAGGGGAAAAATGGTTATTTTACCAACTTGAAGCCGATTCGATCAGACTCTAGCTGAATTGATGCCAAGAAGGTCAGAAAGAACCATAACATTGATCCCGAGTGGAAACAGCGCAAGACAGCTCAACGGATAAACTACGGGGAAATGAAGACCTGGTTATGAACCCATCTTTTAGGACTTGAATATGGTCAAATATTATGTCATTGCAACACTCTCGGCGAGGGCTTTCTAGAAAGCTATAGAACGCCTCAAACGGACGCTCCGATCAAAAGTTAAAAAGTTTCGAATTAGGCCTCGCGTTGCTCGGAGTGCATGTACTTCGAGACGACAAGACCCGCTATGTGGGTCATACCATGTGGAGCCGCACCTCTACCTGCAGTAGCAGCAGGTAGAGTGGAGGCTCCCTGGCCTATATATAGAGGTGCACCCCCCTCTCATTTTAAAAAATTTAGAAATGCTCCGAACCCTTGCATGTTTGGTTTTCTAACTATTCAAACCCAATTTTTTTCACTCTAACACGTAGATATACCCACATACTACCACATATCAGAAAATAACATGTAGATTCGGATGTGTAAAGCCTACGATTTGGCAAAAAGCTCGTGTAGCAGTCCATTATGAGTATTTTTACGATCAGCAAGTCAATACTATTTCTTCGCACTTTTATACACTTGCATATCAAGCTTTGTTTTCTAAATATGCCCTGAACTCAGTTCCGTGGTCCCTTTTTGTCAACTTTTGGAACATTTTAGAACAAAAATGCATTTTCTGGCATTTCTACAACTCGAATTAACGATCCATCGCTTCCGGCAGCTTTTATATACTTGCATCTTCTTTACTAGCAACTTTGCCGAACTGGGTTATCTTCCCGGTCCGGGTTAGGCTTATTTTTGAATATATTTAACTGTATATATACTAACTTTTCAATTCTGTCAAGCCCGGATGTCAAATTTGCGGTAGTTTACTGCTTTTATATATAAATATGCATATATAAGCAGCCTTCACCACACTGGGTTATCTTCATAGTCTTGGTTGACTACTTTTCTATCTATATATATATATATATTTATATTTCAGTTCGGCCTGAATCATTCTGTGACCTTTTTACTGCTTTTATATATATATATATATTTATATATATATATATATATATGCATATATAAGCAGCCTTCACCACACTAGGTTATCTTCCCAGTCTTGATTGAGTAATTTTCTATATATATATATATATATATATTTACATTCCAGTTTTGCCTGGATCATTCTATGGCCTTTTTACTATTTATATAATATTCACCATACTGGGTTATCTTCCCAGTCCTGGTTGACTACGTTTCTGTATATATTCACCATCATGGCTCGCTGATACGTTGCTCCGGCATTGATGAGGCCGAAGGATAGTCATCGATAGTAGAAAGTTTCCCAGGGAGTGATAAAGGCTATTTTCTCCCGGTCTTCCTCAGCAACCATGATTTGATGGTAACTAGCAAAGCAATCCACGAATGAATACATGTCATACTGCGCAGTATTATCGATTAGAATGTGGATGAAAGGTACCGGGAAATTGTCCTTGAGGCAGGCTTTGTTCAAATCCCGGTAATCCACGCATACTCATATCTTCCCTCCCGATTTAGGTACGGGAACTATGTTTGATAGCCATTCGGGGTATGGTGATACCATGATGATCCCGGCTTTGAATTGCTTAATGACTTCTTCTTTGACTTTGAGACTCCACTCAGGTTTCAATCGTCTGAGCTTCTGTTTGACTGGTTTGAACCCTTCTTTGATGGGTATTCGATGGATGACAATGTCTGTGGATAGACCGATCATGTCTTTATGTGACCATGCAAATACATCCTGATACTGTGGCAGGAGTTCGATCAGGTCGGCTTTTCAATTTGTTGTGAGGTCTGAACTTATTTGGATTTCTTTGATGTTTTTAGAGGTTCCTATGTTGATGGTGGAGGTTTGGTCAAGGTTTGGTTTGGGTTTATCTTCGACCAATTCCTTGATCTCCTCTGGCACCTCATAGTCATCTTCATCCTCTTGATCAATATCCATCAAGTCGAAGTTCAATTTTACATCCAAGTCGGAGTCATCTTGACAGGTTGGCATCTCATTAGCAGAGACACACACCTCCAATGCTTGGGTCCTGAAAACAAAAATGCTTTCATTAATATATGCAACTGCTTAAATACACAAGGTATTTGTAAAATATGACAAAAGTTACTGCTCTAGCTGTGCAATCAAAGTAAGCAGTAAATGAAAGCATGATTAAGGGCAGATGTACTCTCTGCCCCTTTTCCCTTTTTGACTTAGGCAAGGGACACTACTTCAGTTGTCTAGTGTCAGATTCTCATTAATTGGTAGAATCAAGGAATTGTTCTCGTCTGCCTCGTCCTGGATGATGACTGAGACATCATTGAGAATAGGGCCAATGCTTTTCTGTAGATCATTCCTCTTCTTGATGTGAGGAATTTGGACATGGTCGTCATCACTGTCGGGGAGTTCATCATTCATACCCTCGTTGTTGAGAATGACTCTCATGTTAGCGAATGGGTCTCGTCCTTTATATAGGATCTTTTCTTTTCCCTTTTTGTTATTTACCTCAAGCTTGAGGGTTTTTCTTTCATGGACAGGTATGACTGGAGGAAATAGCGTGGCTGATATCGTAGTAGGGATCTTCCTTGTAGGTTTCACCCAGCCGACATTTGTGAGGTTTGGGAGCAGAATTGTAGAGGCATGAGCCTTGGGATATTTATATGGATTCTGGTGGCTTGACCCAGATGAATATCCCAATCCTGCTCTTCCCATCTAACTTGGGATTGGGACTGGCATCTTGATGCCTTGCTTATCTTTTCCCAACCCTTCTCTAAATTGGAAACCCGAAGATACCATTTCTTGGCCTACGGTCATTACTTCAATGGACACTCTAGGTTTTAGGGTTGGTGCTCTGATTGGTAGATATTGAGTATCGCTTACCTCGAAGGCTTGAAAACACGTATGCTCAATCCCCGTGTCCAGGCTAATCACCGACATGTCTATGTAGGTAGGGTATCCTGGTTCGGCATTGACCGTTATGAGGCTATCGTTAATGATGAACTTGAGTTACTGATGGAGGGTGGATGGCGCTGCCCCTGTCATGTGGATCCATGGTCTACCTAACAATAAGTTATATCCAGTGGCGATGTTGAGCACCTGGAAGGATACGTAGAAGGTGTGTGGACCAATTTTCAGAGGAAGCTTGATTTCCCCCATAGCCTGGCGGCGAGATTCATCGAAAGCCCGGATGACCATATGACTGGTTTTGATCCGGTTCGAATTGATCTTCATTCTTTCCAACGTGTCGTATGGACAAATATTAAGGGAAGATCCTCCGTCAATAAGTACTTTTTTGATCACGTATCTGGAGGACATTACAGCTATATGCAGGGACTTGTGGTGGCCCCTTCCCTCAGCTAGGATATCATCGTTTACGAAGGAAATCACATTGCTGTTGAAGATGTGTTCTATCACATGACAAAATATTTCTTTGTCTACCGTGTGGGGCAGATGGGCTTCTTCTAGTACCTTCACTAGAATGTTGCGATGGTCTTCTGATGATAAAACCAGGTCGAGGATGGACACTTGCTTGGGTGCGTCTTTCAAGCTTTGCACTATCTTGATTTCATTGTGTCCCATTTTGTTGAGGAACTCAGTGATCTTTTCTTCAGCCACCTTTTCTTTTGCTTTGGTAACTGGTTTAATTACACGCTGAGGCAGGTATAATGGATTATCCTTTGATAGGATGGAAATGTTGTTTGAAGTAGAGCTTTTAATGTCCCCGTAGTTCCATGGGACCTTCTTTAGACTGATGATTGGATATTGAGGTCTGAAGGACAAAATTAGAGGTTGAGGTGCAACCACCTTCATATGATTTTGGACTTCTTGGACCACTTTCCCTGTCAGTACCAGGGTTGTGAGGATTGATTCCTTATCTCAGGATACGACAGCCACTGTGTCCTGGTACCATGTATTGGGGATCTAGAGGCTATCTTTATCTTCCAAGTCGAGGATTTGATCTCCTCTGATTAGGTCACCTTTCTCAATCAGGTCTTGAATTAGGTTACGAAGTGCCCAACATTCTTCCTATCACGGCCGGGAGAGTTGGAATGGTACTGACATATTTGGTCAGGTTTGAATTTTTTGGATTGAGGGTTTAATGGGGGTAATAGATCTGCAACCATGTCCTCGTTGATCATCATTTAGAGGATTTCTTTCATTGGCTGGTTCAGATTGGCGAAATTCATTTGAAACAGGAATTTTCTACCTTCTTGGGTATACTCATTTTTTACCATTGGTTGTTCGTGCAACTAGGTAATGATCCCTATTGGGAATGGAATTGATTTCCATCGGAGGAGAATGACTGCCAATAGATTGATGAATTTGCTTCAGCATCTTCTTGGTGAGTTGACTGCTGGAAGACGACCAGTGCAGCCAACTGCTCCATTTGTTCTTTGAGAGACTTAATTTCTTGCTCCATCATGAATCGCTTGTCAAAAGTTTTTGAACTCTCTAGGCTACTGAGATTGGATTGACTTGGTTCCCCAACGTAACGGAGGTATTTAGATCCTTCTCCATTTGAGGTACTGATCATGTTGACATTTTTCTCTTTGTGCTGTGGGAGAGGATTGTCTTAGACATGGGGATGGTCAGGCTTTGTTACCATAATTTCCCCGCTGTCAATCAAGTCTTGAATTTTGTGCTTGAGAGACCAACAGTCTTGGGTATCATAGCCTGGAGACCCATAATGATAAGCACATTTCTTGTTAGGGTCGAAATTCCTTCCGTTAGTGTTGGTTGGGGGAAGGAGTTGAACAATCTTCTTCTGAGCTGTCAGAAGTTTGAACACATTCTTGAGGGAATCCCCTAGTGGGGTGAAATTTCTTTGACGCTTGACTTCCATGTTTTTCTTGAATTGAGGGTTGGCAAGCTGTGCTGAAGCTTGGAAAGGGGTATAGTTCCTCCTTTGAATGGGCATGTGGTTTGACTCGCCCCTTGAATTGTTTCCTTGTAAGACCAAGGAGACTTCTTCGTCTTTCTTTTTATGGACCCTCCGGGGATTACTCCTATAATTTTTGGATTGGATATGTTTCGGCGATAGCTTCGAGGGCGGTTAGATCTTTTATCTTTCCATATTTGAGCCCCATTTCCGCCATCTCTCCATGCTTGATCATTTTAGAGAATGGTTTTCCTATTCCCGCTAGGACCCTATCATAATAAGGTGCTTCTTGGATATCGATGAAAGTCATGACTATTTCAGATTCAGTCATGGTTGGGGTGACTTGTGCTGCGACCCATCTCCATCGTTGGGCATATTCTCTGAATGATTCAGTGTTAATTTTTTTGATTTTGGTTATTTAATATCATGTCTAGAGCCAGCTGTGATTGAAAACTGTACTGGCTCAGGAAGGCATGGGCCAGTTCTTCCCAACTATGAATTTTGGAGTTGTCCAAGCGGGCATACCAAGCTCTGGCTTCTCCGGTTAGACTCTTCTAGAATAGTTGCATTCGAAGCTTCTCATCCACAGCATATGATCCGAGTTCTCCGATGAAGACTTTTAGGTGTGTGTAAGGATCCCCCATTCTGTCATATTTCTCAAAATCAGGGACTTGAAATTTCTCGGGATATCATGCCCCGGGGAATATACATAGATCAGAGTAAGTGACACTGCCAAACAGTCCCGGTTCCTTTGATTGACCAGAAAGTTTCTTCTATTTGTTGCACTTTCTTGAGAATGTCACCAGTTTCCTGTTCTTTGACGAGGGGGGTGATTTCCTAGAGTTTTGTTAGTTGTATCCTGGTTCTGTGGTCCAGGAATCTGAGTTTCAACTTTTTTAGTCTCTTGATGGCCACTGCTACCACCAGATGTTCCTGGTTCTGTGAAGCTTGAGATTTTTTCTCTTTAAGGGCCTTGCTTTGTTCTCGTAGGAAGCCAGCTAACTCGGCTATCTGATTTTTTAGTCCTTTGAACTCCTCCCTAGATATAGGGGTGGATTCTGGTTGAGCACTGGAAGCCATGTCCGTGGATGGACTGGGTGCTTTAGATTTAGATCAAGTAACCGGACCAATTTTTACACCTACAACAAAATATAGGCGTGTCAATATCCTGAGGTAGGTAAGGGTTGGATGCATGATGTGTTTTTTAGTGTTTAATCCTGCAAAACCGAGGTTAGTTATTTAGATGGAAGGATGACAGAATATTTATCTGACAGAAAAGTAAATCTTTCATTATGTCATTTATATTGTGCTTCTTAGTAATTGGTTAATCAGAGGTTAACCTATCTTAGGTTACTCTCGCAGCTTTTGTTTCGGCATAAGGGCTCCCAGATCATCGCAATCTACTAGAAGGGAAATTAATTCGATCGTTCAACTGGAGCAAATCTGTAGTGGTGTATTTTCATGAGGCACCCCCAGAGACTTAATCGTCCCCAGGGTCATTACTTAACATCGACCGGGTTATCCTCCTTGTGAGAGGGACACACCATATACATTCTCATACACCGTGCCTTACCGTTTATGTATGAAATGACATTTTGGGTGCGAAGCACTAAATATGAGTGCGAAGCACTAAGAAGCAGGAAAGCATTCATTCACATTCATTTAATGTAAAGACGCAACATTCACTCATCCATTGACTGTGGAGACGCAAGATTTTATGCATTCAATAGTTTTGAAAGGAAAATGATTGAAAAGATTTAAAAGCGGCCTAAGCCCTCTACTATCCCCAGCAGAGTCGTCATCTTATCGACGTTGGAAAATTTAAGAATCCCGCGGGTCGATTCATAACTCGGATTTCCTCAAATCGATCTTCCTAAGTTCTCTCTACCCTTATTCTTTTTATTTAGGAAAAAGGTTTTGAAGGGTTTTTTAGGAAAGAGGCCAACATATGTTTATGTCAACGATTTGAATGTTTTAACAGAGTCGCCAGTTGGTAGATTTGAAAATGGTTGTACCAACTCAACCGAGTCTGATTTGAAAAGAGGCCTAATTGCTGGACACTGTCGAAACTTGATCTTTGAAATCGAAGTTTTGAGTTCGGGGGCTTGATTAAGTGTGGGGAAGGTGTTAGGTAGCCCACGACTCCCGTGTAGACACGGTACCACATCTTTTCAATATTTCCCTTAAAACTGGAATGCGTAAGTAAATGCTATTTGAAAATTGGGCCTATTGATTTGATTGATTGAAAGCTTTGACAGACTTCGTTGAGCCTATATACGAAGGGTTTGAATTGATTTGCAAAAGCATTTAATTTGATTTACAAAAGCTTTTCTTTTGATTGAAAATAATAGTTTTGAAAGCTGGTCTATCAAACCCTTACGCTACCATAGGAATTGAAGCGTATCGCTACTTTCAATTTTATCTTTATAGCCTTAAGGCTTCATGTGAATGGTGATTTGCCAAGCTGCGAAGCATCCTCGACCACAGGAATAGACAAGTATCGGTCTCCTCATGGGTATGAAAACCATCAGAGGGAACGCTGACACGACAATTGATATTTCACTATGACGAGACCTTAAATCTGGATAACCGTTTTAAGGTATGTGTACGTACATTTTACTAGAAAAACTGGCAGGGTACATCTGTAAACTGGAGTTTGTCCATCATGGGAATCAGATCTCGATCAATTTGATCGTGAATCCCATGATTCCTAGGCTCACATATGAGTAGCCCATAAACCTGCACAGTTCAAATTTTTACAGAAACAGATATATATATTTACATCCTCACGTTGCAATGGAACCAATGATTCATTAGTAAATTCTGGCTGCGCGTGACTAAAGCGTCTCGTTCCCACTAGATAGCAATCTAAGGGACGCGAGGTTACTTTTGAAGCTAAAACTAGAAAGAACGCTAGATTGAAAGAAATCTCAGCCATTCTAGCTTCCCGATTCAGTCTGGAGGTTTTGAACCGTTTGAAAACTAGAATTGGCGAGATTTAAATAAATAATGGACTGTAATACGGGCTTTTTGCCAAATCGTAGGCTCTATACGTCCAAATCTACTGGTTATTTTCTGATATGTAGTAGTATATGGGTATATCTACGTGTTGGAGCAAAAATATTTGGGTTTAGAAGAGGTGTAAAAGTCAAGAAATTGAACTAGCAGAGCTTTGCTGCGTTTTGAAAACTTGAAAATGAAGGGGGGGTGCACATTTATTTATAGGCCAGGGAGCCCTAGCTCTACCTGCGACTACCGCAGGTAGAGGTGCAGCTACCCTAGATGGGACCCACGAGCCGGGTTCAGTTATCTCAAAGTACGTGCACTCTGAATAATACGCAGTCGAAGTTGAAACTTTCGAACTTTTGATCGGAGCATCCGTTTAAGGTATGCAATACCTTTTTGGAAATCACTCGCTGACAGTGTCGCAATGACATGGGATAAAACATATTCCAGGTCCAAGAAGACAGGTTCAGAACCAGGTCTTTGATTCCCCGTAGTTTGTTCGTTGAGCTGTCTTGCATTGTTGGCACTCGGGATCGTTGTTGTGGTTCGTTCTGACTTAGATGACATCAATTCAGCTTGAGTTTGATTGAATCGGTTTAGAGTTGGTAAAATGACTATTTTGCCTCTCCCGGGGTTGCCTGTGGTGTCAGCACGGCCTTTGATGGATCTAACTTCCTAGGGTTGTCTCTGGGGATGAACTGCACTTTTCAGATTGACGCCGGGGCTGACTTGACATGTTCTGGGTTGATGTCCAGGTTGACCTGTACCTTCTGGGTTGAGACCGGGGCTAATCTTGATGGCCCGATATTGAGATTGGGGTTGGACTTAACAGCCCTATCAACGATCGGGGTTGAGTTGATAACCTGATATTGAGATCGGGGTTGATTTGACGGTCCGATTGGAGATCGGAGCTGGATTGAGTACCGCTATGGGTGATCAGATTTGACTAGAGTACCGATATTGGGGATCAGATTTGGATTTATCGATATTGGTGGTCGGATTTAGGTTTACCAATATTGGTTATCGGATTTGAATTGACAGACCGGCATTGGTGGCCGGTTTTGAGTTGGAGGCCTGGTATTGAGACCGGGGTTGATTTGAAAAGACTGGCTCTGCCCTTCTACAATGTTAGTGATGGGACAGGGAAAACTTTGAGTGTCTACAGATGCCCCTCTTTATCATGCCCATGCAATGCAATGGATTGGGCAGGATAAAGATTAGTAGACACTAGAAATGCAAACGTAGATGCCTGGCAGTGTATGGCATGTCATGTGTAGGGTCAGTACGGATTACTTCACGTCATTGTCTGCTGGGTATAACGTTACTCGTGACGACCATTGAGGTTGATACGATTATCGTTGATTAACCCTCCCTGATGAGTTGTCAGATTTGGGGCTATAAAAGACGACTTTCGTCACCTTTTGATGGGGATGACGATGTTCATGATAGCCTGCTTGCCTCTAGTGAGATTGGTGAAGATAAGCTATCATAGATTTTTTCGTCTTGATCTGCTAGGGATGACGTCTTTTACGATTGCTTTGTAGATTCTGATGAGGTTGATATAATTGTTGTTGATTGACCTCCCTGATGGGGATGTTATGGTCGCTTCCTTGATTTGAGATCAAGGGTGTCTATGTTCATCGATTGAAAGATACTCCGCTGGGGATAGCTTCTGGATATTGAATTGTTTTGACTGAAGCTTCTAACTCCTACCTGGACCATAGTCTACACTGGTAGTTCGCCATAGGAGTATGTATCATCGACCTCAATTAATAATCCCCTTTTGAGGATGTGTATAATAGATTCCATCATCTATTCTCTGTGGGGATGGAATATTGCAGGACTTCTGCCTCGAGATTATCTCCTGATGTCTCATGGGCTAGTCCGATGGTCGAAGCATCATTGGGGTTGGGCCAACGTCTAGATTAGATCTCAGTCTATACCCGAGCTTTGCTGGAATTGAGCCAACGGTTGAAATCCACTTCGGTCTGTACCTGAACTTCGCTGGAGGTGAACCAATGGTTGAAACTACTTCGATCAGTACCCGAACTTTGCTGGGGCTGAGCCAACGGGTGAAACTGCTTCGGTCAGTACCCAAAATTTGCTGGGGCTGAGCCAATGGCTGAAACTGCTTCGGTCAGTACCTGAACTTTGCTGGGGCTGAACCAACGGCTTGAAACTGCTTCGGTCAGTACCCGAACTTCACTGGGGCTGAGCCAATGGCTGAACTGGACTTTGGTCGATACTCGAACTTCACTGGGGCTGAGCTAATGACTGAAACTGAACTTCGGTCAGTGACCGAACTTCGTTGGGGCTGAGCCAACAGCTAAAACTATTTCAGTTGATACCCGAAATTCGCTGGGGCTGAGCCAACGGCTGAAACTAGACTTCGATCGATATCCGAACTTTGTTGGGGCTGAGCCAATGGCTGAAACTATTTTGGTCGATACCCGAACTTCGCTAGGGCTGAGCCAATGGCTAAAATCAACTTCAAACTATACCTGAACTTTGCTGGAGGTGAACCAACGGTTGAAACTGCTTCGGTCAGTGCCTGAACTTTGAAAAATGATAGTTTTTGGCAGTTTTGCGCAATTCTTTCATAGTTTTTCTGCAGTTTGATTTGTTGATCTCCGGATAAGGCTCCGTGATGAATACCAAGGTCTTCGAGAAATTTCCCTTTCCGTCAGGATGACGCTGCTTAAACGCAGGATTTTTGGCCAAACAGCTCAATCGCGTAGCAATTTATCTTCAGATTTGACTTGGCAGCCCATTTAAACTCTGTTTTGACTCGAACTGAACCAGGCTCGGGGGAAGTGGGACCCACCTGGGTTGCCGCAGGTGGAGGTACGATAGCCGCAGGTAGAGGTGCGGCTACCTGGGCTTTAAATGGAGCTTGGGAGTTTTCATTTTGCAAGTTTCCTGTTTGAGCAACGAAAGGATTTTTGAATCTTCTTTTTAAGATCTACAGAGTTCTGGCCATCAAATTCTGATTCCGTCGGTTCCTACGCATTCAGTGTAGCGCAGGTAACGTTTTACATATTTTTTTCGCAGTTTTTGACCGTTAAAAGCATGCGAACCGCCTAGGGTTCTTTCAAATGCAATGTATGAAAAATGCATGCCTATATGACCTATAAAAATTTTTCTGACTACATACGTATGCATATCTTACTGTAATGCACGTTTGTATGTAAGAAAATTTAGGTTCTGAGACAGTCAATTTTTGCACTTTTTGATCAGTTTAGTCATCCTTTTTGAGGCCTAGTGAGCCTGGATTTTCAACTAAAAATGTCCATGGTAATTTGGCTACCATGTGAGTTTGATTTTTGATTTTATTTTCATAAATATGAACTGCTTCTATTTTGGGTAGGTGTGCTACTGAATGGCCACCTAGGCATGCCTGTGTGCATGTGGACAGTCTATTTTTACAAAGGAGACTCTAGAGAAATTTTTCCAAAATCTTAGGCTTTAAAAAACATGCATTTTTGACTCTGTGGGGAAATTTGTTTACTGACCCATGCAGTTTTTGAGTTGTTAGGTTTTGAAAACATGCAGTTTTGACTTTACTTGTGTATTTTTGACTGACCCATGTATGTCTTAGGACCTAGAGATATATGTTGGACTGATTGAAAAATTATAAGCCATAGGTTTTAGGCTTATCGCACCCTTTTTGAGGTGATTTGGAGACTTGTTGCCGTAGATGGATCGTGATAGACCCAGCAGTTCCTAGTAGGGTCTCTTCATGTGTTAGACGTAGAAGGGCGTCTGATGTGCCACAGCCACGTCCGGCTAGGACGCCTCGTAGACTGGTAGAGGGCAGGGTTCATCCCGGGAAGGGTTCATCCCGGGCAGGGTTCATCCCGCACAGGATGAGCAGCCATTGGATATTAACGATGAGGAGGCTCCGTTTGCCATTTCTACTTTCGCTCAGGCTCCACGTGCGGAGGTCCCAGGCATTGCTGTGCCTACTCAGGAGCTACTGGGCGACTTGAGTCGCCATCCTTCGAGATATCTTCACGCCAATGAGGTGACTTGAAGTCTTTCTTCTCTCTAGATTCTTTTCTTCCTTTTTGCCATTCTTGGGGCACAAGGTTTTTAATTTTGGTTGGTTTTTTGATGCAGGTTCCCGGCTTTACGCAGCCTCGAGGGAACTGGTTTAGCGTGCACTCCCTGTATCACACTTTGCATGAGGATTACAGGGAGATTGTAGATGGCTGGGGATTTTAGGCCTTTTTTTCTATCCTTCCCCGCCGTTGCCCCTGGGGATATATGAGGGCTTTGTCTGAGCGCTGGTTCCATCAGACTCAGTCCCTTTATTTGCTGGATTACGAGGTGATGTTGACTCCTATGGATTGGAGATTTATCACTGGCATTGAGTTTGAGGGCGAAGTCAGTACCTGTCATGACTGACATTTTGCCCGCTATCGTTCGGTCCCTGCTTGGAGTCCCGACGATGGCATTCAAGGGTCGGGCAGTCCGATCTGGTCCCTTGAGTATAGATGCCCAGGATGGGACTTTGCAGTTGCTTCCGCCTGATGACCAGAGGGCTAGAGATCGCATTCTGAGGCGATTATTTTTGTCGATCTTCAGGGGTTGTTTCGTGGCGGATAACTCGTCTACTGTGTCCTTCGCTTTGATTAGCGCCACTCGACATGTAGAGCGCCTCAGTGAGCATGATTGGGGCTCCTATACCTTTGCCTATTTTATCAGGGGCATGCGCATATTTTTGGAGGGTACGACAGAGGCTTGGTTAGGATTTTACCCATTTTTGCTGGTGAGTACATCTTTCTGTACCTTTTTGATTTCAGCATTTTTGTCAGTCTTGATCACTGAGGACTTTTGGTATTTGCATGGTCAGCTTTGGGCATTTGAGAGGATTCCTTACCTACGACCAGCTACTTCTTTAGGTCTGGAGAGCTATCCTCGAGGACGGAGATGGCATCACTCCACTTTGATGGAGGTCCTTGCTGCTGAAGGATTCACTCATACCTGTCTATAGTTAAAGCTTTTGACGGCTAATTTGATTACCTGGACGCCGTACACATCCTGAGCACTTGACCGTTGGATTCGAGGGAGGAGTCCCTAGTGGCTGGGAGTTTGACTTATAGACCCGCAGGGTACCGTTGTTGACGGCGAGAGGCTGGGAGCCTTGGACAACTTTCTATTAGGAGCATTACAGGAGAGATCCGCATTCCCATTATTCCTCCAGCTTGGCATCATTGGCCATTGATTGTTCCTTTGACAGACATCCCTTTGGAGGGCATTGATGGCTTTACCCTATTAGAGGGTCTGCATAGCTAGGAGGCATTTGGTCGATGGTGGAGCTCTCGTACTATTGGAGCTCAGACTCGGGCTACCCAGTTTATGGTAGACATGGTGCCAGGATCCGTGATGATGAAGGATTGGATAGCTTGCCTCAGGGAGCCGACTCATGCAGACCAGATAGAAGATCTGACCAGGGAGTTGGAGCAGGCTCGTTTCTTTATCAGGCACCTT
Source organism: Panax stipuleanatus (assembly GCA_020205555.1). Lineage (NCBI taxonomy): Eukaryota > Viridiplantae > Streptophyta > Magnoliopsida > Apiales > Araliaceae > Panax > Panax stipuleanatus. The sequence continues at coordinate 79,641,198 of CM035124.1, read as the reverse complement.
GGCCGAGATCCGTCAGAGGAATCTTTTTTTGACCCATCTAGCTCAGGAGTAGGTCCCTCTTCAGGTCCATTTAGCAGCAGTTATACAGGGGCAAATCCTCCCTTATATCGCCCAGATATGCCTGATCCTAGTATCTTTGTCCAGATAAATGAGATGGAGCAGGTTGATCGATTCGACACTGATGTCTACGACTTCCTCTGATAGCTATTGGAGCTATACTTTTTGGTCAGCCACTGTTTTGGCTATTCGGCGTTTGTGCCATCATTTTGATAGACCACTGTAGTAGTTGTGTGATGGTGCCCCATTTTCCCTGTATTCTTCCTTTCACTTTGTATCAGGATACAAGGATGTTGTACACAGTAGATAGCTTGTTGTAGATATTCCTACTATAACTTATCTTCTACATCATATTTATATTACTGTCATCATGCATGTATTATGTCATGTGTATGCATTCAGACAGCTGTGTCTTGACTTAACCTCTGGACGGTCCGGTGGTACGGTGCTACAGATGACGTCGTCTACAGTCCGCCGTATTGAGCATTTACCACCATCTACAGTGGCAGCATCACTGAGGTCCTGGTATGATAGTCTGCCCTTTTCTGCTAGGGGGACTGTGGACCAGATGTTGGGGCATTCATTGGCCCTTGCAGATTTTTGGGTTCCGATTGGATTTGTTGAGGGCCTTCTACCTTGCTGGATTACAGAAAGGCAGGTGTTCCGCTTCAGGCTGCGTGAGCTAACGCCGACTCTGGAGGAGTACCAGAGATTTACTGGCTTAGATTTAGAGTTGCCTTGTGCTCGGACGGCGATTAGTGATATGAGGAGACCATTTATCAGGCTGTCGGGTCTCCGTCAGAGTGTAGTCATGGATGAGATCATTTCGGAGCACGTGATCTCTATGGACTTCTTGATTGAGCGCTTTGGCGAGCTTGACAGCTATGGTCGCCACGTCGGAGAGTTCATTTGTTCAGCAGAGGCATGGCATGCGGCCAGGATAGACATTCTGCTGATGTGTGTTGTGGCATATATCTACATGCCGTTGCGATTGGATCATCTAGATGTGGGATTGGTAGTAGTGGTTAGAGCCCTTAGACAGGGTAGCACCATCATCTCGATGATATTGGCTGACACATTTAGATATGCCATGTATTACAGAACCCATCCAGAGGGGTTTTTTATGGCTGATGTCCCATATACGACCGATTGGATCCTTCAGGCCTAGTGGTTTTTGCTTTACTCACGAGACATCCGGAGCTTTCTCTTTTCAGCCTGTGGAGTGCATTGATGCAGAGTCTTGGTCGGCATTTCTGTTGGATATTGAGCATCCGTTTGTGATCTTGCCATGCTCAGGGCTAGCATCCCCATATAGCTTTATCACTCATGCATCTGGACTGGATTATTTTCCCCTAGCGGGTTTGAGAGGAGTGACTACCTATCATCCTTTGGCAGTCATGTGTCAGTTTGATCAGTTACAGAGTTTGCACCATTTTGAGGGGTCTGGTGATTAGAGGATGTTGGCCTCTTGCATGTCATCCGCCGACTTGGTCAGAGTATATGAGTGTTGGACTCATCGGGAGAGGGCTGATTTCTCCAGTAGCCATCGGGATATTCTCCGGAGTATTCTTCATGGTTGGAGGCAGAGATAGGAGTGGTAGCAGAGGCTTCTTCATCTCCTGGTGTGGACTCTGACGAGGAGGAGCCCATAGAGGATCTAGATTCTCCTACCGAGGATGAGCTATTCACGGGCTTGGCCGCTGCTCTGGTTAGCGATTCTCCAACCATTCCTGTGGGGACATATCCGGATTTATCAGACTCACTATTCAGGATGACCTTTGAGCAAGACTCGTCTAGAGCACAGATGTTGGCTGCCTTATCTGGCAGAGATTTAGCTTTTGTTGAGAGGGATGGTCTCAGGGCCGCTTTGGGTGCTGGATTGATTGAGCGGGACGAGCTCCGCTCTGCTCTGGATACTGCAATTGTAGAGCGAGATAAGATTCGCTCGGCTAGGGATGCAGCATATGTTGAGATCGAGGAGACTTTGATTGCTCGAGACGCAGCTTTTGTGGAGAGGGATGAGGCTATAGCTTCCCGTGATTTCCACAATGCTGATAGTACTGCTCTTCGATCTTACACTCATGGTTTGATCACCGAGATGAGTGCTTATATTGATGACCACAATGCCACCTTGCAGATTACTGTGGATGTTCTAAGCCGTATGGATGCTGAGTGGACTGTACTTACGGCTGCTCCACCATCTTTAGAGAGAGATGCCATGATGACATTGCTGACCCTGCTTGTCCTTAGGTCCATAGAATAACTTTATTTTTCCTGCACAGACTAGATCAACCATTTTTGTCATGTACAGGGCATTATGTATATAAAGCAGTTTTTATATATCAGAGAAATATATTTTTGATACACTTCCCTGACTGGAGATGTATTGTCATTGCTGAGTGATTACCACTTCTTTCATGACTTACAGTTGTTGATGTATCTTGAGCTCCTCCTTGATGGACTGACAGTGGAGATGTCAGGGAGTATCTCAGATAGGTCTATTGACCAGGATAGGATTGATAGAATTTAGCTTTTATTTGTCTTTGGTGTCTTGGAACTGGTATTTATTATTATTTTTGTTTTTCTTGAAGGTCAAATCGCACCGTAGATGGATGCCTACGTACTCCCGGGCTGAGGGAGATCAGGTCATTCGTAGTTCTGGCTGTGTAGTTGGAGAGGTTTGAAAAGTGTTTATCTTGGATTTTGAGTCTAGTTTGATGAGTTTTTGTGTTTTTATTTGGATTGACCGCACCAAAAATGGCTGCCTACGTACTCCCGGGTTGAGGGAGATCAGGTTATTCGTAGTTCTGGCTGCGCCGATATGGTTTGATGTTTTTTGATTTTGGATTTTTTTTCTTAGTTTGATCGCACCAGAAATGGCTGCCTACGTACTCCCGGGTTGAGGGAGATCAGGTCATTCGTAGTTCTGGCTGCGCCGGTATGGTTTGATGTTTTTTATTTTTGGATTTTTTTCTTAGTTTGACCGCACCAGAAATGGCTGCCTATGTACTCCCAGGTTAAGGGAGATCAGGTCATTCGTAGTTCTGGCTTTCTAGTGAAAATTCGAACCTGATTTGATTAGTAGGACCAGGATGCGGGTATGCATGTGTCTCAGACGTAATACCTTTTCACGGTGTCTGAATTGATGAGTTGGGGAAATTCGTTCCCATCCATCTCTTGCAGTCTGATAGCGTCCCCAGTCAACACTTCTTTAACAATGAAAAGGCCTTCCCAGTTTGGGGCAAATTTTCCTTTGGCTTCGTCCTGATTGACCAAGATTTTCTTTAGCGCCAAGTCATTTTTTCTGAATTGCCGGATTCAAACCTTTTTGTTGTAGGATCTGGTTGATAGTAGTGTGCATACAAGCCAATCATGTATGATGACAAAGCACATACTTTGTAAACAATCTTATTTATTTATTAATAAAATATTCATTTAAGGCATATAATTATCTACATGGTGCTGTTTTTATAATATGTAAATAACCCATAGTTTTAAGCAATGCTTTTAGAATCATGATGAGATCATGATAATGAGATCTAAATTCTGAGAAAGCTTAAAAACTAAAATAGTTCCCAATTGTGGGATTACTAAAATGGGGATTAGTAAATCCGGATAGATTGGTACATATGTTGCTTGCTCATTGGATGAGGATGACTGATCTCATGGTCATTTGTGTGGAGACACTAAAGCAAGTATGTATGTGCTTATTGGAGAATAAGCTCACTGAACGTGACTCGCTATGGAATACCTAATGGAGTTTTACTCGCCTGTCAATAGGAATTCCTACTGTGATAGTAGTACATGTGATCCTTGGACTTGAGATCATCATAGTATCTTGTATGTAACAAATTATACTTTGACTAATTCCTTAAGGCCTTTTAAGGCATATGTAGGGTATGCTTGGGTGTAATGAGTTACATATGGAGATAATGAATGATCAATAAAGAATCTACCACCTCTAGTAAAAGAGGAGATATGTCCTATGTGATTCGTTAAATGACAACCCAGGAATCCTTGGCCAAGGTATAATGAAATTAGAAAGAGGTTTCTAATTTGCATTATTTGGAGTTGTGCATTTTCTAATCGAAATACATATGATTATAAATTAAGACTTGACAGTAAATCCATGTCTTATATTTAATTGGGACATTGTATGGTGGAAGGATTGAATTGTACGGTAACTATTAACTCACAGGTTCTTTTATGATTAATGTTGAAATCTATATTATCTGGAAAGTCGTTGATCGCTAGGGAGGCTTATCCCTATTGTAGAATAAATGTTATTTATTTAAATAGATTATTAGTTTAATTTGTTTATTTAAATAAGATTAGAATTGTTCTAATTGATTTATTCACAACCGGTTTAATATGGAGAACCTAAAGGGTCACACCATAAAAGGAAGAAGAATTATTTAAGAAGAAAATGGCATGATAGTAATAATGCATTAAGTATAATTAATTTAATCTATGATGATAGAATAAATTAAATAGCTTAATGTTTATTATTTAATATTTTAGAAATATTAAATATAAATTAATAAGAGGAGTCTTATTAATATTAATATTATTATTATTATTTTAATTCTAAAGGAGTTTAGGAATTAATATAATATCAGTACTCTCTCTCAATCCTAATAAAGATTAGGATATAAATTAATTAAAAGTATTTAATCAATTAATTAAATAAAACCTTATTCTAATTGGATTAGGAGGGTTAACCTAATATCTATATAAGAGAGTCTTATATCAGAAATAAGGTATGATGTGAAATTTTCCAAGAGTTGGGAGTACACATATTCTATAGAGATAGAAACAAGGGTTAAGCCAATAACCCATCTTACTGAGTTCTTCATCTTCCTTGGTGGATCACCGTTAGAGGCCAAACATTTGGGTGGCTGACATTGATCAAGGGAAGGAGCCACTACAGAGGAATCAAAGGAATCAAAGGAGTAGAACTTGTACCTGAGGAAGCTTGGATCTTCAAAGGTATAATTCTGTTTTTCTCCTTCTTCATTCACTGATAATTGATGCATAAGAATGATCATGGTAATGGGTTTGTATAAATTTTTGAAAACCTAGTTTTTTACGCTTCCGCCCTATTTATGTTTTTTGATTGCATGATTGCGTTACGTATAAACCCAACACTGGTGTTCCTTTATTGGTAAAACTGTCCGTGGAAAATGGCTGTAGCTCTCTTTTTATCTATTAGAAATAGCTGATGATATCGGTCTTGCAACCATTGATCTTCATCTATTTGAGCGTCGATCAACATTCGCAAAGATTCCATCTCTACTTCTATGGGAAGGACTGCCTCCATGCCATAGACCAACTAGTAGTGGGTAGCCCCAGTAGAGGTGCGGATTGAAGTCCTGTATGCTAACAGGGTGAGAGGCAGCATGTCAGGCCAGTCCTTGTGATTGGCGGACATTTTCTGCATGATCTTTTTGATATTTTTGTTGACCTCTTCGACAGCACCGTTCATCTTGGGCAGATAGATGACGGAATTGAGATGCTTGATGTGGAACTTACTGCACAGATCCATCAGCATTTGATTGTTCAGGTTTTTGGCGTTGTCTGACACGATCACCTCCGGTTGTCCATATCAATAGATGACATTGTTTCTGATGAAACTGATGATAACCTCTTTTGTAACTTTGGGAAAAGAGGCTGCTTCAACCCATTTGGTGAAGTAATCGATCATAGTGAAGATGAATTGATGACCGTTGCTGGCTTTGGGTTCCACTGGACCTATTACATCCATTCCCCACATAAAGAAATGCCATGGTGAACTCATGTTATGCAGCTCATTTGGAGGAGCGTGAATGGCATTTCCAAGTATTTGGCATTGAAAGCATCTCTTGACGTAATCATAGAAATCAGCTTTGAGCGAGATCCAGTAATGTCATGTTCTGATTATCTTCTTGGCCAGCAGATGGCCGCTCATGTGTGGTCCATAGACTCCGCCATGGACTTTATCCATTAGTCTTTGGGCTTGCTCCTTGTCGAGGCATCTTAACAGGCCTATTCCAGCATTCCTTTTATAAAGTGTGTCTCTGCTAAGATAGAATTTCATGGCCATTCTGAGAATCCGTTTCCGCTCTGATTGGCTTGCACCAGCGGGTGTGGATCTATCACGGAGATATTCCTTGATGTCTTGAAACCAAGGCTGCTTGACAGGAGGTATTTCATCTGATACTTCTCCCACATAGTTCCTATATGTCTGGGCTTTTTGAATCGTGAGCTGAATGTTGGGAAATCCACTCCTATCAGACATGCGAATTAATGAAGCCAACGTTGCTAATGCATCTGCGAAGTCATTTCTATCCAGAGGAATGTGAACGAAGGTTATTGCTGATAGTAGTGTGCATACAAGCCAATCATGTATGATGATAAAGCACATACTTTGTAAACAATCTTATTTATTTATTAATAAATATTTATTTATTAAAGGCATTTAATTATCTACATGGTGCTGTTTTTATAATATGTAAATAACCCATAGTTTTAAGCAATGCTTTTAGAATCATGATGTTGATCATGCTAATGAGATCTAAATTCTTAGAAAGCTTTAAAACTAAAATAGTTCCCAATCGTGGGATTACTAAAAAGGGGGATTAGTAAATCCGGATAGATTGGTACATACGTTGCTTGCTCATTGGATGAGGATGACTGATCTCATGGTCATTTGTGTGGAGACACTAAAGCAAGTATGTAGGTGCTTATTGGAGAATAAGTTCACTGAACGTGACTCGCTATGGAATACCTAATGGAGTTTTACTCGCCTGTCAATAGGAATTCCTAATGTGATAGTAGTACATGTGATCCTTGGACTTGAGATCATCATAGTATCTTGTATGTAACAAATTATACTTTGACTAATTCCTTAAGGCCTTTTAAGGCATATATAGGGTATGCTTGGGTGTAATGAGTTACATATGGAGATAATGAATGATCAATAAAGAATCTACCACCTCTAGTAAAAGAGGAGATATGTCCTATGTGATTCGTTAAATGACAACCCAGGAATCCTTGGCCAAGGTAGAATGAAATTAGAAAGAGTTTTCTAATTTGCATTATTTGGAGTTGTGCATTTTCTAATCGAAATACATATGATTAAATAAATTAACACTTGACAGTAAATCCATGTCTTATATTTAATTGGGATATTGTATGGTGGAAGGATTGAATTGTACGGTAACTATTAACTCACAGGTTCTTTTATGATTAATGTTGAAATCTATATTATCTGGAAAGTCGTTGATCGCTAGGGAGGCTTATCCCTATTGTAGAATAAATGTTATTTATTTAAATAGATTATTAGTTTAATTTGTTTATTTAAATAAGATTAGAATTGTTCTAATTGATTTATTCACAACCGGTTTAATATGGAGAACCTAAAGGGTCACACCATAAAAGGAAGAAGAATTATTTAAGAAGAAAATGGCATGATAGTAATAATGCATTAAGTATAATTAATTTAATCTATGATGATAGAATAAATTAAATAGCTTAATGTTTATTATTTAATATTTTAGAAATATTAAATATAAATTAATAAGAGGAGTCTTATTAATATTATTATTATTATTATTATTTTAATTCTAAAGGAGTTTAGGAATTAATATAATATCAGTACTCTCTCTCAATCCTAATAAAGATTAGGATATAAATTAATTAAAAGTAATTAATTAATTAATTAAATAAAACCCTATTCTAATTGGATTAGGAGTGTTAACCTAATATCTATATAAGAGAGTCTTATATCAGAAATAAGGTATGATGTGAAATTTTCCAAGAGTTGGGAGTACACATATTCTATAGAGATAAAAACAAGGGTTAAGCCAATAACCCATCTTCTTGAGTTCTTCATCTTCCTTGGTGGATCACCGTTAGAGGCCAAACATTTGGGTGGCTGACATTATTCAAGGGAAGGAGCCACTATCAGAGGAATCAAAGGAATCAAAGGAGTAGAACTTGTACCTGAGGAAGCTTAGATCTTCAAAGGTATAATTCTATGTTATCTCTTTTCTGTTATTGATAACAAGAACAAAGCATGATCATGGTTATGAGTTTGTATAAATTTTGAAAACCTAGTTTTACGCTTCCGCCCTATTTATGTGATTTGATTGCATGATTGCGTCACATACAAACCCAACAGTGGTATCAGAGCCTAACTTTGTGCTAATTATCAATTTTATAATTCCATGTATGAATTGATGTGAGAATTGGATCGTTTTTCTGGACAAAAATCGTTTTCTGCAAGTTTCTGCGGCGAACGGCGCAGCTGCGCAGCTGCCCAGTTCATTACTGGCGCAGCTGCGCCGGTCTGCAAAAACTGCTGCTTCCGTCTACCTGCGCAGCTGCGCAGCTACGCAGTTCATTACTGGCGCAGCTGCGCCGGTACTTGGACAGACCCTGAAAATTGATTTTAATTAATTAATAAACTGTTTATTTAATTGATAAAGTTTTAAAATAAAGAAGTTTATTTTATCTGAAATATGATTTCAGAATGCTAAAATTAAAGGAGTTTAATTTGGATTTATTTTTGATTAAAATAAAAGAGTTTATTTTGTTTCAAAAATAAAATTTAGCAAAACCTTTGTCCATTAAATAATATCGATCCATATATGGAATAGCATTGTTATTCATGAGATGAATGGATATTTATTGATGCATATGTTGATGTGTATGATAATAAATGGGGTTGATTATGGACTATGACCAATGTGATTGGATTTTATTTTGGTTGAATGCTTGAATGAATGGGTTTTATAAAATGGGGTCTGCGTACCTCGTCTTCTCTAGTTTTATTCTCAATGTAAAATTCTATCTCCTTTCTATGTACTTCCCCTTGACTGCTGATCAAGGTTTCTATTTAATTTTAAATAGTTAATGTAATAGAGACAGTTAGAATTATTTTGAAGAAATTGGAGACCAAGGAGCAAGGAACGCATGAAGACTCATTTGTATGGAGCCAGGGTTTAAATGTAATAGTTATATTTAAATTTAAATTCTTGCACTTCTAGGTTTGACCTTTTGGTTCACTTGGTGGCTCTAGTGAACCAAACTAGAATAAAAGTCCATAATCAATCCGGGTAGAATATAGTATTCTATATTGCATGCTAAATATTATATATATTATATTTTATACAAACATGCTTCGCATGTTTAATAAAATGACGCGTATTTTATATATATATGTGCATGCGCGCTTAAAAAGATGAGACAAATAATAACAAACCCCTCAAAGAAATAATATTAAGTCTGAAGCGTTCAAATGATATTTGGAATATCGAACGTCGCCTTCTAGCATGATTAGTTAATAGAGTATTAAATATTTAATATGAGTTTGTTGTGCTATCCACAAGGCGAGTATTGAATATTTAAGATGTTAATTAATCACATTTGATGCTTATCAAGAAAATTGAACGATCTAGTCTTGTTGTGCTATCCACAAGGACGAAAATTTTTCTTTTTTGAATTTATGGAAGTGCTAGGCTGGACTTAACTTAAATCATTTTAGTTCGGATGTGCACACACATGACCATTATGATTTAAGAGGCAAAATAAAAGGAGTTACATGGTGATGTAATTGACAAGAGTTGTCTACCTATTTATTTGTATATCGCTTGTTGTGCTATCCACAAGGTTATATACATTTGAAATGGGATCCTTAATCTCACTAGCAAATCTTTAATTAGATGTTGCCGAACTATATGAGTGAGGGTAATATAGTTTGATGAAAATAGTGGGAGATACCAATTTAAAATAAAGACCTAAATTTATTTTGGTATGCAAAGTTAATAAAATGAATGTTTGCTAAAATGTTATCTTTTCACATGCAGAATTTTAAAAATGTCAAAATCACTAATCTCACTACGAAGCATACTTGATGCAAATAAGCTTACCGGCCCGAATTATGAGGACTGGCTAAGAAATCTGAGAATTGTTCTCACTGCTGAAAAGATTTCTTATGTCCTAAATTCCACTATCCCTGAATCTGTTTCAGAAACAGCCTCTGAGGAAGAGATTTCCACTTTCAATAAGTGGCAAGATGATGCATCTGTGGCTCAATGCATCATGCTCGCATCCATGAATAACGAGCTTCAGCGTCAGCACGAAAAAATGGATGCTCCTGCTATGCTGCTTCACCTCAAGGAGTTGTATGGTGAATAGAGTAGGACTGCTAGATATGATATATCTAAGGAGCTCTTCCGATCTCGGATGACCGAGGGCACTACCGTCGAGACTCATGTTCTGAAGGTAATCAATTTGATTGAACGCCTTGGATAGCTTGGGTTCGTCATGGATGGGGAGTTGAGTCAAGACTTGGTCTTGCAGTCACTCCCTGAGACCTTCTCGCTATTTGTGGTTAATTTTCACATGAATAAGCTAGATGTCAGCTTACCTGAGCTGCTTAACATGCTGAAAACTGCAGAAGGTCACTTCTCATCCAAGAAGAACCATGTCTTGATGGTGGATTCTTCCAATAAAAGGAAGAGGCCCTAAGGTGTCTTCTGAAAAGAAGAAATCTAAGAAGGCTAAGGGAAAAGGGAAAGAAAAGGAGCAAAAGAAACCTGAACCAGCTAAAGGAATGTGCTTTCATTGCAATGAGCCGGGATATTGGAAGAGGAACTGCAAGAAGTTTCTAGCAGAGAAGAAGCTTGGAGAAGCTTCGACTTCCAATCAAGGTTTGTTTATGATTGAAATTAATTTTTCTGAAAGTCATAATTCTACTTGGGTATTGGATACCGGCTGTGGTTCTCACATATGTAATACTGTGCAGGGACTGGTCAGAAGTAGAAAGCTGAACAAAGATGAGGTGATCCTACGAGTGGGAAATGGAGCAAAAGTTGCTGCATTAGCTGTAGGAACTTATTGTTTAGCAATGCCTTCGGGCAAATCCATTTATCTTAATAATTGTTATTATGTTCCTAATATTATTAAAAACATTATTTCAATTTCTGTATTGGATATGGAAGGTTTTGACGTTATTATAAAGAACAATGGTTGTTCTATTTATAAAGACGATGTTTTATATGGTATTGGAAATTTGCGAAATGGACTTTATACACTTGACTTGCAAGAAAATATATTTCAAATTGAACAAATTAAGAAAAGGAAAAGAGATGATATTAATTATACCTATATGTGGCACTGTAGACTCGGTCATATCAATGAAACAAGATTATCCAAGTTGCATAAAGATGGGCTCCTCGAGCTATCTGATTATGAATCATATCCAACTTGTGAATCTTGTCTCATGGGTAAAATGACTAAATCTCCTTTTAGTGGAAAAGGAGAGAGAGTTACAGAGTTGTTGGCATTGATTCACACAGACGTTTGTGGACCTATGACAACAAGTGCACGGGGTGGGTATTCTTATTTTATTACTTTCACTGATGATCACTCAAGATTTGGATATGTGTATTTAACGAAATACAAATCAGAATCATTTGAAAAGTTCAAAGAGTTCAGAAGTGAAGTAGAGAAACAAACGGGCAAGAGTATTAAGATACTTCAATCAGATCGAGGTGGAGAATACTTAAGCAGTGAGTTTCTCAATTGTCTCAGAGAAAATGGTATAATCTCACAATGGACTCCTCCAGGTACACCACAGTTAAATGGAGTATCTGAAAGGAGAAATCGAACACTGTTGGACATGGTTCGATCCATGATGAGTTTTACCGACCTTCCAATTTCCTTCTGGGGATATGCCCTAGAAACGGCTGCATACCTACTTAACAAGGTACCTACCAAATCCGCCCCAAAGACTCCATATGAGATGTGAAAGGGAGGAAACCAAATCTTAAGCATGTTAAGACTTGGGGTTGTCCAGCTTATGTCAAAAAGTTTGAAAATGATAAGCTACAAACTAAATTCGATAAGTGTAGATTTGTGGGATACCCTAAAGAAACCGTAGGGTATTATTTCTATCATCCAACTGATCAAAAGGTGTTTGTTGCGAAACATGCTACCTTCTTGGAGAAAGAGTTTATCCATGAAGGGGTCAGTGGGAGTAAGATATATCTTGAAGAAGTTCAAGAACCACAAGTTACCACGGACCGAAGTCAGGTACCTAACCAAGTAGAAGAACCTACTGTACCACACCATGTTCGTAAATCTGGAAGAGTACCGAAGATACCTGAGAGGTATGGATTCGTTATAGAGGATGACGATGAGGTACACATCATGAATGATGATGATCCATTGAATTACGAACAGGCTATGAGTAATAAAGACTCAGGGAAATGGCTTGAAGCCATGAAATCTGAAATGGACTCCATGTATGAAAACAAAGTATGGTCTTTGGTTTCACCACCTGAAGGTATTAAACCTATTGGGTGTAAATGGGTTTTTAAGAAAAAGACTGGAGCAGACGGAAAGGTAGATACCTATAAGGCCCGACTGGTTGCAAAAGGTTTCAAACAAAGACAAGGAGTTGACTATGATGAAACCTTCTCACCAGTAGCCATGCTCAAGTCCATTCGGATTTTGCTTGCGATTGCAGCTTACAACGACTATGAGATCTGGCAGATGGACGTGAAAACGGCCTTCCTCAATGGGAAACTTGAGGAGGATGTGTATATGACACAGCCAGAGGGATTTATTTCAAAAGTTGGAACAAATCAAGTCTGTAAGCTACAACGATCCATTTATGGGTTGAAGCAAGCTTCTCGTAGATGGAACATTCGTTTTGATGAGACAATCAAAGAGTTTGATTTTATTAAAAACGAGGATGAACCATGTGTATACAAGAAGGTTAGTGGGAGCGCAGTATCATTCCTTGTATTATATGTTGATGATATATTACTGATAGGGAATGACATTCCTATGTTACAATCCATTAAAATCTGGTTATCTAAAAACTTCTCCATGAAGGACTTGGGTGAAGCATCCTATATTTTGGGGATAAAGATCTATAGAGATAGATCTAAAAGGATGCTCGGCTTATTCCAAGGAACGTACATTGATACGATGCTAAAGAGGTTTAGCATGGAAGATTCCAAAAGAGGTCTCATGCCGATGAGCCATGGAATAAATCTCTCCAAGAAACAGGCCCCAAAGACACCTGAGGAGAGAGACTGTATGAGTAAGATCCCTTATGCTTCTGCAATAGGATCTATCATGTACGGTATGATATGTACTAGACCGGATGTTACTCACGCACTTAGTGTAACAAGCAGATACCAGTCGAATCCAGGAGAAGAGCACTGGAAGGTAGTGAAAAATATCCTAAAGTACTTGAGAAGGACTAAAGATATTTTTCTTGTCTACGGTGGGTCTAAATTAAAACTCGAGGGATTCACGAACTCAAGTTTTCAAACAGACCAAGATGACAGTAAATCTATTTCAGGGTATGCGTTTACCTTGAACGGAGGTGCAGTGAGTTGGAAGAGTTCCAAGCAGCAAACGGTTGCTGATACAGTGACAGAGGCAGAGTATATAACTGTAAGTGAAGCTGCAAGTTGATGTTTTAGATGAAAAGTTCATTACAGAACTAGGAATAGTTCCTAAGTCTCATCTTGAATCTAAACATGTGTTGCGGCACTTTGATTAAAGAAATCATTGAAAGAGGAGAGTGCAGACTCTCAAGACAACATTGCAGATCCATTTACTAAAGCTTTAACACAACAGCAGTTTGATCGTCACTTAGAGAAGATGGGTATGAGATACCATGGCGATTGGCTTTAGTGCAAGTGGGAGATTGATAGTAGTGTGCATACAAGCCAATCATGTATGATGATAAAGCACATACTTTGTAAACAATCTTATTTATTTATTAATAAAATATTTATTTATTAAAGGCATTTAATTATCTACATGGTGCTGTTTTTATAATATGTAAATAACCCATAGTTTTAAGCAATGCTTTTAGAATCATGATGTTGATCATGCTAATGAGATCTAAATTCTTAGAAAGCTTTAAAACTAAAATAGTTCCCAATCGTGGGATTACTAAAAAGGGGGATTAGTAAATCCGGATAGATTGGTACATACGTTGCTTGCTCATTGGATGAGGATGACTGATCTCATGGTCATTTGTGTGGAGACACTAAAGCAAGTATGTAGGTGCTTATTGGAGAATAAGTTCACTGAACGTGACTCGCTATGGAATACCTAATGGAGTTTTACTCTCCTGTCAATAGGAATTCCTAATGTGATAGTAGTACATGTGATCCTTGGACTTGAGATCATCATAGTATCTTGTATGTAACAAATTATACTTTGACTAATTCCTTAAGGCCTTTTAAGGCATATATAGGGTATGCTTGGGTGTAATGAGTTACATATGGAGATAATGAATGATCAATAAAGAATCTACCACCTCTAGTAAAAGAGGAGATATGTCCTATGTGATTCGTTAAATGACAACCCAGGAATCCTTGGCCAAGGTAGAATGAAATTAGAAAGAGTTTTCTAATTTGCATTATTTGGAGTTGTGCATTTTCTAATCGAAATACATATGATTAAATAAATTAACACTTGACAGTAAATCCATGTCTTATATTTAATTGGGATATTGTATGGTGGAAGGATTGAATTGTACGGTAACTATTAACTCACAGGTTCTTTTATGATTAATGTTGAAATCTATATTATCTGGAAAGTCGTTGATCGCTAGGGAGGCTTATCCCTATTGTAGAATAAATGTTATTTATTTAAATAGATTATTAGTTTAATTTGTTTATTCAAATAAGATTAGAATTGTTCTAATTGATTTATTCACAACCGGTTTAATATGGAGAACCTAAAGGGTCACACCATAAAAGGAAGAAGAATTATTTAAGAAGAAAATGGCATGATAGTAATAATGCATTAAGTATAATTAATTTAATCTATGATGATAGAATAAATTAAATAGCTTAATGTTTATTATTTAATATTTTAGAAATATTAAATATAAATTAATAAGAGGAGTCTTATTAATATTATTATTATTACTATTATTTTAATTCTAAAGGAGTTTAGGAATTAATATAATATCAGTACTCTCTCTCAATCCTAATAAAGATTAGGATATAAATTAATTAAAAGTATTTAATTAATTAATTAAATAAAACCCTATTCTAATTGGATTAGGAGGGTTAACCTAATATCTATATAAGAGAGTCTTATATCAGAAATAAGGTATGATGTGAAATTTTCCAAGAGTTGGGAGTACACATATTCTATAGAGATAGAAACAAGGGTTAAGCCAATAACCCATCTTCTTGAGTTCTTCATCTTCCTTGGTGGATCACCGTTAGAGGCCAAACATTTGGGTGGCTGACATTATTCAAGGGAAGGAGCCACTATCAGAGGAATCAAAGGAATCAAAGGAGTAGAACTTGTACATGAGGAAGCTTAGATCTTCAAAGGTATAATTCCATGTTCTCTCTTTTCTGTTATTGATAACAAGCACAAAGCATGATCATGGTTATGGGTTTGTATAAATTTTGAAAACCTAGTTTTACGATTCCGCCCTATTTATGTGATTTGATTGCATGATTGCGTTACATACAAACCCAACAATTGCTTTGAATTCCTGAGATATTTTGAGGACTTGCAGATGGTAGGATAGAAAATATAGTTCGTTTGTGAGATATACGCCGGTAGTTTATCTGATGACCAGCTCGAAATCTCTGAAGACGAGTAGGTGTTTGATAGACATAGATTAGGCTAGCTTCAACACCATGATATAGCCTTCATACTCGGCCCGTATTGTTGGTGTTGCCAAATTGAAGTTTGGTAGCCACAGGATATTGATCACCTGTACCAGAGATGAGGACTTGCCCCAGCTCCAGCACCTTCCATGTTTATCGCTCCATCGAAATACATTTTCTATGGTTGGACTTTATTCTCAGACTGGAGTTGTTGAATTGTCATGATCCCGTCATCTGGGAAATAAGTCTCTAGGGGCTCGAACCCTCTGAAGGTGCTTCTACTAATTGATCTGCAATGCCTTGACGCTTGATTAACTTTTGAGTCACGTAGACAATGTCGAATTACTGTAGGATTAACTGCCATTTGGATAGTCAGCAATTCAGCATTGGTTTGTTAAATACATATTTTAGCGGAATCCATGCGGGATATGAGGTAGGTCGTGTGCCCATGCAAATAGTGTTGCAACCTCATAGCGTCCCATGCTAATGCACAACATGTCTTTTCGATTAAGGTGTATTTTTGTTCCCCACTGCTGAATCTTTTACTGATGTAGTAGATGGACTCTTTCCTTGCTACTATCATCCTTCTGTCCTAACATGTAGCCCATTGCATTGGCATTGACAGACAGGTACATGAATAAATGGACTCCCTCCCTTGGGGGTATCAGAACAGGAGCTTCAGTCAGCTGTTTCTTGATGGCAAGGAAGGCTTGTTGATAATCCTCATTCCACGTGGTGGAGGAATTCTTCCTTAACAGCTTGAAGATGGGCTCACAGGTTGTTATGAGCTGGGAAATGAATCTACTTATGAAGTTGATCCTTCCTAGGAATCCACGTATCTCCTTCTCTGTACGAGGTACGGGCATTTTAATAATGGCTTTGATCTTGGCAGGGTCTAACTCGATGCCCCGATTGCTCACCAAGAATCCTAATAGTTTGCCTGCTTTGACGCCAAAAACGCATTTGGCGGGATTTAGCTTGAGGTTATATTTGCGTAACCTATTGAACAGCTTCCTGAGATGGTTTATGTGATCATCCTTCGTCCGGGATTTGATGATGATGTTATCAACATAGACTTCTATTTCTTTATGCATCATATCATAAAAGAGGGCCATCATGGCTCGCTGATACGTTACTCCAGAATTGATGAGGCCGAAGGATAGTCGTCGGTAGCAGAAAGTTCCCCAGAGAGTGATAAAGGCTATTTTCTCTTGGTCTTCCTCAGCAACCATGATTTGATGGTAACCAGCAAAGCAATCCATGAATGAATACATGCCATACTGCGTAGTATTGTGGATTAGAATGTGGATGAATGGTACCGAGAAATTGTCCTTGAAGCAGGCTTTGTTCAAATCTCGATAATCCACGCATACTCATATCTTCCCTCCCGATTTAGGTACGGGGACTATATTTGATAGACATTCGGGGTATGTTGATACCATGATGATCCCGGCTTTGAATTGCTTAATGACTTCTTCTTTGACTTTGAGACTCCACTCAGGTTTCAATCGTCTGAGCTTCTGTTTGACTGGTTTGAACCCTTCTTTGATGGGTATTTGATGGATGACAATGTCTGTGGATAGACCGATCATGTCTTCATATGACCATGCAAACACATCCTGGTACTGTGTCAGGAGTTCGATCAGGTCGGCTTTTCGATTTGGTGTGAGGTCTGATCCTATTTAGATTTTTTTGATGTTTTCGGAGGTTCCTATGTTGATGGTGGAGATTTGGTCGAGGTTTGGTTTGGGTTTGTCTTCAACCCATTCCTTGATCTCCTCTGAAACCTCATAGTCATCTTCATCCTCTTGAGCAATATCCATCAAGTCGAAGCGCAATTTTACATCCAAGTTGGAGTCATCTTGACAGGTTGGCATCTTATCAACAGAGACACACACCTCCAATGCTTTGGTCCTAAAAACAAAAATGCTTTCATTAATATATGCAACTGCTTAAATACACAAGGCATTTGCAAAATATGACAAAAGTTACTGCTCTAGCTGTGCAATGAAAAGTAAGTAGTAAATGAAAGCATAATTAAGGGCAAATGTACTTTCTTCCCCTTTACCCTTTTTGACTTAGGCAAGGGACATTGCTCTAGTTGTCTAGTGTCAGATTCTCATTAATTGGTAGAATCAAGGAATTGTGCTCGTCCACCTCGTCCTGGATGATGACTTAGACATCCTTGAGAATAGGGCCAAGGCTTTTCTGTAGATCATTCCTCTTCTTGATGTGTGCAATTTGGACATGGTCTTCGTCACTGTCGGGGAGTTCGTCATTCATACCCTCGTAGTTGAGAATGACTCTAATGTTAGCGAATGGGTCTCGTCCTTCATATAGGATCTTTTCTTTTCCCTTTTCGTTGTTTGCCTCAGGCTTGAGGGTTTTTCTTTCATGGACAGGTATGACTGGAGGAAATAGTATGGCTGATACCGTAGTCGGGATCTTCCTTGTAGGTTTCACCCAGCCGACATTTATGAGATTTGGGAGCAGAATTGTAGAGGCATGAGCCTTGGGATGTTTATGTGGATTCTGGTGGCTTGACCCGGATGAATATCCCAATCATGCTCTTCCCATCTAACTTGGGATTTGGACTGACATCTTGATGCCTTGCTTATCCTTTCCCAACTTTTCTCCAGGTTGGAAACTCGAAGATACCATTTCTTGGCCTACGGTCATTACTTCAATAGACATTTTAGGTTTTAGGGCTGGTGTCCCGATTGGTAGATATTGAGTATCGCTTACCTTGAAGGCTTAAAAACTCGCAGGCTCAATCCCCGCATCTAGGCTAATCACCGGCATGTCCCCATGTATGTAGGTAGGGTATTTTGGTTCGGCATTGACCATGATGAGGCTGTCGTTAATGATGTACTTGAGTTGCTGATGGAGGGTGGATGGCGTTGCCCCTGTCATGTGGATCCATGGTCTACCTAACAGCAAGTTGTATCCAGTGGCGATGTTGAGCACCTAGAAGGATAAGTAGAATGTGTGTATACCAATTTCCAGAGGAATGCTCGATTTCCCCTATAGCCTGATGGCGAGATCCATCGAAAGCTCGAATGACCATATGACTGGTTTTGATCCGGTTTGGATTGATCTTCATTCTTTCTAATGTGTCGTATGGACAAATGTTAAGATCCTCCGTCAATAAGTACTCCTCCGATCACGTATCCGGAGGACATTACATCTATATGCAGGGACTTGTGGTGGCCCCTTCCCTCAGCCGGGATATCATCGTCTGTGAAGGAAATCACATTGCTATTGAAGATGTGTTCTATCAAATGACAGAATTTTTTTGTGTCTACTGTGTGTGGCAGATGGGTTTCTTCTAGTACCTTTACTAGAATGTTGCGATGGTGTTCTGACAATAAGACCAGGTCGAGGATGGACACTTGTTGGTGCATCTTTCAAGCTTTGCACTATCTTGATTTTATTGTGTCCCATTTTGTTGAGGAACTCTGTGATCTTTTCTTCAGCCACCTTTTCTTTTGCTTTGGTAACTGGTTTAATTACCCTGCTGAGGCAGGTATAGTGGATTATCCTTTGACAGGATGGAAATGTTGTTTGAAGTAGAGCTTTTAATGTCCCCGTAGTTCCATGGGACCTTCTTCAGATTGATGATTGGATATTGAGGTCTAAAGGGCAAAATTAGAGGCTGAGGTGCAACCACCTTCATAGGATTTTGGACTTCTTGGACCCCTTTCCCTGTCAGTACCAGGGGTGTGAGGATTGATTCCTTATCGCAGGATATGACAACCACTATGCCCTGGTACCATGCATTGGGGATCTAGAGGCTATCTTTATCTACCAAGTCGAGGATTTGATCTCCTCTGATTAGGTCACCTTTCTTAATCAGGTCTTAAATTAGGTTACAAAGTGCCCAGCGTTCTTCCGTATCATGGCCGGGAGAGTTAGAATGGTACTGACATATTTGGTCAGGTTTGAATTTTCTGGATTGAGGGTTTAATAGGGGGTAATAGATCTGCAACCATCCACTCGTTGATCATCATTTGGAGGATTTCTTCCATTGGCTGGTTCAGATTGGTGAAATTCCTTTAAAAAAGGAATTTTCTACCTTCTTGGGTATACTCCTTTTTTACCATTGGTTGTTCGTGTAACTGGCAATGATCCCTATTGGGATTGGAATTGATTTTCGTCGGAGGAGAATGACTGCCAATAGATTGATGAATTTGCTTCAGCATCTTCCTGGTGAGTTGATGCTGGTAGACGACCAGTTCAGCCAACTGCTACATTTGTTCTTTGAGAGACTTAATTTCTTGCTCCATCAGGAATCGCTTCTCAAAAGTTTCCCAACTCTCTGGGCTACTGAGATTGGATTGACTTGGTTCCCCAACGTAACGGAGGTATTTAGATCCTTCTCCATTTGAGGTACTAATCATGTTGACATTTTCCTCTTTGTGATGTGGGAGAGGATTGTCTTGGACATGGGGTTGGTCAGGCTTTGTTACCACAATTTCCCCGCTGTCAATCAAGTCTTGAATTTT
This sequence comes from Panax stipuleanatus, assembly GCA_020205555.1. Classification (NCBI taxonomy): domain Eukaryota; kingdom Viridiplantae; phylum Streptophyta; class Magnoliopsida; order Apiales; family Araliaceae; genus Panax; species Panax stipuleanatus. The sequence goes on along the minus strand of CM035124.1, from coordinate 79,620,986 downwards.
ATGCTTGAGAGACCAACAGTCTTGGGTATCATGGCCTGGAAACCCAGAATGATAAGCACATTTCTTGTTAGGGTCAAAATTCCTTCCGTTAGTGTTGGTTGGGGGAAGGAGTTGAACAATCTTCTTCTAAGCTGTCAAAAGTTTGAACACATTCACGAGGGAATCCCCTAGTGGGGTGAAATTTCTTTGACGCCTGACTTCCATGTTTTTCTAGAATTGAGGGTTTGCAGGCTGTGCTGAAGCTTGGAAAGGGGTATAGTTCCTCCTTTGAATAGGCATGTGGTTTGACTCGCCCCTTGAATTGTGTCCTTGTAAGACCAAGGAGACTTATTCATCTTTCTTTTTATGGACCCTCCGGAGATTACTCCCGTAATTTCTGAATTGGATATGTTCGGCGACAGCTTTGAGGGCGGTTAGATCTTTTATCTCCGAATTTGAGCCCCATTTCTGCCATCTCGTCATGCTTGATCATTTCAGAGAATGGTTTTCCTATTCTCGGTAGGACCCTCTTATAATAAGGCGCTTCTTGGTTATCGATGAAAGTTATGACTATTTTAGATTCAGTCATGGTTGGGGTGACTTGTACTGCGACCCGTCTCCATCGTTGGCCATATTCTCTGAATGATTTAGTGTTCTTTTTCTTGATTGTGGTTATTTGATATCTGTCTGGAGCTAGCTGTGATTGAAAACTGTACTGGCTCAGGAAGGTATGGGCTAGTTCTTCCCAACTATGAATTTTGGAGTTGTCCAAGCGGGCATACTAAGCTCTGGCTTCTCCGGTTAGACTCTTCTGTAATAGTTGCATTCGAAGCTTCTCATCCTCAGCATAGGATCCGAGTTCTCCGATGAAGACTTTCAGGTGTGTGTAAGGATCCCCCATTCCATCATATTTCTCAAAATCAGGGACTTAAAATTTCTCGGGATATCACGCCCAGGGGAATATGCATAGATCAGAGTAAGTGACACTGCCAAACGTCTCGGTTCCTTTGATTGACCGGAGAGTTTCTTCTATTTGTTGCACTTTCTTGAGAATGTCATCAGCTTCCTGTTCTTTGATGAGGGGGGTGATTTCTAGAGTTTTGTTAGTTGTGTCCTGGTTCTGTGGTCCAGGAATCTGAGTTTTGACTTTTTTAGTCTCTTGATGGCCAATGCTACCACCAGATGTTCCTGGTTCTGTGTGAGCTTGAGAGTTTTTCTCTTTAACAACCTTACTTTGTTCTTGTAGGAAGGCAACTAACTCGTTATTTGATTTTTCAGTCCTTCGAACTCCTCCCTAGATACAAGGGTGGATTCTGGTTGAGCACTGGAAGCCATATCCGTGGATGGACTGGGTGCTTTAGATTTAGATCTAGTAACCGAACCAATTTTTACATCTACAACAAAACATAGGCGTGTCAATGTCCTGAGGTAGGTAAGGTTGGATGCATGATGTGTTTTTTAGTGTTTATCCTGCAAAACCGAGGTTAGTTATTTAGATAGCAGGATGACAGGATACTTATCTGACAGGAAAGTAAATCTTTCATTATGTTATTTACATTGTGCTCCTCAGTAATTGGAGACTTGACATGGAATTAAAAGAGGAAGGCATGAAGAAGCTTTCCTTCGAATTTGGTTAATCAGAGGTTGACCTATCTTAGGTTACTTTCGCGGCTTTTGTTTAGGCATGAAGGCTCTCAGATCATCGCAATCTACTAGAACTGAAATTAATCCGATCGTTCAACTGGAGCCAATCTGAGTAGTGTATTTTCATGAGGCACCCCAGAGACTTAATCGTCCTCAGGGTCATTACTTAACACCGACCGGGTTATCCTCCTTGTGAGAGGGACACACCATATACATTCTCATACACCGTGCCTTACCGTTTATGCATGAAAAGACATTTTGGGTGCGAATGAATTCGTGAGTGAATGCGTGAGTGAATTCTGTTTGAAAATTGGTCCTATTAATTTGATTGATTGAAAGCTTTGACAAACTTTGTTGAGCCTATATACGAAGGGTTTGATTTGATTTGCAAAAGCATTTAATTTGATTTACAAAAGCTTTTCTTTTGATTGAAAATGATGTTTTGAAAGCTGGTTTATCAAACCCTTACGCTGCCATAGGAATTGAAGCGTATCGCTACTTTTAATTTTATCTTTATAGCCTTAAGGCTGCATGTGAATGGTGATTTGTCGGTCTCCTCATGGGTATGAAAACCATCAGAGGGACGCTGATACGACAATTAACATTTCACTATGATGAGACCTTAAATCCGAATAACTGTTTTAAGGTCTGTGTATGTACATTTTACAGAAAAACTGGCAGGGTACATCTGTAAACTGGAGTTTGTCCATCATGGGAATCAGATCTCGATCGATTTGATCGTGAATCCCACGATTCCTAGGCTCACATATGAGTAGACCATAAACCTGCACAGTTCAAATTTGTACAGAAACAGATATATATATGTACATCCTCACGTCGTAATGGAACCAAGGATTCATCAGTAAATTCTGGCTGCGCGTGACCAAAGCGTCTCGTTCCCACTAGATAGCAATCCAAGGGACGCGAGGTTTCTTTTGAAGCTGAAACTAGAAAGAAAGCTAGATTTAATGAAATCTCAGCCATTCTAGCTTCCTGGTTCAGTCTGGAGGTTTTGAATCGTTTGAAAACTAGAATTGGCGAGAGTTCAATAAATAATGGACTGCAATACGGGCTTTTTTCCAATCGTAGGCTCTATACGTCCAAATCTACCCGGTTATTTTTTGATATGTAGTAGTATATGGGTATATCTACATGTTGTAGTGAAAATATTTGGGTTTGGAAGAGGTGTAAAAGTATATCGGAGCTGGATTGACGGTCCGATTAGAGATCGGAGCTGGATTGACGGTCCGATTGGAGATTGAAGCTGGATTGAGTACCGATATGGGTGATCGGATTTGAATGGAGTACCGATATTGGGGATCGGATTTAGTTTTATCGACATTGGTGGTCGAATTTAGGTTTACCGATATTGGTGATCAGATTTTAATCTACCACTTCTAGTAAAAGAAGAGATATGACCTATGTGATTCGTTAAATGACAACCCAGTAGTCCTTGGGCAAGGCAGAATGAAATTAGAAAGGAGTTTCTAATTTGCATTATTTGTGGAGTTATGCATTTTCTAATCGAAATACATATAATTTAATAAAATAAGACTTGACAGTAATTCCATGTCTTATATTTAATTAGGACATTATATGGTGGAAGGATTGAATTGTACAGTAACTATTTATTCACAGGTTCTTTTATGATTAATGTTGAAATCTATATTATCTGAAAAGTCGTTGATCGCTATGGAGGCTTATCCCTGTTGTAGAGTAAATATTATTTATTTAAAAAGATTATTAGTTTAATTTATTTAAATAATATTATAATTGTTCTAATTGATTTATTCACAACCGATTTAATATGGAGAACCTAAAGGGTCACACCATAAAAGGAAGAATAATTATTTTAGAAGGTCATGACATAATCGTAATAATGCATTAAGTGTAATTAATTTAATCTGTGGTGATAGAATAAATTAAATAGCTTAATGTTTATTATATAATATTTTAGAAATATTAAATATAAATTAATAAGAGGAGCCTTATTAATATTATTATAATTATTATTATTTTAATTTCTAAAGGAGTTTAGAAATTAATTTAATATTAGTACTCTCATTTATTCCTAATGAGATTAGGAGGCAAATTAATTAAAAGAGTTTAATTAATTATTCCCAGTATGTTGGGAAGCCTAATTAATTAAAGGAGTTTAATTAATTAAATAAAACCCTATGTCTAATAGGATTAGAAGGGTTGACCCATATCTATATAAGAGGAGTCTTATGTTATATATCAGTGGATGAAATTTCAATTGTTGGAGAGTACTTCTTTTTTATAGAGGATAGAAAACTAGGGTTTAGCTAACCACCCTCCTTCTTGAATAATTCTTATTCCTTGGTGGATCACCTCTAGAGGCCAAACACTTGGGTGGCTAATGTTGATCAAAGGAAGGAATCAATCGCAGATATTCAAGGAGATCGCGAAGAACAAGGAGTTGAACTTGTACCTGTGGAAGCTTCGTTCTACAAGGGAATGAATTTCATAACTTCTTATTTATCGTTTTAAATTAATAATATGCATAAAGGAAGATCCGGGTAATGGTTTTGTAAAAAATTTTAAAACTCTGATATACCATGCTTTCGCTAATTTTTGCAATTTGATTGCGTCATGATTTCTTACAAACCCAACAGTGGCATCAGAGCCAAACCTTTATGCAATTATTAATTTTTTTGATTTCATATACATATGGGTATGTATTTAGAATAATTTATTAGACATAATTAATTGTATAAAATTATTATTTTTATCACGAAAGCTTCCAATTCGCGAAACAAGTTTTTTTGCTGTGAGAATTCGGTGGAGGGTGATTCACGTTAATATTATATATATATATATATATATATATATATATATATATATAATATTAACGTGATTTGTTTTGCCAAAAGGTGATGACCTAAGATTTCTAAAGGTTATATATTATATATAATATCTACTGTTACAAATGTGACCCACGAATTCTCTTTTTAAAAGTGACCTAGGAGACTGAATGATTAAAGGCACCATGAAGTATATATATACTAACTGATTGCTAATATATATATATATATATATACACACACACATAATATTCTTAATAATTTTATAATTAAAATAAAGAGTTTATTTTAATCTTGAAATTGGATTTCATGCAACTTAAAATTTCCCATTAAATGATACTCATATATATATGGAATATTTTAATTCATGAGATGAATATTTATTTATTGATGCATATGGTGATATGTATGATAACAAATGGGGTTGATTATTGACTATAGACCAATGTGATTGAATTTTATTTTAGTTGAATGCTTGAATGAATGAGTTTTATTAAATGGGGTCTGCGTATCTCGTCTTCTCTGATTTTTTCTTGATGTAAAAATTATATCTCTCTCCTATGTACTTCTTCTTGACTAATGATCAATGTTTCTATTTGAATTAAATTGTTTATGTAATAGAAATAGTTATAATTATCTTGAAGAAATTAGAGACCAAGGAGCAAAGAGCGCGTGAAGACCCATTTGTAATGGCGTCCCGGGTTTAAATGTAATAGTTACGTTTAAATTTAAATTCTTGCACTCCTAGATTTGACCTTTTGGTTCACTTGGTGGCTCAAGTGAACCAAACTAGAATAAAAGTCCATAATCAATCCGGATAGAATATATTATTCTATATTTGCATGATAGTATTATATATATATATATATATATATATATATATTATATTTTATGCAAACATGTTTCGCATGTTTTAATAAAATGATGTGTATTTTATATATATATATATATACATATATATATATATATATACATATATATGTGTATGCGCGCTAAACAGGACGAGACAAATAATAACAAATCACTCAAAGAAATTATATTAAGTCTAAAGCGTTCAAAGATATTTGGAATATCAAACGTCGCCTTCTAGCATGATAAAATTAATAGAGTATTAAATATTTAATATGAGTTTGTTGTGCACACAAAAGGCAAGTATTAAGTATTTAAGATATTAATTTAATCACATTTGATGCTTACTAAGAAAATTGAACAATATTATTTTGTTGTGCACACACAAGGATAATATTTTTCTTTTTTTAATATATGGAGTGCTATGTTGGACTTAACTTAAATCATTTTAATTCGGATGTGCACACACTTGACCATTATAATCTAAGAGGCATAATACAAGGAGTTACATGTTGATGTAACTGACAAGAGTTGTCTACATATTTATTTATATATGGTTTGTTGTGCACACATAAGGCTATATACATTTGAAATGAGATTCTTAATCTCACTAGCAAATCTTTAATTAGATGTTGCCGAACTATATCAGTGAGGGTAATATAGTTTGAAGAAAATAGTGGGAGATACCAATTTAAAATAAGACTTAATTTATTTTGGTACATATAAAATTAATTAAATGAATGTTTGCTAAAATATTATCTTTTCACATACAAAAATTTAAAAATATCGAAATCATTAATTTCACTACGTAGTATACTTGATGCTAACAATTTGACCGGACCGAATTACACGGACTGGTTAAGGAATCTGAGAATAGGTCTCACTGTTGAAAATATTTCTTATGTCCTAAATTCACCTGTTCCTGAAACTGTTCAGAAATAGCCTCTGAGGAAGAGATTTCCACCAGTAAAAAGTGGCAAAATGATGCATCTTGGGCTCATTGCATCATGCTCGCATTCATGAATAACGAGTTTCAGCGTCAGCATGAAAACATGGATGCTCCTACTATGTTGATTCACCTTCAGGAGTTGTATGGTGAACAAAGTAGGACTGCTAGATATGAGTTATCTAAGGAGCTCTTCCGATCCCGGATGTTCGAGGGCATTGTTATTGAGACTCATGTCCTAAGGGTGATCAATCTTATTGAACGCCTTGGACAGCTTGGGTTCTTCATGGATGGGGAGTTGAGTCAAGACTTGGTCTTACAGTCACTCCATGAGACCTTCTCGCAGTTCGTTGTTAATTTCCACATGAATAAGTTAGATGTCAGCTTGCTTGAATTACTTAATATATTGAAAACTGTAGAAGGTCACTTTCCATCTAAGAAGAACCATGTCTTAATCGTGGATGATTCTTCTAAGAGATGAAAGAGGCCCAAGGTATCTTCTAAAAGGAAGAAATCTAAGAAGGCAAAAGGCAAGGCAAAAGTGAAGGATCAAAAGAAACCTGACCCAGCTAGCAAAGGAATGTGCTTCCATTGCAATGAGCCGGGTCACTAGAAGAGGAACTGCAAGAAGTTTCTGGCAGAGAAGAAGCATGGAGAAGCTTTGACTTCCAATCAAGGTTTGTTCATGATTGAAATTAATTTTTTAGAAAGTCAAAATTCTACTTGGGTATTGGATACCGGCTGTGGTTCGCACATATGTAATACTGTGCAGGGATTGGTCAGAAGTAGAAAGCTGAACAAGGATGAGGTCGTGTCCTACGAGTGGAAAATTGAGCAAAGGTTGCTGCATTAGCTATAGGCACTTATTAGCCATGCCTACGGGCAAGTCCATTTATTTAAATAACTGTTATTTTGTTCCAAATATCATTAGAAACATTATTTCTATTTCGGTATTAGATATGGATGGATTTGACATTATAATAAAGAATAACAGTTGTTCTATTTATAAAGACAATATTTTATATGGTGTTGGTAATCAGCGAAATGGACTTTATATACTTGACTTGCATGAAAATATACTTCAAATAGAACAAACTAAGAAAAGGAGAACGAGCTACAGAGTTGCTAGGGTTGGTTCACACAGACGTTTGTGGACCTATGACAACGAATGAATGGGTAGGGTATTCTTATTTTATTACTTTCACTGATGATCACTCAAGATTTGGGTATGTGTGTTTAATGAAATACAAATCTGAATCATTTGAAAAGTTCAAAGAGTTCAGAAGTGAAGTAGAGAAACAAACGGGCAAGAGTATTAAGATTATTCGATCAGATCTAGGTGGAGAATACTTAAGCGGTGAGTTTCTCAATTATCTCAAAGAAAATGGTATAATCTCACAATGGACTCCACCAGGTACACCACAGTTAAATGGAGTATTTGAAAGGAGAAATCGAATAATGTTGGACATGGTTCGTTCCATGATGAGTTTTATCGATCTTCCAGTATCATTCTAGGGTTATGCCCTAGCAGCGGCAAGCATATCTACTAAATAAAATCCTCTCAAAATCCATCCCCAAGACTCTATATGAGATGTGGATAGGGAAGAAACCTGGTCTTAAGCATGTTAAGATTTGGGGATATCCAACTTATGTGAAAAGGTTTCAAAATGATAAGCTTGGGACAATATCTAATAAGTGCACGTTTGTGAGATATCCTAAAGAAAGTTTGGGATACTATTTATACAATCCTACTGAGAAAAGGTGTTTATTGTGAAACACGCTGCCTTCTTAAAAAAGGAGTTTGTCCTTGAAGGGGCTAGTGGGAGGAAAAATTAGATCTTGAAGAAATTCAAGAACCACAAAACACTATAGATCAATTGGATGAACCTGTCCAATTAGAACACCTACTGTACAACACCCTATTCATAAATCTGGAAGAGTGCCAAAGATTCCTGAAAGGTATGAATTCGTCATAGAGGATGAAGATGAGATACACGTCATGAATGATGATGATCCATTGAATTACGAACAGGCTATGAGTAATTAAGACTCAGAGAAATGGTAGATGACCATAAAATCTAAAATGGATCTTTGAAGCAATAATTAAGTCCATTTGGATTTTACTTGCGATTGCAGCTTATTATTACTAAATATGGCAAAATGGACGTGGAGACCCCCTTCCTCAAATATACATTATTAGAGGAGAATGTATGTATGATACAGCCAGATGGATTTGTTTCAATGGTTGAAGCAAATCATGTATATGAGCTACAACGATCCATTTATGGATTGAAGCAAGCTTCTTATAGATGGAACATCCGTATTGATGAGACAATCAAAGAGTTTAATTTTATTAAAAACGAGGATGAACCATGTGTGTACAAGAGGGTTAGTGGGAGAGCTGTTTTATTCCTTGTATTATATGTGTAGACACTCAAAATTTTTGTATTCCTGGTACTAACCCTGTAGGAGGGAAAAACTGTCAACTCAACCCCTATCACCAATATTAAGATGTCAACTCAACCCCGGTCACCAATATCGGGACAACCACAGCCCCGATCACCAATATCGGGATGTCAACTCAACCCTGATTACTAATACCGGGACAACCACAGCCCTGATCACCAATATCGGGATGTCAACTTAACTCCGGTCACCAATACCGGGACAACCACATCCTCGATCTCAATACCGGGCCATCAGTTCAACCCCGATCTCAATACCGGGCCATCAGTTTAACCCCAATCTCAATACCGGGCTATCACTTCAACCCCGGTATCAATACCAGGCCATCAGTTCAACCTTGGTCTCAATACCAGGCCATCAGTTTAACCCTAGTCTCAATACCTGGCAATCAGTTCAACCCTGATCTCAATACTGGGCCATCAGTTCAACCCCGGTCTCAATACCGGGCCATCAGTTCAACCCCGATCTCAATACCGGGCCATCAGTTCAACCACAGTCTCAATACCGGGCCATCAGTTCAATCTCGGTCTCAATACCAGGCTGTCAGGTCAACCCTGGTTTGAGTATCAGGACGTCAGGTCAACCCCGGTCTTAATTTTGGGATATCAATTCAGCCCTGGTCACAACCCGAGAGGTACAGTTAAGCCCCGGTCACAACCAAGAGATCTAGTTTAGCCTTAGAGATAACCCTGGGAAGCCAATTCAACCTTCAAAGATAAACTCAAAGCATCACATCATCTCCGGAGTCAACCTTGGGAGGACCAAGTCAGCCTCAGAGACAATCATGAGGACAAATAGAATCAGCTAGGATCCAAACCTCTGGAATAACCCGGGGAAAATAGTTGAGGACCGTGCCAACACAGAAGGCAACCCCAAGAGGGGCAAAATGGTCATTTTACTAACTTGAAGCTGATTCAATCAAACTTAAGCCAAATTGATGCCACGAAGGTTAGAAAGAACCATAACATTGATCCCGAGTAGAAATAGCGCAAGACAGCATAACGGATAAATTACGGGAAAACAAAGACCCGGTTATGAACCCGTCTTTTTGGACTTGAAAAGGGTTAAATCCTATGTCATTGCGACACTCTAGGCGAGGGCTTTTCGGAAAGGTATAGAACGCCTTCAACGGACACTCCGATCAAAAGTTAGAAAGTTTCGAATTAGCCCTCGCGTTGCTTGGAGTGCACGTACTTCGAGATGACATGACCCAGCATGTTGGTCCTATAACGTGGAGCCACACCTCTACTTGTGGTAGCAGCAGGTAGAGTGGAGGCTCCCTGGCCTATATATAAAGGTGCACCTCCTTCTCATTTCAAAAAATTCAGAAACGCTCCGACCCTTGCATGTTTGGTTTTCTGACTATTTTCTTGTGTTTCAAACCCAATTTTTTTCACTCTAACACGTAGATATACTCACATACTACCATATATCAGAAAATAATCGGTAGATTCGAACGTGTAAAGCCTACTATTTGGCAAAAAGCCAGTGTAGCTGTCCATTGTGAGTATTTTTACGATCAGCAAGTCAATACTATTTCTTCGCACTTTTATACACTTGCATATGAAGTTTCGTTTTCTAAATAACCCTGAACTCAGTTTCGTGGCCGTTTTTGTCAACTTTTGGTACATTTTAGTACGTAAACACATTTTCTGGCATTTTTACAACTCGGATTGACAAACCGTCGCTTCCAGCAGCTTTTATATACTTGCATCTTCTTTACTAGAAACTTCGCCAAACTAGGTTATCTTCCCAGTTTGGGTTTGGATTTTTTTTTTGTATATATTTAACTGTATATATATACTAACTTTTCAATTCTGTCAAATCCGAATGTCCAATCCGCAGTAGTTTATCGCTTTTATATATAAATATGCATATATAAGCAGCCTTCACCATACTGGATTATCTTCCCAGTCTTGGTTGACTATTTTTCTATCTATCTATATATATTTATATTTTAGTTCGACCTGGATCATTCTGTGGCCTTTTTATTGCTTATATATATATATGCATATATAAGCAGCCTTCACCACACTGGGTTATCTTTCCAGTGTTGGTTGACTAATTTTCTATATATATATATATATATATATTTACATTCTAGTTTGGCATGGATCATTCTTTGGCCTTTTTACTATTTTTGTAACATTCACCATATTGGGTTATCTTCCCAGTCCAGGTTAACTACGTTTCTGTATATATTTATATTCCAGTTTGGGCACAGGCGTGAAAACCCATCGCCCTTTTTACTGTTTGATATATATATATATATATATATATATTTCAATTTTGTCCAGCCTGGATCATTCCGTGGTTTTTATACAGCTTTTATAAATATACATATATTTCAATTTTAGTCCGGGCACCGGTGTGAAAACCCATCGCCCTTTACAGCTTTTGTATATATAATTATATATATATATATATATATATATTGCTTTACTAATATTTATTAAATTGTTGCTTTAAATATTCATTTTATATGAATCGGCACTGACATTTCTTCGGGCGAACTAGATTTATTTAAATCTCGCCAACTTTAGCTTTCAAACGGTTCAAAATAGGTCCAGGCAGAACCGGGAAGCTAGAATGGCTGAGATTTATTTAAATCTAGCATTTTTCCTAATTTCAGTCATAAAAGCAACCTCGCGGCCCTTAGATCGCTATCTAGTGTGAACGAGATGCTTTGGCTATGTGCAAACCAGAGTTTACTGAATGAATCCTTGGTTCTGGCGATATTTGGATATATATCTTTTTCTGTATAAATTTGAGCTGTGCAGGTTTATTGGCCTTCCTATGTGAGCCTAGGAATCGTGGAATTCATGATCCAATTGATCAGAATCTGATTCCCACGATGGACAAACTCCACTTCACAAATGTACCCTGCCAGTTTTTATGTAAAAATGTACATACAAAAGACCTTAAAATGGTTATCCGGATTTAAGGTCTCAACATTGTGAAAATATGGTTTGTAGTGTTAGAGTCCCTCCGATGGCTATCATGCCCATGAGGAGACCTACACTTGTATATATTTTGTGGTCGAGGATGTTTCGCAGCCCTACAATCACCATTCAAATTGAGCCTTAAGGCTGAAAGGATAAAACTAAAGTATCGATATGCTTCAATTCATATGTTAGCGTAAGGGTTTGAAAAAACTACTTTCAAAACATAACTTCAATAATCTTATCGAAAAGAAAAGCTTTTGCAAATCAAATCAAACACTTTTGCAAATCAAATCAAAGTCTTTTTGTAAAAATCAAATCAAACCCATCGTATATAGGTTCAACGTGCATAGACATGCTTTTAATCAAACATAGGCCCAATTTTCCTCCAACATTCACACATAGTGCAGATTTAAAAGGAAAATATTGAAAGGATGTGGTACCGTGTTTACACGGGAGTTGTGGGGTGCCTAACACCTTCCCCACACTTAACCAAGCCCCCGAACTCAAAACTTTATTTTCAAAGATCAAGTTTCGACAGTGTCCAACAATTGGGCCTCTTTTCAAATAAAATTCGATTGAGTTGGTACTACCATTTTAAATCTACAAACTGGCGACTCTGTGAAACGTTCAAATCGTCGAAATGATACATGTTGGCCTTTTCCTAAATAACCCTTCAAAACCTTTTTTCACAATAAAAAGATTAAGGGTATAGATAACTTAGGAAGAGATAAAGATCGGGGTTGTAACCGGGCCCGCGAATTTTTTCTCGAAGTCGACAGGTGGCGACTCTGCTGGGGACAGTAAAGGGCTTAGGCCGTGTTTTAATCTTTTCAAAAATTTCCCTTTCAAAACTGCGTATATGTGAATGCTGCGTCTTTACATTGAATGAATGCGTGAATGCTGCGTATTTACATTGAATGAATACGTGAATTCTGCTTTACTATTTTTTTAGTGCTTCGCACCCATATTAACGCTTCTCACCAATGTCATCATATGCATACGGTGAGGCACGATGTATGTGAATGTATGTTGTATTATTCCTCCTTCGGGAGGCAAAACCCGTCGGTGATAAGTAATGACTCTAGGGACGGCTAAGTCTCTAGGGGCTCTTGAAAATGTACTACCCAGATACGCTCCAGTTGAAAGATTGAATTAATTTCCCCTCTAGTAGATTGCGATGATCTGGGGACCTTCATGCCAAAAATCCGCGAGAGTAGTTTAAGATAGGTCAGCCTCTGATTAACCAAATCCAATGGGAAGCTTCTTAATGCCTTCCTCTTTCAATTCAATGTCATGTTTCCAATTCCAATGTAAAGGAGCACAATGTAAATATTATAATAAAATTTTACATTCCTTATTATATACATCTTGTCATGTCATCATGTCATCAACACAGCTGACCTCTGTTTTGCAGGATAAGATTTAAAAACCCCTAAACATGACACATTGCATAACATGTATATAGTTAGTGTCTATCAAGACTAAACTACTTACTCGTCTTGTAGGTAAGAGTGGTCTCATTACTAGATCACAATCTAAAAAGGCACAAAGCCTATTCATTGACATGGCTGAAAGTGGTCAACATGAATCAGGTTCCATATCTCGAAAACTGTTTGAGGGACTTAAGAATCAAATAGCAGAGTTGGCTATCCTCCTAAAGGAACAAAGTAAAAGCACTCAGGGCCAGACAACGCTCAATCAAAAAGAGTCCTCCTCACAGGGTGGCAATCAAAGTGCTGGCAAAAAAGGGGGAAATGCAGATCCCTGAACCTCGATCTAGTCAAAGAAACAGCAAAACCGCTGAAATCACAAATCTCAGGGAAGATCGGGAAACTAGCGATATCCGAAGGAAAGTCCGACAAATGGAAGAAACCATACGTTCAATGAAAGGGACTGAAAACCTTGGAAGTGTCACCTATTCAGATCTTTTCATATTCCCAGGGGCTAGATATCCTGATAAATTCCAAGTCCCAGAGTTTGAAAAGTACAATGGGGCAGGCGATCCCTATACGCACTTGAAAGTATACATTGGCGAGCTAGGGTTTTAAGCTGAAGATGAAAGCCTAAGAATGCAGCTTTCCCAAAAGAGTCTTACTGGAGAGGCTAGGACATGGTATGCCCGACTTGGCAATGCCAAAATTCACAGCTGGGAAGAGTTAGCCAACTCTTTCCTAAATCAGTATAGTTTTTAGTCACAAATAACACCAGATTGATACCAAGTGACTAAAGTCAAAAAGCAGAGTACTGAGTCTTTTCGTGAATATGCTCAAAGATGGAGGTGTATGGCAGCGCAGGTCAGCCCGCCTATGACAGAAACTGAAATGGTGATGACTTTCGTAGATATCCAAGAGGCACCTTACTATGAGAGGATCCTAGCTGGAATAGGAAAGCCATTCTCAGAAATGATCAAACACGGCGAGATGACAGAGATGGGCCTGAAAGTAGGCAAGATTAAAGATCTCACGGCCTTGAAAGTTATTTTCGAGCATATACAGTCTGGCAACTATGCGAGCGATCCATGAGGATCCAAAAAGAAAGGCGATGAATATGTATCCCTCATTGTACAGGGGCAGTCTAGGAGACCCAACCATAGTCCCCCCATCTGGAGGAAGGAAAACAATCTGTCATTTCAACAACAGGCCACATTAAACCAATGCCAGGATAGAAAAAGAAAATTTGAAAGAACGAAAAATCGGGTGTTCACTCCGTTAGGCGATTCCCTTGAAAACATGTTGGTGATGTTAATAGATCACAAGAAAATTACCGAACTGGCTCCACTTCTAAATCCAAAAAGAAAAAGATACAATCCTAGCCAGGATTGTGCTTACTATTCAGGATCTCAAGGACACGATACACAAAATTATTGGTCCTTGAAGCATAAAATCCAAAACCTGATCGAAAATGACGATATTGTGGTCCAACAACCTGACCATCCAAATGTCAACACCAACCTTCTGATATCGCATGATACGGAGGGAGTAATCATGATCGGATCAGAAAGCGATGAAATGCGTCCAAATTGTAAATACATACGAAGGATGGAGAAATACCCCTAAAGAAACAGAACAAATGTCCTAGAACTGGAAAATGAAGAGGAGGGTATAATAGTGATGCAAAAATTGGATACGATCCAACATCAACTAACTTTGCTAGCTAATCTGATAGTGCGCCAACATCAGGATACGAGGAAGCTTTTCACTCAACTATCAGAAAGCCAAGAGAAAGAGGAGGTTATTCAGAATTTAAGCATATCTCCCTCCAAGATTAGCCAGCTAAATAAAGAAGATTAAAGCATGCTGAGTAGACGAGAAAGGGGGAATGATAAAATTACTAGAAGATCTCGCTAAAGGAAAGATCGTCCGGAGGAATGCAAATTCCCAAATATAAAATATCAAGCAACATTTCAAATACTGGCAAACCCTCAAAATCCTACCACACCGAGAGTTAGGGAGAGTAGGCGAAGAAGGGTATTCACACCGTTGGGGGATTTGGTGGAAAATGTGTTTTCCCTGTTGGTTGGGCAGAGAAAGATTACTGAGTTGCTGCCTCCTGCAAAACCCGAGATGAAACGTTATGTTGCCACAAAGATATGTCTCTACCTTTCTAACTCACCTGGACATACAACTGAGGAATATTGGTCTCTAAAACATAAAATCCAGGATCTTATTGAAAATGGAGAACTAAAGATAGAAGTCCCCATGACCAGAAAAGGAGAGAGGGAAATAAAGAGCTTAAGATGTCCACTCGAGATAAGAAGTTCAAAGGATGTGACGGCTATAAGCACCAATCCTGGTAGAACATATGGTGGACTGATCTTAATGTCAGGTGTGACAGAGGAGACATGATAGTACTCTAAGGAAATTCATCCACCACCATCAAATATCTTATTGCCCAAAGCCAGCAACCACATTCCTAATTTTACCCACCTGGATGATGAAGAGGAAATACTGATCCTTCCCAGGGTGGAAAAAGCCAACAAGGAAAGTTCCTTGCGGGAAATACAACAACAGTGCGAGAGGGATTTCATATTCAAAACCTCTTAAGCCTATGAGAAAGGTGAAGGAACAGATGAAGGAAAAGGTAGTGAAGTTCTCGAGGAAGTGAACCCATTGAGGAATCTAGAGTTCATCCCTTTCTGCGACGAGTCCAGTTTGAGCTTCCTTAAGGGATATGCTGATTTAGGAGGCGATCAAGTTATAGCCGGGACTGAAGATATTCATGACCAGGAGGTAACCTCTATCACAAGCCTCGAAGGCAACATAATCGCTGACAACTGGACTATCAAGCCCTAGCTAACCAGGAGGATGTAGATCTAGAGAAAAGTTACGAGTTTCAGGAGATGTTGGGACGTTATCACGTTCTTAGCATTATGCCTTTTATTTTCCATTATGTAGAAAAAAAATGAAATCAAAAAATCAAAAAAATAATCCAAAAATCAAACCATTCAGGTAAAGCCTGAACTACGAATGATCTGATCTCCCTTTCCCCAGGAGTACGTAGGTAGCCATTTCTGGTGTGGTCAAACCAAAAAACAAAGTTCAAAAACCCAACAAACCAAAAAAAAAAATTCAAACCAAACTCAAACCCAAAGGAGACACTTCTCAAACCTCTCACCTAAAACTCGAACTATGAATGACCTGATCTCCTTCCACCCGGGAGTACATAGGCAGCCATTCATGGTGCGGTATGACCTTCAAAGAAAAAAGAACCAATAAAAAAACAGTCCCAAGACATTGAAACCCTATAAAATTCAAATACTATCAAGTTTCCCTGATCAATAGGCCCTGCTAAGGAAAAATAAAGCTAGTCTATGGACCCAATAATAGGCAAAACAACAATAACAATATGGCATCTCTCTCTGAGGATGGAGAAGCAGCTGCAAGTGCAATACCCTCAGCCTCAAGTGCAATACCCTCAGCCTCCATACGGGCCAGAACATCCACTGCCATCTGCATAGCACTGCTGTGACCATCTATAAAGACACTGATATCGACAACGATGCTGTGTGTATATGACCTGAGTGCAATGCTATCAGCGATATAAACATCTCGGGGAGCTACGGCCTCATCCCTCACAGCATAAGCAGTGTCCCGGGCCACTAATACCTCCTCAATATCCTCAAAAGCCTCATCTTGGGTAGATCGAGCCTCGTCTCTCTCAACCAATGATGCATCCCTAGTAGCTCGAGCCTCGTCTCTAGCGGCAAAAGTTGTATCCCTACTAGAAAGGGCTATCAACATCAACGCCTTAGCCTGATCTCTCTCGAGATTCATCTGAGCTACTGAATCAACACGAGCTAAATCTATCCCAGCAGCGATACTCGGAGGGTCACTGACTAAGGCTGCTATCAGACCCATAAATAACTCATCCTTTATGGGAGAATCAGGATTCTCTATAGGCTCCTCCTCATCAGGACTAATACTCGGAGCTGACTTGATAACCGCAGCCAATGCAATATCTACCTCCAACCATGCAGAATACTCTGAAGAGCGATTTGGATGGCTAGTAGGAAAATTAGCCCTCTCCCTACGATTCCAACATTTATAAGTTCTGGTAAGGTCAACTGATGACAAAGACGAAGATGATATCCGCTGATCCATAGCCCCCACAAAGTGGTGGATGATATGTGGTCGCCCTTCTCAAACCCGTTAGGGGCAGATAATTCGTGCCAACTGCATGAGTGATAAAGCAGTAGAGGGAAATCAGCCCTGAGTATGGTAAGATCAAAAAGGGATGCTCGATCTCTGACAAAAAGGCTGACCATGATGCTGCATCTAAACACTCGGTTGTCGAAAGAAGTAAGACATAGCTATTTCATGGGTAAAGCAATACCCATGATGTCAAAAAATGCCAATAGGGCTCAAATGCATCATAAACCACACATACAGCCGAACAACGGTGCCTCTAAAAAATCCCCCTGGATGGGTATTGCAGTAAGCAGCCGACCTCAGAGTCTCGGCTAATATCATCTGCAAAATCGTACAACCATGTTTGAGGGCATGAACCACTACCTTCAAGCCAGTATCTAGGTGGTCCGTATACCGGGGCATGTACAGATAAGCAGTGATGCACATCAACAGAACATCCACTCGTGCAAACTGCCACTCATCTGCCAGAATAATAAAATCCACAGAGAATCGCTCGTAGCTGTCCAACCTACCAAAGCAATCAATTAAAACAATCCATGGACACTACATATTCTGCAGTAACCTCCTCAGTAACGGCCCGATGCCTCAGGCCTGTCATACCTATGAACGATCGCCTTAAGTCACTGATGGCTGACCTGGCCCAAGGCAAATCCAGTGCCAAACCTATAAGGCACTCATACTCCTCCAGTGTAGGAGTCGACTCATAAAGGCCAAACCTAAAAAGTCTACATTCAAGAAAGACACTCAAGATCGATGACCCAACGGTACCTCAATGTTGTTCCATCAAATCTGGAGCAAGTCTCGAAAGGAAGAGACAATGATACATCAAGATGACCAGTCACAGGGATGAAATGGTAATCATCATAGGATGCAAACCTTTAGCAACTCATCACTCCTGAAGTGCGAGAAGACTTGATCTCTTTTGACCTACAGAAGAATAGGGGCGACCGTTATGAAAAAGTCTATCTTATACCCGATGATCTGTTCCCTGAACAAAAGGCCACAGATTAAACCTCACAGATCAAACCAAATCAGATTAAAGTCATCACATCACCGACCATCACAAGTCCTTGAGTCCAATTCAGTGGAATCCCCAGGCTTTTTGATATCAATAATAAAAACCAATTGCTCCTACAAATCAAAAACAATGATTGGGGCATCCAAACATCAAGGCCCATATCCACTACATGTCCACCATGTGGGTTATGAGGTAAACAACTCTTTCGATTATGGAGCCCTATCAGCCCATTTGTCAAATATACAACAAAGTAATCAACCCAGATGGCAAGCCAGACTGGGGAAAGTTCAGAATCAACGACAACCCGATGTTGGGACCCTTACAACAAGAATGGACCTATTTCAAAAATTGTGACAATTCAACACTGGGTCATTTATCAACCATCCAACGAAAATGCACCAGTCGGCACCATCAGCATGGTCCATCATCATCCAAGCTTCCATCATTGGCAATCTTGTATGATCAATTTGTCTTTTCCAATCATAATTTTCTTAGAATACTACGATCCACTGATAAGGTACGACTCTTTCATCTCTTTATGTGCTTTCAATTTCCAGTCACATACATTAGCGATAATATACATGATAAGTATAGACAAGTCTTGCATTAGAATCTCAGAAAAAAAAGGAAAGTAAACTGTTGCTTAACTTGTTATGAATTGGATTAATTTTGATAAGCGTCCATGGAGCAAGAATCATGGGAACGATTAGAGGATTAAGATAATTCAACCTTTTGATTAGGCATGACATCCTAGTTTAAAATGCTTTTTGGAACAAACTTGACCTCATATGTATGTCTGCACTTTGCTATCGCCCTAACTCTTAGTTGTGGGGTATAAAACTATGGCGACGGGGATGACAATTAGTAGCCAGCCTAATGTCTAGAATCGTGGCCTGGGTTATTCGAGTTATTAAGCCTGAGGGGTGTCTTTACACTTGGTGCCCTAAAGTCATTTGGTTTGGGAGCCACCGGCCCAACGCTCGTTATATGGGTAACTCAGTGCCTAAGAAAATGAGCATCACAAGAAGAAGAAGGCAAAACCTGAGCAGATCCAAATCATGGCCTAGGTTACTCGAGTAATTAAGCCCGAAAGGTGTCTCTATACTTGGTGCCCTAAATCCGTCTGGTTTGGGAGTCATCGGCCCAACACTCGCTACATGGGTAATTTAGAGCCTAAGAAAATGAATCTTATGTAAGCTCAGGCGAGGATCAAAAATAGTATACCGCCTGACTTGTCTCGAAGTGTGGCCTTTGTTACTCAAGCCAGTAAACCCGAAGGGGTGTCTTAACATCTAGTGCCTTAAAACCGTCTGGTTTAGGAGTCATTGGTCCAAAACTCATTACATGGGTAACCCTGAATAGACTAAGAAAATGAGACAAAGTTAAGTGAGGGAAGTAGAAAATTTGGCAAGATAAAAATGAGATTATCTAAAGTCGTATAAGAGAAACCCCTGCTAAGGGTTGCGTCACTCATAGTGCACATGTCATATGATGTTTAATTTTATGGAGCAGTGTCTAGAGCAAAGATGAGGTGTCTCTAATGAAGGGAGATGAGTCTTTTGAATCTGATCCTACCCATGAAAAATGACCATGGATACTTAAAAGTTTTCTTGCGATTTCATAACTTGTCAAATAAAATTTTTGATTTCCTTAGGAAAAATTCATTTTCATACTCCCTTTCAAGATCTTTAGCAATAAGATAAAAGCGCATTGAATACAAGCCTTCAATTTCATAAACTTTAAACTTCAAATGCCTCATTCACAAGATTATACTAATCCTGACGGCCCGAGCCATCAAGCTTTTGGAACATTTCGTTCAATGTACAGGAAATTGCTCATTAAGGATGTGGTCAACAAAGCAAGTTTCTTCTGTGAACCCTAGTAACAACCTGTGAAAGGGCTGGGGCATTTTTGATTCCAAGAAATAGAAAGGATCTATGGCAGAACCAGTTTCCTCATCAAAAGAAAAGGGAGAATTCCTGAAAAAAATCAAGGCGACATAAGCTTGTCCCTCCACAAGAAGGGAAAAATTATCAATAGAGTTCTTAACTCAAAAAAAAATAGATGCCCGATGACAAAAGGTTTAGCAAATGAAATCTACATCATTAAACATGTCAACCTGCACCAAATCCTCATAAGTCAAGGCCTCTGCACTATATTTTAACTCTGGACAATGAAGGAAAGAGCTATATCCTCTAGGACGTCAGCATCACCCGGGTCATCAACCAAGCCAGATCTAATCCAGTAGAGTCGCAAAGTAAAGAGTTTGTCCTTTTTCATAATCAATGATCAAAATGGTGGCGTCAATCTAGCGTAGCATTGAAGAAGGATCCGGTAATGTAGGCCGCGGAACACTACTTCAGCGAAGATATCGGGATATCTCCTAATAAAGCCATCAGTGTTGGGACCGCCAGAGGGACTAGCACCAGATCCAGATCTAGAAAAATACCCGCCTCAACGGGGTCCCCACAAAAGACAACATATGAAAGGGGAACATTTGAATCTGCCATGACAAAAGAAGTCATACAGGAGTTAGAGCTAATAAGCCTATCAAAATCTATGCTTGAAAAGAAACTTCAAACCACCTCAGAAAGAATGAGGTATGGTTCTACATTAATTTAATTAAGCATATGCATCAACCTAGGATAAATTAAGATCATCATATCATGTCCGGTCCGCACATGTGCAGCAAGCGCTACATCAGCGCACATCTCTATTAAAAAGTTAGGCATACATACCTAGTAGAATTAAAAATGCATATACATTAAATACACAAGCTCGATAAAAAAGTGTTCTACCGTTTGAGTACGCATTGGGACAGTCCAATGATCAACCATTGTCCCTACCATTAGGGTAGGCACTGTTGCAAACTACCTGTGTAAGTTATCATCAGGATAGGCATTGGGAGCACTCACTGAGGTAAATCGTCAAAAGAGATATATCCCCAGTAGAGGGTCCTTCAGAAATGTACAACGACATCAACCAAGAGAAAATCTGCCCCTTGATAGTATAGACAGATTGGGGAAACCATTAGTTATAAAACCAAGGTAACAGCAAAGGCTATCCTAAAGGACGTCATCCCCAGCCAAAATATGGGAAACATTTCAGTTTATCCTCGTCAAACAAGCATCGACAACACCGATTGAAATTAAACCATTGGAATTAACACCACCATAAACATCAGCAGCACTGGTGAAAGTCAACCGTTGAGATCCGCCCCAACATAGGAATCATCCATGACAGGTCAGGGTAAGCGATATGTGATGCGATATGCGATTTGCGATTGGATATGCGATTTGCAAAGTGCGAAATGCGATTTGCGAAAATATTTTAACAAGCATTGCATTGCGATTTGCATCATTAATATCTGTCATATTTCAAGTGTCTAGTAAATCTTTATCATGTTCATTCCATTGCATTGCAAAAACATGATAAAGAGGGGCATCTGTAGACATTTACAATTTTTGCATTCCTGGTACTAACCCTGCAGGAGGGAAAAACTGTCAACTCAACCCCGATCACCAATATCGGGATGTCAACTCAACCCCGATCACCAATATCGGGACAACCACAGCCCCGATCACCAATATCGGGATATTAGCTCAACTCTGGTCACCAATACCTGGACAACCACATCCCCGGTCTCAATACTGGGCCATCAATTCAACCTCGGTCTCAATACTAGGTCATCAGTTTAATTCTGATCTCAATACCGGGCAATCAGTTCAACCTCAATCTCAATACTGGGCCATCAGTTCAACCCCAGTCTCAATATCAGGCCATTAATTCAACCCCGGTCTCAATACCAGCCCATCAGTTTAACCCTGGTCTTAATACTGAGCAATCAGTGTAACCCCGATCTCAATACCGAGCAGTGGGTCAACCCTATTCTCAGTATCGGGACTTTAGGTCAACCCTGGTCTTAATATCGGGATATCAATTCAGCTCTGGTCACAACCCGAGAGGTACAGTTAAGTCTCGGTCATAATCGGGAGATCCAATTCAGCCCAGAGGTAACCCTGGCAAGCTAATTCAACCTTCGGAGATAAACCCGAAGCATCACATCATCCCCGGAGTCAACCTTGGGAGGACCAAGTCAGCCTCAGAGAAGACCATGAGGACAAACATAATCAGCTAGGATCCAAACCTCGGGAATAACCCTGGGAAAATAATCGAGTACCGTGCCAACACAGGAGGCAACCCCAGGAGGGGCAAAATGGTTATTTTACCAAATTAAATTAGATTCGATCAAACTCAAGCCGAATTGATGCCATGAAGGTCAGAAAGGACCATAACATTGATCCCAAGTGGAAATAGCGTAAGACAGCTCAACGGACAAACTGCGTTGAAACAAAGACCCGGTTATGAACCCATCTTTTTGGACTTGCAAAGGATTAAATCATATTTCATTGCAACACTCTCAGCGAGGGCTTTTTGGAAAGCTATAGAACGCCTCAAACGGATGCTCCGATCAAAAGTTAGAAAGTTTTGAATCAGGCCTCGCGTTGCTTGAAGTGCACGTACTTCGAGACGATAGGACGCGCCATGTAGGTCCTGCCACATGGAGCTACACCTCTACCTAGGCAGTAGTAGTTAGAGTGGATGCTCCCTGACCTATATATAGAGGTGCACCTCCTCTCATTTCAAAAAATTCAAAAACGTTCTGAACCTTTGCCTGTTTAGTTTTCTGACTATTTTCTTGTCTTTCAAACCCAATTTTTTTCACTCTAACACATAGATATACCAACATACTACCACATATTAGAAAATAACGGTAGATTCGGACGTGTAAAGCCTACGATTTGGCAAAAAGCCCGTGTAGCAGTCCATTGTGAGTATTTTTATGATTAGCAAGTCAATACTATTTCTTCGCACTTTTGTACACTTTCCTATCAAGTTTTATTTTCTAAATATGCCCTAAACTCAGTTTTGTGGCTGTTTTTGCCAACTTTTGGTATATTTTAGTACATACACGTATTTTCTGGCATTTCTACAACTCGGATTGACGATCCGTCGTTTTCGGCAGCTTTTATATACTTGCATCTTCTTTACTAGAAACTTCGCCGAACTGGGTTATCTGTCCAGTATGGGTTTGGCTTTTTTTGTATATATTTAACTGTATATATTAACTGTTTAATTCTGTCAAGCCCAGATGTCAAATCCGCGGTAGTTTACTGCTTTTATATATATATATGCATATATAAGCAGCCTACACCAAACTGGGTTATCTTTCCAGTCTTGGTTGACTACTTTTCTGTCTATATATATATATATATATATATATCAGTTTGGCCTGGATCATTTTGTAGCCTTTTTACTGCTTATATATATATATATATATATGCATATATAAGCAGCCTTCACCACACTTGGTTATCTTCCCAGTCTTGGTTGACTAATTTTCTATATATATATATATATATATATATATATATATATATATATTTACATTCCAGTTTGGCTTGGATCATTCTATGGCCTTTTTACTATTTTTTGCAACATTCACCATACTGGGTTATCTTCCCAGTCCAGGTTGACTACGTTTCTATATATATTTATATTCCTGTCCGGGCACAGGAGTGAAAATCCATCGCCCTTTTTACTGTTTGATATATATATATATATATATATATATATATATATATATATATTTTAATTATGTCCAGCCTGGATCATTCCGTGGCTTTTATATAGCTTTTATAAATATATATATATATATATTAATTCTAGTCCGGGCACCGGTGTGAAAACCCATCGCCCTTTACAGCTTTCGTATATATATATATATATATATATATATATATATATATATATTGCTTTACTCATATTTATTAATTTGTTGCTTTAAATATATATTTTATATGAATCGACACTTACATTTCTTCGGGCAAATTAGATTTATTTAAATCTCGCCAACTCTAGCTTTCAAACGGTTTAAAATAGGTCCAGACACAACCGGAAAGCTAGAATGGTTGAGATTTATTTAAATCTAGCATTTTTCCTAGTTTTAGCCATAAAAGCAACCTCGCGGCCCTTAGATCGTTATCTAGTGGGAACGAGACGCTTCGGCCATGTGCAAACCAGGATTTACTGAATGAATCCTTAGTTCTGGCGATATTTAGGAGTATATCTTTTTTTGTACAAATTTGAGCTGTGCAGGTTTATTGGCCTCCCTATGTGAGCCTAGGAATCGTGGGATTCATGATGCAATTGATCAGAATCTGATTCCCACGATGGACAAACTCCACTTTACAAATGTACCTTGCCAATTTTTCTATAAAAATGTACATACAAAAGACCTTAAAACGGTTATCTATATTTAAGGTCTCAACATAGTAAAAATATGGTTTATCGTGTTAGAGTCCCTCCGATGGCTATCATGCCCATTAGGAGACCGACACTTGTATATATTTTGTGGTCGAGGATGCTTCGCAGCCCGACAATCACTATTCAAATTGAGCCTTAAGGCTGAAAGATATAACTAAAGTATCGATATGCTTTAATTCCTATGTTAACGTAAGGGTTTGAAAAAACTGCTTTCAAAGCATCACTTCAATAATCTTATCGAAAAGAAAAGCTTTTGCAAATCAAATCAAACACTTTTGCAAATCAAATCAAAGTCTTTTTGTAAAAATCAAATCAAACCCATCGTATATAGGTTCAATGTGCATAGACATGCTTTTAATCAAACATAGGCCCAATTTTCCTCCAACATTCACACATATTGCAGATTTAAAAGGGAAATATTGAAAAGATGCGGTACCATGTTTACACGGGAGTTGTGGGGTGCCTAACACCTTCCCCACACTTAACCAAGCCCCCGAACTCAAAACTTTGTTTTCAAAGATCAAGTTTTGACAGTGTCCTAGCAATTGAGCCTCTTTTCAATCAAAACTCGGTTTAGTTGGTACAACCATTTCAAATCTACCAACTGGCGACTCTGTAAAATGTTCAAATCATCAATATGATACATGTTGGCCTTTTCCTAAAAAACCCTTCAAAACCTTTTTTCACAATAAAAAGAGTAAGGGTAGAGATAACTTAGAAAGAGAGAATGATCCGGGTTGTAACCCGACCCGCGATTTTTTTTTTGACATTGACAATATGTTGATGATATATTACTGATAGGGAATGACATTCCTATGCTACAATCGATCAAAATAAAGTTGTCTAAACATTCCTCCATAAATGATTTGGGTAGAACATCCTACATTGGGGATATAAATCTGTATAGATAGATTTAAAAGGATGTTCGGCTTAACCCAAGGAACTTATATTCATTAAATGCTAAAGGCGTTTAGCATGGCATACTCCAAAAAGGTGTCTCATGATGATGAGCCATAGAGTGTATCTCTCTAAAAGTATCCTCAATAAAAGTGAGATCGCATGAGTTACTATCATGTATGCAATAAAATATACGCGACTCGATGTTGATCAATCAAATTCTAGAGAAGATCACTGCAGGACAGTGATAAGCATCCTAAAGTACTTAACCGACACTAAGGATGTCATCATGACACATGATGGGTCTGAATTAAACTAGAGGACTAAACAGACTTAAGTTTTTAGACTAACCAAGAAGATAACAAATCCACTATAGGGTAAGTCGTTACCTTAAAAGGTGGTGCAGTGAATTGGAAGGGTTCCAAACAGCGAAAGGTTGCTGGTCTAGTGACAAAGACAAAGTATATAACTGTAAGTGAAGCTCCAAGTTGATGTTTCGGATGAAAAGTTCATTACAGAACTAGGAATAGTTCTTATGTCTCATCTTGAATATAAACATGTGTTTCGACACTTTGATTAAAGAAATCATTGAAAGAGGAGACGTCACCTTGGAGCGTGTAGACTCCCAAGACAACATTGCAGATCTATTTATTAAAGCTTTAACACAATAGCAGTTTGATCGTCACTTAGAGAATATGGGTATGAGATACCATAGCGATTGGCTTTAGTGCAAGTGGGAGATTAAAGTAGTATACATACAAGCCAATCATGTATGATGATAAAGCATATACTTTGTAAACGATCTTATTTATTTATTAATAAAAGTATTCATTTATTAAAGGCATTTAATTATCTACATGATGCTGTTTTTATAATATATAAATAACCCATAGTTTTAAGCAATTCTTTTATAATTATGATGTTGATCATACTAGTGAGATCTAAATTCTTAGAAAGTTTAAAACTAAAATAGTTCTCAATCGTTGGATTACTAAAAAGAGGATTAGTAAATCCGGATAGATTGGTGCATATGTTGCTTGCTCATTGGATGAGGATGGTTGATCTAATTATCATTTGTGTGTAGACACTAAAGCAAGTATGTAGATACTTATTGGAGAATAAGTTCACTGCACGTGACTCGCTATGGAATACATAAGGGAGTTTTACTTGCCTATCAATAGGAATTCCTAATGTGATAGTAGTACAAGTGATCCTTGGACTTGAGATCATCATAGTATCTTGTGTGTAATGTATTATACTTTGACTTATTCTTTAAGACCCTTAGGGTATATCAAAGGGTTTGCTTGGGTATAATGAGTTACATATGGAGATAATGAATAATAATTAAAGAATCTACCACTTCTAGTAAAAGAAGAGATATGTCCTATGTGATTTGTTAAATGATAACCTAGTAGTCCATGGGCAAGGCAGAATGAAATTAGATAGGAGTTTCCAATTTGCATTATTTTGAGTTGTGCATTTTCTAATCGAAATACATATAATTAAATAAATTAAGACTTGACAGTAATTCTATGTCTTATATTTTATTAGGACATTGTATGGTGGAAGGATTGAATTGTAAGGTAACAATTTACTCACAGGTTCTTTTATGATTAATGTTGAAATCTATATTCTCTGGAAAGTCGTTGATCGCTAGGGAGGCTTATCTCTATTGTAGAATAAATATTATTTATCTAAATAAATTATTAGTTTAATTTATTTAAATAAGATTAGAATTGTTCTAATTGATTTATTCACAACCGATTTAATATGACGAATCTAAAGGGTCACACCATAAAAAGAAGAATAATTATTTAAGAAGGTAATGACATAATAGTAATAATGCATTAAGTGTAATTAATTTAATCTATGGTGATAGAATAAATTAAATAGCTTAATGTTTATTATTTAACATTTTGGAAATATTAAATATAAATTAATAAGAGGAGTCTTATTAATATTATTACAATTATTATTATTTTAATTTCTAAAGAAGTTTAGGAATTAATTTAATATTAGTACTCTCATTTATTTCTAATGAGATTAGGAGGCAAATTAATTAAAGAAGTTTAATTAATTATTCCCAATATGTTGGGACGCCTAATTAATTAAAGGAGTTTAATTAATTAAATAAAATCCTATATCTAATAGGATTAGAAGGGTTGACCCATATCTATATAATAGGAGTCTTATGTTAGATATTAGTGGATGAAATTTTAATTATTGGAGAGTACTCCTTTTCTATAGAGGATAAAAAACTAGGGTTTAGCTAACTACCCTCCTTCTTGAATAATTCCTATTCCTTGGTGGATCACCTCTGGAGGCCAAACACTTGGGTGGCTAATGTTGATCAAAGGAAGGAATCAATCGCAGATATTCAAGGAGATCGCGAAGAACAAGGAGTTGAACTTGTGCATGTGGAATCTTTGTTCTACAAGTGAATGTATTAACTTCTTATAAATCGTTTTAAATTAATAATATGCATAAAGGAAGATCCGGGTAATGGTTTTGTAGAAAATTTTAAAACTCTGATATACCATGCTTCCGCTAATTTTTGCAATTTGATTGCGTCATGATTTCTTACAAACCCAACAGTGGCATCAGAGCCAAACCTTTATGCAATTATTAATTGTTTTCATTTCATATACATATATGTATGTATTTAGAATAATTTATTGGGCATAATTAATTGTATAAAATTATTATTTTTATCACGAAAACTTCCAATTCGCGAAATAAGTTTTTTCGCTGTGAGAATTCGTTGGAGGGTGATTCACGTTAATATTATATATATATATATATATATATATATATATAGTATGAACGTGATTTGTTTTGCCAAAAGTTGATGACCCAGGATTTCTAAAGGTGATATATTATATATAATATATACTGTTACAAATGTGACCCACGAATTCTCCTTTTAAAAGTGACCTAGGAGACTAAATGATTAAAGGCACCATGAAGTGTATATATATATACTGATTGCTAATATATATATACGTAACGGTTACATATATATACATATATAGTACGGTTATATATATCTACAGCTATTATATATATATATATACATAATATTCTTAATAATTTTATAATTAAAATAAAGAGTTTATTTTAATCTTGAAATTGGATTTCATGCAACTTAAAATTGCCCATTAAATGATACTCATATATATAGGGAATGTTTTAATTCATGGGATGAATATTTATTTATTGATGCATATGGTGATATGTATGATAATAAATGGGGTTGATTATGGACTATAGACCAATGTGATTGAATTTTATTTCAGTTGAATGCTTGAATGAATGAGTTTTATTAAATGGGGTTTGCGTACCTCGTCCTCTCTGATTTTTTTTTGATGTAAAAATTATATCTCTCTCCTATGTACTTCTCCTTGACTGCTGATCAAGTTTCTATTTAAATTAAATAGTTTATGTAATAGAAATAGTTAGAATTATATTGAAGAAATTGGAGACCAAGGAGCAAGGAGCGCGTGAAGACCCGTTTGTAATGGCGCCCGGGTTTAAATGTAATAGTTACGTTTAAATTTAAATTTTTGCACTCCAGGGTTTTACCTTTTGGTTCACTTGGTGGCTCAAGTGAACCAAACTAGAATAAAAGTCCATAATCAATTCGGGTAGAATATATTATTCTATATTTGCATGCTAGTGTTATATATATATATATATTATATTTTTATGCAAAACATGCTTCGCATGTTTTAATAAAATGACGAGTATTTTATATATATATGTGTATGCGCGCTAAATAAGATGAGACAAATAATAACAAACCACTCAAAGAAATCATATTAAGTCTAAAGCGTTCAAAGATATTTGGAATATCGAACGTCGCCTTCTAGCATTATAAAGTTAATAGAGTATTAAATATTTAATATGAGTTTGTTGTACACACAAAAGGCAAGTATTAAGTATTAAAGATATTAATTTATTCACATTTGATGCTTATAAAGAAAATTGAACAATATAGTTTTGTTGTGCACACACAAGGATAATATTTTTCTTTTTTGAATATATGGAGTGCTATGTTGGACTTAACTTAAATCATTTTAGTTCGGATGTGCACACACTTGACCATTACAATCTAAGAGGCATAATACAAGGAGTTACATGTTGATGTAATTGACAAGAGTTGTCTACATATTTATTTATATATGGTTTGTTGTGCACACATAAGGCTATATAAATTTGAAATGATATCCTTAATCTCACTAGCAAATCTTTAATTAGATGTTGCCGAACTATATTAGTGAGGGTAATATAGTTTGAAGAAAATAGTGGGAGATACCAATTTAAAATAAGACCTAATTTATTTTGGTATATATAAAATTAATTAAATGAATGTTTGCTAATATGTTGTCTTTTCACATACAGAAATTTAAAAATGTCAAAATTACTAATTTCACTGCGTAGCATACTTGATGCTAACAAACTGATCGGACCGAATTACACGGACTAGTTAAAGAATCTGAGAATAGTTCTCACTGCTGAAAAATAATTTATGTCCTAAATTCACCTGTCCCTGGAACTGTTCCATAAACAGCCTTTGAGGAAGAGATTGCCACCATTGAAAAGTGGCAAAATGATGCATCTTGGGTTCATTGCATCATGCTCGCATTCATGAATAACGACCTTCAGCGTCAGCATGAAAACATGGATGCTCCTACTATGTTCCTTCAGCTCAAGGAGTTGTATGGTGAACAAAGTACGACTGCTAGATATGAGATATCTAAGGAGCTCTTTCGATCTCGGATGTCCGAGGGCACTGCCGTTGAGACTCATGTCCTAAGGGTGATCAATATTATTAAACGCCTTGGATAGCTTGGGTTTTTGATGGATGGGGAGTTGAGTCAAGACTTGGTCTTGCAGTCACTCCATGAGACCTTCTCACAGTTCGTTGTTAATTTTCACATGAATAAGTTAGATGTCAGCTTGCCTGAATTACTTAACATATTAAAAACTGCAGAAGGTCACTTCCCATCCAAGGATGAGGTCGTCCTACGAGTGGGAAATGGAGCAAAGGTTGCTGCATTAGTTGTAGACACTTATTGTTTAGCACTGCCTACGGGCAAGTTCATTTATTTAAATAACTGTTATTTTGTTCCGAATATCATTAAAAATATTATTTCTATTTTTGTATTAGATATGGATGGATTTGACATTATAATAAAGAACAACAGTTGTTCTATTTATAAAGATAATATTTTATATGGTGTTGGTAATCAGCGAAATGGACTTTATACACTTGACTTGCATGAAAATATACTTCAAATAGAACAAACTAAGAAAAGGAGAACGAGTTACAGAGTTGCTAGCGTTGATTCACACAGACGTTTGTGGACCTATGACAACGAATGCACGGGAAGGTTATTCTTATTTTATTACTTTCACTGATGATCACTCAAGATTTGGGTATGTGTATTTAATGAAATACAAATCTGAATCATTTGAAAAGTTCAAAGAGTTCAGAAGTGAAGTAGAGAAACAAACAGGCAAGAGTATTAAGATTCTTCGATCAGATCGAGGTGGAGAATACTTAAGCAGTGAGTTTCTCAATTGGCTCAAAGAAAATGGTATAATCTCACAATGGACTCCACCAGGTACACCACAGTTAAATGGAGTATTTGAAAGGAGAAATCGAATATTGTTGGGCATGGTTTGTTCTATGATGAGTTTTATCGATTTCCAGTAGCATTCTGGGGTTATACCCTAGAAACTGCTACATATCAACTAAATAAAATTCCCTCAAAATCCGTCCCCAAGACTCTATATGAGATGTGGATAGGGATGAAACCTGGTCTTAAGCATGTTAAGATTTGGGGATATCCAACTTATGTGAAAAGGTTTCAAAATGATAAGCTTGGGACAAGATCTGATAAGTGCACGTTTGTGAGATATCCTAAAGAAAGTTTGGGATACTATTTATACAATCCTACTGAGCAAAAGGTGTTTGTTATGAAACACGCTGCCTTTTTGGAAAAGGAGTTTATCCTTGAAGGGACTAGTGGGAGGAAAAATTAGATCTTGAAGAAATTCAAGAACCACAAAACACTACAGATCAATTGGATGAACCAGTCCAAGTAGAACACCTACTGTACCACACCTTATTCTTAAATCTGAAACAGTACCAAAGATACTTGAAAGGTATGAATTCGTCATAGAGGATGAAGATGAGGTATACGTTATGAATGATGATGATCTATTGAATTACGAACAGGCTATGAGTAATTAAGACTCAGAGAAATGGTAGATGACCATAAAATCTAAAATAGATCTTTGAAGCAATGCTCAAGTCCATTTGAATTTTACTTGCGATTGCTGCTTATTATTACTAAATCTGGCAAAATAGACGTGGAGACGCCCTTCCTAAAATATACATTATTAGAGGAGAATGTATATATGATACAGCCAGATGGATTTGTTTCAATGGTTGAAGCAAATCATGTATATGAGCTACAATGATCCATTTATGGATTGAAACAAGCTTCTCGTAGATGGAACATCTGTATTGATGAGACAATCAAAGAGTTTGATTTTATTAAAAACGAGGATGAACCATGTGTGTATAAGAAGGTTAGTGGGTGCGCTATTTCATTCCTTGTATTATATGTTGATGATATATTACTGATAGAGAATGACATTCTTATACTACAATCGATCAAAATAAAGTTGTCTAAACATTCCTCCATGAATGATTTGGGTAGAGCATCCTACATTGGGATATAAATCTGTATAGATAGATTTAAAAGGATGTTCGGCTTAACCCAAGGAACGTATATTCATTAGATGCTAAAGGTGTTTAGCATGGCAAACTCCAAAGGGTGTCTGATGATGATGTGCCATGGAGTGAATCTCTAAAAATTATCTTTAATAAAAGAGAGATCGCATGAGTTACTATCATGTATGCAATAAAATATACGAGACTCATGTTGATCAGTCATATTCTAGAGAAGATTACTGTAGGACAGTGATTAACATCTTAAAGTACTTAACTGACACTAAGGATGTCATCATGGCACATGATGGGTCTGAATTAAACTAGAGGACTAAACAGACTTAAGTTTTTAGACTAACCAAGAAGATAACAAATCCACTATAGGGTAAGTCATTACCTTAAAAGGTGGTGCAGTGAATTGGAAGGGTTCCAAACAGCAAAAGGTTGCTGGTCTAGTGACAAAGACAAAGTATATAACTGTAAGTGAAGCTGCAAGTTGATGTTTCGGATGAAAAGTTCATTACAGAACTAGGAATAGTTCCTAAGTCTTATCTTGAATCTAAACATGTGTGGCGGCACTTTGATTAAAGAAATCATTAAAAGAGGAGACGCCACCTTGGAGCGTGTAGACTCCCAAGATAACATTGCAGATCCATTTATTAAAGCTTTAACACAATAGCAGTTTGATCGTCACTTAGAGAAGATAGGTATGAGATACCATGGCGGTTGGCTTTAGTGCAAGTGGGAGATTGAAAGTAGTATGCATACAAGCCAATCTTATATGATGATAAAGCATATACTTTAGAGACAATCTTATTTATTTTTTATTAAAATTATTCACTTATTAAAGGCGTTTAATTATCTACATGATGCTGTTTTTATAATATGTAAATAACCCATAATTTTAAGCAATGCTTTTCGAATCATGATGATGATCATACTAATGATGTCTAAATTCTTATAAACCTTAAAACTAAAATAGTTCCCAATCGTTGTATTATTAATAAGGAGATTAGTAAATCGGGATAGATTGGTACATATGTTGCTTGCACATTGGATGAGGAGGATTGATCTTATGATCATTTGTGTGAAGACACTAAAGCAAGTATATAGGTGCTTATTGGAGAAAAAGTTCACTGAACGTGACTCGCTATGGAATACCTAATGCAGTTTTACTTTCCTGTCAATAGAAATTTCTAATGTGATAGTAGTACAAGTGATCCTTGGACTTGAGATCATCATAGTATCTTGTGTGTAATGAATTATACTTTGACTTATTCCTTAAGACCCTTAGGGTATATCAAAGGTTATGCTTGGGTATAATAAGTTACATATGGAGATAATGAATGGTCAATAAAGAATCTACCACTTCTAGTAAAAGAAGATATATGTCATATGTGATTCGTTAAATAACAACCCAATAGTCCTTGGCCAAGGCAAACTGAAATTAGAAAGGAGTTTCTAATTTGCATTATTTGGAGTTGTACATTTTCTGATTGAAATACATATAATTAAATAAAATAAGACTTGACAATAAGTTCATGTCTTATATTTAATTGGGACATTGTATGGTGGAATGGTAATTATTTACTTCAGGTTCTTTTATGATTAATGTTAAAATCTATATTATCTGGAAAGTCGTTGATCGCTAGGGAAGCTTATCCCTATTGTAGAATAAATATTATTTATTTAAATAGATTATTAGTTTAATTTATTTATTTAAATAAGATTAGAATTGTTCTAATTGATTTATTCACAACCGATTTAATATGGACAACCTAAAGGGTCACACCATAAAATAAAGAATAATTATTTAAGAAGGTAATGGTATAATCGTAATAATGCATTGAGTGTAATTAATTTAATCTTGGTGATAGAATAAATTAAATAACTTAATGTTTATTATTTAGTATTTTGGAAATATTAAATATAAATTAATAAGAGGAGTCTTATTAATATTATTACAATTATTATTATTTTAATTTATAAAGGAGTTTAAGAATTAATTTAATATTAGTACTCTCATTTATTCCTAATAAAATTAGGAGGCAAAATAATTAAATAAATTTAATTAATTATTCCCAATGTGGTGGGAAGTCTAAATTAATTAAAGGAATTTAATTAATTAAATGAAACCCCGTGTCTAATAGGATTAGAAGGGTTGGCCAATATCTATATAAGAGGAGTCTTATAATAAATATCTGTTGATGAAATTCCAACTGTTGGAGAGTACTCCTTTTATATAGAGGATAGAAAACTAGGGTTTAACCAACCACCCTCCTTCTTGATAATTCTTCTTCCTTGGTGGATCACCTCTAAAGGCCAAATACTTGGGTGGCTAACGTTGATCAAAGGAAAGAATCTAATTCGAAAATTCAAGGAGATCACGAAGAACAAGGAATTGAACTCGTACTTGTGGAAGCTTCGTTCTACAAGAGTATGATTCTATAACTTCTTATTTATCGTTTTAAATTAATAATTTGCCAAAAGGATGATCCGGTTAATGGTTTTGAAGAAATTTTTTTAAACTTTAATATACCATGCTTCCGCTAATTTTGCAATTTGATTGCGCCCACGATTTCGTACAAACCTAACATCTAATCCATTTAGAAATAGGGTTTTATTTAATTAATTAGACTCCTTTAATTAATTAGGCTTCCCAACACATTGGGAATAATTAATTAAACTCTTTTAATTAATTTGCCTCCTAATCCTATTAGGAATAAATGAGACTACTAATATTAAATCAATTCCTAAACTTCTGTAGAAATTAAAATAATAATAATTATAATAATATTAATATGACTCCTCTTATTAATTTATATTTAATATTTCCAAAATATTAAAGAATACACTTTAAGCTATTTAATTTAATTTATCACCATAGATTAAATTAATTACACTTAACATATTATTACGATTATGGTATTATCTTTTTAAATAATTATTCTTCCTTTTATGGAATGACCGTTTAGGTTGTCCATATTAAACCGGTTGTGAATAAATCAATTAGAACAATTCTAATCTTATTTAAATAAATAATATTTATTCTACAATAGGGATAAGCCTCCGTAGCGATCAACGACTTTCTAAATTATAAAATTTCAACATTAATCCTAAAAGAACCTGTGAGTAAACAGTTACCGTATAATTCCATCATTCCACCATTCCACCATACAATGACAACGAATAAATGATTACAAAGTTGTTATCGTTGGTTTACACAGACGTTTGTGGACCTATGACAACTACTGCACGGGGAGGGTATTCTTATTTTATTACTTTCACTGATGATCACTCAAGATTTGGATATGTGTATTTAATGTAATATAAATCTGAATCATTTAAAAATTTCAAAGAGTTCAGAAGTGAAGTAGAGAAACAAACAAGCAAGAGTATTAAGATTCTTCATTCAGATCGAGGTGGAGAATACTTAAGCGGTGAGTTTCTCAATTGTCTCAAAGATAATGGTATAATCTCACAATGGACTCCACCAGGTACACCACAGTTAAATGGAGTATTTGAATGGAGAAATCGAACATTGTTGGACATGGTTCATTCCATGATCAATTTTACCGATCTTCCAATTTAATTCTGGGGTCATGTCCTAGAAACGGCTACATATCTACTAAATAAGGTCCCTTCAAAATTCGTCCCCAAGACTTCATATGAGATGTGGACAGGGAGGAAACCTGGTCTTAAGCATGTTAAGATTTGGGGATGTCCAGCTTATGTGAAAAAGATTCAACATGATAAGATTGGGATAAGATCTGATAAGTGCACGTTTGTGGGATATCCTAAAAAAAGTTTGGGATACTATTTCTACATTCCTACTGATCAAAAGGTGTTTGTTACGAAACACGCTGCCTTCTTGGAAAACAAGTTTTCCCTTGAAGGGGCTAATGGGAGGAAAATAGATCTTGAAGAAATTAAAGAACCATAAACCACTATAGATCAATTGGCAGAACCTGTCTAAGTAGAGACACCTACTGTACAACACCCTATTCGTAAATCTAGAAGAGTACCGAAGATACCTAAGATGTATGAATTTGTCATAGAGGATGACGATGAGGTACACGTCATGAATAATGATGATCCATTGAATTACGAACATGCTATGAGTAATTAAGACTCAGAGAAATGGTAGATGACCATAAAATCAAAAATAGATCTTTGAAGCAATGCACAAGACCATTTGGATTTTTCTTGCGATTATAGCTTATTATTACTAGATCTGACAAAATAGACGTGGAAATGCCCTTCCTCAAATATACATTATTAGAGGATAATGTATGTATGATATAGCCAGATGGATTTGTTTCAATGGTTAAAGAAAATCATGTATATGAGCTACAACAATCCATTTATGGGTTCTAGCAAGCTTCTCAAATATGGAACATTTATTTTGATGAGACAATCAAAAAAGTTTGATTTTATCAAAAACGAGAATGAACCTTGTGTGTACAAAAGGGTTAGTGGGAGCGTTGTTTCATTCCTTGTATTATATGTGTAGACACTCAAAATTTTTGCATTCCTGGTACTAACCTTGCAGGAGGGCAAAATCGTCAACTCAACCCCGATCACCAATATTGGGATGTCAACTCAACCCCGGTCACCAATACCAGGACAACCACAGCCCTGATCACCAATATCGCGATGTCAACTTAACCCCGATCACCAATAACGGGACAACCACAGCCTCGATCACCAATATCGGGATGTTAACTCAACTCCGGTCACCAATACCGGGACAACCACATCCTCGGTCTCAATACCGGGCCATCAGTTCAACCCTAGTCTCAATACCGGACCAACATTTCAACCCCGGTCTTAATACCGGGCCATCAGTTCAACCCCGGTCTAAATACTGCGCCATCAGTTCAACCCCGGTCTCAATACCGGGCCGTCAGTTCAACCCTGATCTCAATACCGTGCCATCAGTTTAACCCCGATCTCAATACCGGGCCATCAGTTCAACCCCGGTCTCAATACCGGGCCATCAGTTTAACCCCGGGCTCAATACTAGGCCATCAGTTCAACCCCGATCTTAATATCGGGCCATCAGTTCAACCCTAGTCTCAATACCGGGCCGTCAGGTCAACCCCTATCTCAATATCGGGACGTCAGGTTAACCCCGGTCTTAATATCGAGATATCAATTCAGCCCTGGTCATAACCCGAGAGGTACAGTTAAGCCTTGGTCACAACCAATAGATCTAGTTCAGCCCCAAAGATATCCCTGGGAAGCCAATTCAACCTTCAGAGACAAACCCAAAGCATCACATTATCCTTGGAGTCAAGCTTGGGAGGACCAATTCAGCCTTAGAGGCGACCATCAGGACAAACAGAATCAGCTGGGATCCAAACATCGGGAATAACCCCGGGAAAATAGTCGAGGACCGTTGATAAGTAGGTTTTATACCTACTTATTGGACGCCAACTTACTCTGATTATGGCTTAAACTCAAGCAATTTAGTGTCTTTTAATGCGTTTATCTTTGTTTTGCATGTTTTAGGTAGGAAACTCCAAAAGGCAGGGAATGGTGTGATAAAGGCATGACATGGCATGAAAATGAGCATACGGCATGATCTCGATAAAAAGGCTGGTGGATTGGCATGAAGACGGGAAAAGTGGCATCGTATGGGCAAAAGTAAGCTTGTTGAGTTGGTGGAGAGCCTATGTGAAGCAAAGGAGAGCTTAGCATAAAGATGTCTTGGGGTGAGGAACGTATGACAATGGCCTTGATTCACAGCACAAGTGAATGGCAAAGAAGCATAAGAGAAAGCAAAGGATTGTGAATGAAAGCCAAAGGTTAAAAAGTGCATCAGCTGCAGAACATGGCTCGTGCGCGCCCGCGCTGTGTTGCAGACCAGAGAGGCATTCTGGGTAGTGGCGCGCCCGAGCCAGGAAAGCCTAGCTGGGGCGCGCGGCTGGGCCGGTCAACATTAACTTCTCATTTTTTGTTTTCTCAGCTACTTGTAATGGATTTAAGGCTTGTGTTTGAAAAGAAATGAGATATCACTTAGCATTTATCAGACTTACCATTTTAACTTTCAAGTTTGGTTCATATATTCTAGGGCTAGAGAGTGTGAAGGTTTTAGAGGCTTCTCTTCTTCTTCCTTCTTGCTCTAGTAGTATTACATTTTAGGGTTCATCTTGGAACTCATTTGTGGTCCAGACTCGAGTTTGCTATCTTCTATTTAAAAGGGAAAACAATAAGATTGCACTTTCTTTCTCTGTTTTCTCTCATTTCATAGTTATTCAATGCTTGGTTTGAATCCCATAATGGTGGGAGGTTCAGTGATGAACTAACTTCTATTATGGGATTCTAATGGATTCTATTTGTTAAATCTAGGGTGTATGTCTCTTTGATATATATGGATGATGATATATGGTTTGCCTAATATGGTTGTTTGTATGCCTAGATGCTTGATCAACATCTACTCTAATAGTTTATATGAACTTGAAAAAATGAAGTATAAACTTAGATTTTTCCATGTTAGCATATGTTTGTGAAATTTGCATTGGCTGAGTTTTATGATTCGCTAGCCGAATAAAAATATACCGTATGGCCGTATGTAGTCTAATGGAAGCTTACGCGTAAATTGGTTTAGTTTGTAAATCGCATAAAAATATAGTGATTTAGGCTTTACTGATGTTCATGTGATTTCTATCTTAATTATGGACATTATATTATTTGGACTTGGTGTATTGAAAGATAGCCAAGTCTCACATTCGTGCTCCCGACTAGCATTCCTATATGATTATCTGTGTATGATTTGTGGAGTGGTTAACCAAGATGATGCTTTAGATGAAGTTAGGATCCTATATCCCTCTAATTTGAACCCTTCGCTTATTAATTGGTTAAGTCTAGTTTAAATTTAGTATAATTAATTAAAGTATATTGTGACAACCGTTTAAGCAGACAAAGTTAATTATTGGACTGTTGTATAATAGATTACGCATGACTTCGTTCTCTGTGGGACGATCTCGACTTACCGAGTTATTACTTGCCGACCGTGTACACTTGCACGTGTTTTTGTGTCCGTTTTTGTTAACACGTAAATGGCGCAACAAGTTTTTGGCGCCGTTGCCGGGGACACGGTTTTAGTTTAATTTTATTGACATCAGTTTTCGTTAAATTTGACTGACTTGAACAAATCTCTTCTTACCTCATTTCTAATTTTATTTTTACTTATGTTTCAGGTACTCGTGGATAGTTTATGCACACTCGAGCCTCACATCCTGAATTAGTGCCTCACCAAGAGCACATCAACGGTCGAGCGTGGAGAGCTAATATCTGAAACATCAATCCTCGAGAAGAACCTGAACCACTTCATCAAATAGCTGAAGAGCAGAGGGCCTTGCAAGAATACTCCATGCCCAAACTCACCGGTTTACAATCAAGTATAGTGAGGCCAGCAATTGCGGCGAACACTTTTGAGATAAAGCCAAGAACATTGCAAATGATACAAAATAATCTCCAATTTGGGGGTTTGCCTTCCGAAGATCCCAACGAGCATATTATGAGCTTCATAGAAATATGTGACACGTTTAAATACAACAACGTTCCCGATGATGTAGTGAAACTTAGAATATTCCCTTTCACCTTGAGGGATAAGGCAAAAAGTTGGTTGCACTCACTGCCTTTACGGTCAATAACTACATGGGAAGAATGTGCTCAGAAATTCGTGACCAAGTTCTTTCCTATGGCCAAGACCGCTGCAATGAGGAGAGACCTGAGTACCTTTGCACAGCATCCAGGGGAAACATTATATGAAGCTTGGGAACATTATAAGGAAATGCTCCGGAAGTGTCCACACCATGGCATGCCAGAATGGATGGTGATTAACTCTTTTTACAATGGTTTGGGATGGCAATCAAGGCCAATTATTAACTCTGCATCGGGGGGAGCTATCTGGACTAAAGATTTTTCGACAGCGTATGAGCTCTTTATGACCATAGCGGCAAATGAGTATCAGAATCCAACAGCCAGGATGGTACAACCGAAAGTTGCAGGGATATTAGAAGTGGATGCCATTATAGCATTGTCTGCCCAGATGGCTGCCATGGAAAAGAAGATAGATTCATTGGCGGAATAAAAAGTTAAGACAGTTGCTTGTGTCTGTGAGATTTGTGCAGGGTCACATCAAACAGACCAATGTGCTATTAGTACAGAATCAGTACAGTTTGTGAGCAACTACCAAAAACCCCACAATCTATTTCAAAATTCTTACAGTCCCAACAATAGGAATCATCCTAACTTTAGTTG
Source organism: Panax stipuleanatus (assembly GCA_020205555.1). Taxonomy (NCBI): domain Eukaryota; kingdom Viridiplantae; phylum Streptophyta; class Magnoliopsida; order Apiales; family Araliaceae; genus Panax; species Panax stipuleanatus. The sequence goes on along the minus strand of CM035124.1, from coordinate 79,580,429 downwards.
GAGTAATACTCAGAATGTCCAACACCCCCATCCTCAAACATCTCAGCCACAATACCATACATCAAACCAACAAAACCAATATCAATCAGCTCAATCACAACCACAATAATTTCAATCTCAACAACAATATCAACCATAGCAATCTCACCACCAGTATGCACCAAAACCCCCCTACCCTCCTGGTTTTCAACAACATCATCCCCCACCTGTACCTCATCCAGAAAAGAAGTTGGAGGAGAGAGTGGAAATCGATGAACTTAAGTTAATCGTGAAGAGCCAAGCTATATCTCTCAAGATGATGGAGACTCAAATTGGTCAAATTGCCAATGCGGTTCTCAATCGACCTCAAGGGACTCTTCCCAGTAATACAGAGATGAATCCAGGGAAAAGGGAGGGACAGGAGAAGTGCCAAGCCATCACCCTAAGGTCTGGGAGGTAGACTTCAGACTTGGAGGCTGGCGCGGCCGCGCCCCAAGAAGGACAAAACCTGGAGCGGGCGAGCCAAGCTGCAGAGAATCCTGAGACAGTGTTGGTTGATGGAAATGATGGAGGAAAGATTGTTGCGGCAGATAAGGAGGAAACCACTGAGAAAATTATAACCAACCCATCACCTGTGTCCCTTACTGTTCCTTACCCGCAGAGATTGCACAAGCAAAGGGACGACAGACAGTTCGCTAAGTTTTTGGAGGTGTTTAAGAAACTGCAGATAAACATACCCTTCGCAGAGGCATTAGAACAAGTGCCAAGTTACGTGAAGTTCATGAAAGGTATTCTGTCAAGGAAGAAATGATTAGAGGACTTTGAGATAGTGGCCTTAACAGAAGAGTGCAGTGCAGTATTACAGCGTAAATTACCTCCAAAGCTTAAGGACCCGGGCAGTTTCACAATACCTTGCTCCATTGGAAATTTGTCTTTCAGCAAATGCCTCTGTGACTTAGGAGCTAGCATAAATTTGATGCCTCTGTCCGTATTCAATCAATTGGGATTGCCGGCTCCCAAGCCGATAAATGTATCACTACAAGTTGCTGACAGATCCATCACTTATCCTAGGGGTATTGTTGAAGATGTTTTGGTTAAAGTGGAAAAATTTATCTTCCCAGCTAACTTCATCATCCTTGATTACGAAGAAGATAGAAATATCCCAATCATCCTTGGGAGACCTTTCCTTGCCACGGGGTGAACTCTTATAGATGTCCAAAAAGGAGAGTTAGCAATGAGAGTGCATGATTAAGAAGTCACTTTCAACGTTTTTAAAGCTATGAAGTTTCCCACTGACGAGGAAGAGTGCTTCCGGATTGATTTGATAGATAGGGTGATGAATGAAGGAGTTGGAAATCTGGTGGGTACTAAGCCTTTGGAGAGTGCTATATTGGGAGATTCAGATATTGAGGATACTGAAGTTGCTGAATACGTGCAAATTCTTAACACAGCACCAAAGATACGAAAGTTTAAGATGCCTATCGAGCCACTAAAACTTGCTGGGGAGACATCAGAATGACTCAAGCCTTCTCTTGAGATGCCTCCAGATCTTGATCTTAAACCTCTTCTAGATCATTTAAGGTATGCATTTTTAAGTGAATCTTCAAAGTTGCCTGTTATTATTTCTGCTGTGCTAACATCTTGTCAGGAAGAACAACTGCTACGGGTACTAAGAGAGTTTAAATCGGCAATTGGATGGACCATAGCAGATATAAAGGGGATCAGCCCAGCATTTTGTATGCATAAAATCCTGCTAGGAAGATGATAGAAAACCATCAGTGGAGCAACAACGCATATTAAATCCTATCATGAAGGAAGTGGTTAAGAAGGAGATTTTAAAGTGGTTAGATGCAGGGATTATCTATCCAATATCAGACTGTTCTTGGGTGAGCCCGGTGCAGTGTGTACCGAAGAAAGGGGGTATGAACGTGGTATCCAATAAACATAACGAACTAATTCCTACCAGAACAGTGACGGGGTGGAGAGTCTGCATGGACTACCACAGACTAAATAAGGCTACCAGGAAAGATCATTTTCCCCTCCCGTTCATTGATCAGATGCTAGACAGGCTGGCCGGTCGTGAATATTACTGCCTTCTGGATGGGTACTCAGGATACAATCAAATAATGATAGCCCCAGAAGATCAAGAAAAGACTACCTTTACGTGTCCATATGGTACATTTGCGTTTAGAAGGATGTCTTTCGATTTGTACAATGCCCCGGCTACCTTTCAGAGGTGTATGATGGCCATTTTCTCCTATATGGTTGAGCAAAATATTGAAGTCTTCATGGATGATTTTTCTATTTTTGGAGACTCCTTTGACCTATGTTTGGAGAATTTGGTGATGGTGTTAAAATGGTGTGTCGAGACGAATCTTGTACTAAATTGGGAGAAGTGCCATTTTATAGTACAAGAGGTTATCATTTTGGGACATAAGGTTTCGAAGAAAGGATTAGAGGTGGACGGGGCTAAGTTGGAGACTATTGAGAACTTGCTATGGCCTATTTCTGTAAAAAGGTGTTCGTAGCTTCTTGGGACATGCAGGCTTCTATCGTCGGTTTATAAAGGACTTCTCGAAGATTAGGAAGCCACTTTGCAGTTTGTTAGAAAAAGATATCCTCTTTAAATTTGATGAGAATGCCCGACTGCATTCGAGCACTTGAAGAAGAAGTTAACTATGGCACCAGTGATCACATCTCCGAATTGGGACCTTCCTTTTGAGCTGATGTGTGATGCCAGCGATTTTGCTGTGGGAGCTGTATTGGGCCAGCGAAGGGACAAGGTCTTTCATGTTATATACTATGCTAGCAAGACCCTTATTGATGCCCAGTTGAACTACATTACTACAGAAAAAGAGCTTTTAGCGGTGGTGTACGCATTCGACAAATTTTGTGCTTATTTAATTGGGACTAGAGTGATTGTGTACATCGACCATGCAGCGATTCGATATTTGATAGTAAAGAAAGATGCAAAACCCCGTCTGATCAGGTGGATCCTTCTTTTGCAAGAATTTGATCTAGAAATCAAGGATAGAAAAGGTACTGAGAACCAAGTGGCTGACCACTTGTCACGATTGGAAAATTCGGGAAGGGATGCAAATGACAAAGTTATGATAAATGAATCCTTCCCAGATGAGCAATTATTTGTGGTGAAAGGCGAAGTGCCATGGTTCGTAGATTTTGCAAACTTCCTAGTAGGTAATATCATTCCTTCTGACTTGACTAGGCATCAAAAGAAGAAGTTTCTACATGATGTGAAAGGGTTTATTTGGGATGAACCGTACTTGTTCAAGCAGTGTGCAGATCAGATGATTAGAAGGTGCATTCCATTTAGCGAGATGGAGAGTGTGCTGCAGGATTGCCGCGTATCTTTGTATGGAGGCCATTATGGAGGTGAAAGGACAGTAGCTAAGGTCTTGCAAGCAGGTTTTTATTGGCCTACTATCTTTAAGGATGCTTACAGCTTTGTTCAAAGATGTGATAGATGTCAGAGGGTAGGAAATATATCGAAGAGAAATGAAATGCCCCTGAGTACAATCCTCGAGGTGGAGATCTTCGATGTCTGGGGGATAGACTTTATGGGGCCGTTCGTTTCATCATGTGGGAACTTGTACATCCTTTTGGCAGTCGATTACGTATCTAAATGGGTGGAAGTGGCAGCTCTACCGACAAATGATGCTAGGGTGGTTCTGAGGTTTCTACAAAAAAGCATTTATCACGAGGTTTGGAACTCCTCGGGCTATCATTAGCGACGAGGGCACTCACTTTTGCAATCGCCAGTTTACAGCTTTGTTAGCTAAGTATGGGGTAAATCATTGAGTAGCTACAGCTTATCATCCCCAAACCAATGGCCAAGCCGAAGTGTCAAATCGTGAGGTGAAAAGAATACTGGAAAAGATTGTGAACCCCACAAGGAAAGATTGGTCACTGAAGTTGGATGATGATGTATGGGCTTACAGGACTGCCTATAAAACACCACTGGGAATGTCGCCGTTTTAGCTTGTATATGGAAAGGCGTGTCACCTTCCTCTAGAGCTTGAGCATAAAGCCTATTGGGCAATCCATAAGTTGAACTTTGACTTAAAGGCTGCAGGGGAGAAATGTCTACTCCAACTTAATGAATATGACAAATTTCGATTGCAGGCTTATAAAAATTCTAAATTGTACAAGGAAAAGGTGAAAAGGTGGCATGATCGCAAGATTATGGAAAGAACATTCGAGCCAGGGCAAGCAGTGCTATTATTCAACTCCAAACTTAGACTCTTTCCAAGAAAGTTCAAGTCAAGGTGGTCAGGGCCTTTCACTGTCAAGACTGTATATCCACACGGTGCAATAGAGATCTTGGATAAGGACCCAGATAACCCCTTCAAAGTCAATGGACAAATGCTGAAGCATTACTATGGTGGAGAGGTTTCCTGACAAGAGGTCGCCTCAATCCTTTCGACAACTTGATTGAATCCGACAGAGTCTAGCTTATGGACTGTAAACAAGCGCTAGATGGGAGCCACCCCATCATCTCTATCTCTTCCTCTTGTTAATTCTTGCATTACTTTTCTATACATTTATCTCCCCTGTTTAATTCTGGTGACTTATCTCTTCAATCTCTCTTTCCCCGTTTAATTCTAAGCATGTGGAAAAGGTTTACCTATTTTTGAACATTGTAGGGGTTAGAATGCTCATCGCCTACATTTTTGAACTTTAGGCATGTAGCATGAAATTTTTGGGAGTTAGATACACTTTGTACATACCTCTGTGGAAATTACATGATTCATTGCCTACTTTGTTACAATTAGCCATAGTTGCACAGAATTTTGGAGTTGGAAGCTCTTTGAACATATTTTGGACATGTTAGTATTCTGTATAGAAACCTATAGCAAATTTTTGGGAAATTTCATAGAAACGATTTATACATAGCATTGCTAAGGAATAGCAGTTCATTCATCTTACTCATGCACATTGGATACGGGAATCAAGCAATATTTAACTGTGGTTACTTTATGTGTAGGTGCGATAATGGGTCCAAGTTGCTTCTTATATCTTCACTAAGTTGCTGCAGAATAGGAACAGAAAGCAAGAATTTTTTGGCCTGGTTAAGGGGTAGCGCGCCCGCGCCAGCCCCAGGGTGTTTACAGCAGCGCCCGCGCCAATATTCAGCAAGCCAGAGAGCAACCCTGTCCCGCGCGGCTGCGCGGCACTCCATGTCTAAACCGGCGCGCCCGCGCCCGAAGCTATTCGGCAGTTTTCAATTTAAATCAGCCGTTCCAGCCTTTCAAGCCCTTTTACGAGTTATATCTTATAACCCCCACCACTATCATATCATACGACCCTTCTCAGTTATATCCCCCTCCCTCTCCACAACCTAATTCCTGTTTCCATTGCTCAATCCTCTCTATCCCCTATCCGATTTTCGTCCACTTGTCATCAACCAAGTTAGGGTTTGGGTATTGTGGCAGAGATTTTCATCGCTAGTTGGGGGAAGTTTCATCAAGGGTTTGTTCTTCAAAGTGGGAAAATAGGGTTTGTGGAAGTAGTGGCAGCCATACAAGTTTGGGGGCTATTGTTCGTCACTATTCTTCATCAAGGGTTCTAGCCAAGTTCTGAACAATTCGCCATGGGTCCAAAACGATCACGCACGACCGCTTCATCTTCGGCTGCTTCGCCCGATCGCAGTGGCTTTGACGATGACATCCCCTTCGATTTGACCAAGTTCATTAGCATCGAAGCCCAAATAACATACTATAGGATCGCGGCTAAGTCAGTGGTTAAGGAAAGAGGATTAAAGCTAACAAAGGAGGACGGAGACATGAGGGCTATGATTCGTGAGATGGGCTGGTAAGGCATTTATGCCATGCCACCACCGGTGCCGTTGGCATTGGTCTGTGAATTCTACGCGAACGCAAGCATCACGAAAAGCGGCCCATCCTTTGTTAGAGGCCAAACAGTCGATTACCGCCCAGCTGCAATTCTGGAGGTTCTGAGTCTGCCATCAGTGCCGGCTGGGCAAGTAAATTGGGTCGAGGCCGAAAGATTCGAGACTGATTTGGATCAGGTGATTCGGGACTTATGTGTGCCTGGCATAGTGTGGAAGATAAAAAAGGACACCACTGATGAATATACCACATTTCCCGCCTTTGGACTGAACCGCTACGCTAAGGCATGGAACTTGTTCCTTTGTGCCAATCTGAGCCACTCATCAGCATGAAGTTACTGTCGAGCGAGCCATCATCTTATGGGGCATTATCACGGGCAAATACATTAACGTTGGCCATTTGGTTAATCAGAACATGTTACAATTTATGAGAGGAAGTATCACAGGCGCTATCCCGCACGCATCCATTATAGCCCATCTTTGTGCAGAGGCAGGGCTCGAATGGGCTGATGAGCAGATTCAGATGCCCAGTGGGGATGTCACACACAACACGATCAAGCATTTTCAGGATTGGCAGGGGGCACAGCACACCCGAGGGGGAAAGGGTTTATTATATCAGCCCCTCCGCCAGTCTCGCTCCCACAGCCGCAGCCAGAAGAGGAAGCAGCCCCTCCTCCTGCAGATCATGGTCGCCAAATGCGGTGAATTGAGAGGAAAATCGATGCCCTGCACGCAAACTTTGTTGGGTTCGCTGATGGGTTGACGCGTGCGCTTTCTGAGGCCTTTGACATCAGGGCACCATGTTGGAGTGGCCCATGTTTGCTTCCGAGATGCCATACCCTCCGCCAGATACACCACCCGAGGAGGGTGGCTATGCCGAACAGTATGAGAGTTTTCTAGCCCTTTACCTTCAATGGGGACATTGAATATTTCTAGTTTGGGGGTATTGGGTGTAGGTAAGTAGTTTATTGCATATAGTTAAATGTCTGCATCTAGTTTTATTGCATTTAGTTAATTTGCTTTGTAATTACATGTAGTTTTTCATAAAAGTTGTATATAGTAGTTGCATTGCATTCCAGTATAGTTTTAGTTAAATGTGCATAAGATTTTTTAGTTTTTAGTTTATTTATTTCAGTTTTATTTCATTTTGTTGAATCAGTAAGTGTTTAATTGCATTGCATTGCATAATCCCTTGTGTTAGTCTGTTGAATTCCGATCTGGCCAGTGATGACATCGAGATATGGTAGATTATTGAACTCTGTTAGTAGTTTAGGCTTAGTTATATTTTATACATGATGTAATCTAAATCTGTTGCTTAGATGTTGCCGGATAGAGCAGTGTGTCTTTTGTTGCTTGTTGGCTAGATTAATATATGCTTGTCTTCTAAGAGGAATTTTTTTTAATTACTAGAATGATGTAATAAAAGCAATAATAACCTTAACAACACTGAAATACAAGTCTGATGAAAACTTTGGCGTATGCATGTTGTAAGGAGAGATGGAGCGTAAGACGCACTCTCCTTTTAAAAGAAAAAGAAAAAGAAAAGAAAATAAATTGAGAAAAAGAATACAAAAATAGAATAAACGCCTTGGCTAGCGAAGTCTTGTGGCCTTTGATACTCGAGCAAGTACGCCCTAGGGGATTGTCACTGCACCCAGCGCCCTAAGGTCGTCTGGTCTGGGAGTCGTTGGTCGAAAGCTCGTTAAATGGGTATCATTGAAAAGCCTAAGATGGCCTAGCATTGCACAGTTGGGTGAATAAAAGCATAATAAGCCCTTGTTGCGCTTCAGCTTGTATCTTTGTGTTGGTTTGGTCATTGTTTGGTCTTCATGAGAAATTCTTAACTTAAAACCTCAATTTTTCCTTCCTTAAAAGTATAGCATGTGAAATCTTTGCCTTTATCAAGCTTGCTCATGACATTGCACTCAAACACTACATCTGAGTAACAGGTTGTGATTTATAGATTGTATGTCTATATAGTTGTAGCTTGAGCCGATACATTGATCAGTGTTCTTATTATCTCTCTGAGGCGAATCTAATTGGAATTCATATGATGACTGTTACTTTGGGATGCATTTTCATGTAGTTAGTTTCATATCATGTAGTTGCATTTGTGTTTTTACTTGAGGGCAAGCAATAGTTCATGTTTGGGGGTATTTGATAAGTAGGTTTTATACCTACTTATTGGACGCCAACTTACTCTGATTATGGCTTAAACTCAAGCAATTTAGTGTCTTTTAATGCGTTTATCTTTGTTTTACATGTTTTAGGTAGGAAACTCCAAAAGGCAGGGAATGGTGTGATAAAGGCATGACATGGCATAAAAATGAGCATACGGCATGATCTCAACAAAAAGGCTGGTGGATTGGCATGAAGACGGGCAAAGTGGCATGGTATGGGCAAAAGCAAGCTTGTTGAGTTGGTGGAGAGCCTATGTGAAGCAAAGGAGAGCTTAGCATGAAGATTTCTTGGGGTGAGGAACGTATGACAATGGCCTTGATTCATAGCACAAGTGAAGGGCAAAGAAGCATAAGAGAAAGCAAAGGATTGTGCATGAAAGCCAAAGGTTAAAAAGTGCATCAGTAGCAGAACATGGCTTGCGCGGCCGCGCCTGAGAACCAAAGGGCACCCGCTCGCCCGCGCTGTGTTGCAGACCAGAGAGGCGTTCTGGGTAATGGCGCGCCCGCGCCAGGAAAGCCTAGCTGGGTCCCGCGGCCGCGCCGGTCAACATTAACTTATCATTTTTTATTTTCAAAGCTGTTTGTAATGGATTTAAGGCTTGTGTTTGAAAAGAAACGAGATATCACTTAGCATTTATTAGACTAATCATTTTAACTTTCAAGTTTGGTTCATATATTCCTGGGATAAAGTGTGTGAAGGTTTTAGAGGCTTCTCTTCTTATTCCTTCTTGCTTTAGTAGTATTACATTTCTAGGGTTCATCTTGGAACTCATTTATGGTTAAGACTCGAGTTTGCTATCTTCTATTGAAAAGGGGAAACCACAAGATTGCACTTTCTTTCTCTGTTTTCTCTCATTTCATAGTTGTTCAATGCTTGGTTTGAATCCCATAATAGTGGGAGGTTCAGTGATGAACTAACTTCCATTATGGGATTCTAATGGATTCTATTTGCTAAATCTAGGGTTTATGTCTCTTTGATATATATGGATGATGATATATAGTTTTCCTAACATGGTTGCTTGTATGCCTAGATGCTTGATCAACATCTAGTCTAATAGTTTATATGAACTTGAAAAAATGAAGTGTAAACTTAGATTTTTCCATGTTAGCATATGTTTGTGAAATTTGCATTGGCTGAGTTTTATGATTCGTTAGCCGGATAGAAATATACCATATGGTCGTATGTAGTCTAATGGGAGCTTACGCATAAATTGGTTTTGTTTGTAAATCGCATAGAAATATAGTGGTTTAGGCTTTACTGATGTTCATGTGATTTCTATCTTAATTGTGGACATTATATGATTTGGACTTGGTGTATTGATAGATAGCCAAGTCTCACATTCGTGCTCCTGACTAGCATTCCTATATGATTATCTGTGTATGATTTGTGGAGTGGTTAACCTAGATGATGCTTTAGATGAAGTTAGGATCCCATATCCCTCTAATTTGAACCCTTCGCTTATTAATTAGTTAAGTCTAGTTTAAATTTAGTATAATTAATTAAAGTACATTGTGACAACCGTTTAAGTAGACAAAGTTAATTATTGGACTGTTGTATAATAGATTACGCATGACTTCGTTCTCTGTGGGACGATCTCGACTTACCGAGTTATTACTTGCCGACTGTGTACACTTGCACGTGTTTTTGTGTCCGTTTTTGTTAACACGTAAACGGCGCAACAACCGTGCCAACACATGAGGCAACCCCATAAGGGGTAAAATGGTCATTTTACGAACTTGAAGACAATTCGATCAAACTTAAGCTGAATTGATGCCACGAAGGTCAGAAAGAACCATAACATTGATCCCGAGTGGAAACAGCGCAAGACAGCTCAACGAATAAACTGTGGGGAAACGAAGACCCAGTTATGAAATCGTCTTTTTGGACTAGAAAAAGGTTAAATCCTATGTCATTGAGACACTCTCGACGAGGGCTTTCTGAAAAGGTATAGCACGCCTCAAACGAATGCTCTGATCAAAAGTTAGAAAGTTTTGAATCAGACCTCGCGTTGCTTGGAGTACACATACTTTGAGACAATGGGACCCACCATCGTGGGCCCTGCCACGTGGAGCCGCACCTCTACCTTTGGCAGCAGCAGGTAGAGTAGAGGCTCCCTGGCCTATATATAGAGGTGCACCCCTCTCTCATTTTAAAAAATTTAGAAACGCTATGAACCCCTGCCCGTTTGGTTTTCTGACTATTTTTTTGTCTTCCAAACCCAAAATTTTTCACTCTAACACGTAAATATACCCGTATACTACCACATATTAGAAAATAATCGGTAAATTCGGACGTGTAAAGCCTACGATTTGGCCAAAAGCCCTTGTAGCAGTCTATTGTGAGTATTTTTACCATCAGCAAGTCAATACTATTTCTTCGCACTTTTATACACTTGCATATCAAGTTTTGTTTTTTAAATATGTCCGGAACTCAGTTCTGTGGCCGTTTTTGTCAACTTTTGGTACATTTTAGTACATAAACGCATTTTATGGAATTTCTACAACTTGAATTGACGATCCGTCGCTTCCGGTAGCTTTTATATACTTGCATCTTCGTTACTAGCAACTTCGCCGAACTGAGTTATCTTCCCAGTCCGGGTTTGGCTTTTTTGTATATATTTAACTGTATATAGACTAACTTTTCAATTCTATCAAGCCCGGATGCCAAATCTGCTATAGTTTACTGCTTTTATATATAAATATACATATATAAGCAGCCTTCACCACACTGGGTTAACTTCCCAGTCTTGGTTAACTAATTATTTGTATATATATATATATATTTCAGTTTGGCCTGGATCATTCTGTGGCCTTTTTACTATTTTTGCAACATTCACCACACTAGGTTATCTTCCCACTCCTGGTTGACTACGTTTATGTATATATTTATATTCCAGTCCGGGCACAGGCATGAAAACCCATCGCCCTTTTTACTGTTATATATATATATATATATATATTTAATTCTATCCAGCCTGGATCATTCCGTGGGATTTATACAGCTTTTATAAATATATATATATATTTTAATTTCAGTCCGGGCACCGTTGTGAAAACCCATCGCCCTTTACAGCTTTCGTATATATAATTATATATATATATATATTGGTTTACTCATATTTATTAAATTGTTGCTTTACATATTTATTTTATATGAATCGGCACTAACATTTCATCGGGCGAACTAGATTTATTTAAATCTCGCCAACTCTAGCTTTCAAACAGTTCAAAATAGGTTCAGACAGAACCGGGAAGCTAGAATGGCTGAGATTTATTTAAATATAGCATTTTCTTAGTTTCAGTCATAAAAGCAACCTCGCGGCACTTAGATCGCTATCTAGTGAGAACGAGACGCTTCGGCCATATGCAAACCAGGATTTACTGAATGAATCCTTGGTTCTGACGATATTTGGATATATATCTTTTTCTGTACAAATTTGAGCTGTGCAGGTTTATTGCCTCCCTATGTGAGCCTAGGAATCGTGGGATTCATGATCCAATTGATCAGAATCTGATTTCCACGATGGACAAACTCCACTTTGCAAATGTACCCTTTCAGTTTTGCTATAAAAATGTACATACAAAAGACCTTAAAATGGTTATCCGAATTTAAGGTCTCAACATAGTGATAATATGGTTTGTCGTGTAAGAGTCCCTCCGATGGCTATCATGCCAATGAGGAGACCGACACTTGTATATATTTTGTGGTCGAGGATGCTTCGCAGCCCGAAAATCACCATTCAAATTGAGCCTTAAGGTTGAAAGGATAAAACTGAAGTATTGATATACTTTAATTCCTATGTTAGCATAAGGGTTAGAAAAAACTGCTTTCAAAACATCACTTCAATAATCTTATCGAAAAGAAAAGGTTTTGCAAATCAAATCAAACACTTTTGCAAATGAAATCAAAGACTTTTTGTAAAAATCAAATCAAACCCTTCGTATATAGGTTCAACGATGTATAGACATGCTTTCAATCAAACATAGGCCCACTTTTCTTCCAGCATTCACACATATTGCAGATTTAAAAGAAAAATATTGAAAAGATACGATACCTTGTTTACACGGGAGTTGTGGGGTGCTTAACACCTTCCCCACACTTAACCAAGCTATCGAACTCAAAACTTTGATTTCAAAGATCAAGTTTCAACAGTGTCCAGCAATTGGGCCTCTTTTCAAACAAAACTTGGTTGAGTTGGTACAACCATTTCAAATCTACCAACTGGCGACTCTGTAAAAAGTTCAAATCCTTGACATGATACATGTTGGCATTTTCCTAAAACACCCTTCAAAACCTTTTTTCACAATAAAAAGAGTAAGGGTTGAGATAACTTAGGAAGAGAGAAAGATCCGGTTTGTGACCCGACCTGCGAATTTTTTCCCGACGTCGACAATATATTGATGATATATTACTGATAGGGAATGATATTCCTATGCTACAATTGATCAAAATAAAGTTGTCTAAACATTCTTCCATGAATGATTTGGGTAGAACATCCTACATTGGGGCTATAAATCTGTATAGATAGATTTAAAAAGAAGTTCGGCTTAACCAAATGAACGTATATTCATTAGATGCTAAAGGCGTTTAGCATGGCAAACTCCAAAAAGGTGTCTCATGATGATGAGTCATGGAGTGTATCTCTCTAAAATTATCCTCAATAAAAGAGAGATCGCAAGAGTTACTATCATGTATACAATGAAATATACAAGACTTGATGTTGATCAATCAGATTTTGGAAAAGATCACTGTAGGAGAGTGATAAACATCCTAAAGTACTTAACTGACACTAAGGATGTCATCATGACATATGATGGGTCTGAATTAAACTAGAGGATTAAACAGACTCAAGTTTTTAGACTAACCAAGACGACAACAAATCCACTATATGGTAAGTCGTTATCTTGAAAGGTGGTGCAGTGAATTTGAAAGGTTTCAAACAGGAAAAGGTTGCTGGTCTAGTGACAAAGACAAATTATATAACTGTAAGTGAAACTGCAAGTTGATGTTTCGGATGAAAAGATCATTACAGAACTAGGAATAGTTCATATATCTCATCTTGAATCTAAACATGTGTTTCGACACTTTGATTAAAGAAATCATTGAAAGAGGAGACGTCACCTTAGTGCTTGTAGACTCTCAAGACAACATTGCAGATCCATTTACTAAAGCTTTAACACAAGCAACAGTTTGATCGTCACTTAGAGATGATGGGTATAAGATACCATAGCGATTGGCTTTAGTTCAAGTGGAAGATTGAAAGTAGTATACATACAAGCCAATAATGTATAATGATAAAGCATATACTTTGTAAAAAATCTTATTTATTTATTAATAAAAGTATTCATTTATTAAAGGCATTTAATTATCTACATGATGCTATTTTTATAATATGTAAATAACCCATAGTTTTAAGAAATGCTTTTAGAATTATGATGTTGATCATGCTAGTGAGATCTAAATTCTTAGAAAGTTTAAAACTAAAATAGTTCTCAATCGTTGGATTACTAAAAAGGGGATTAGTAAATCCGGATAGATTGGTACATATATTGCTTGCTCATTGAATGAGGATGGTTGATCTCATGATCATTTGTGTGGAGACACTAAAGCAAGTATGTAGGTGCTTATTGGAGAATAAGTTCACTGCACTTGACTAGCTATGGAATACCTAATGGAGTTTTACTTGTCTGTCAATAAGAATTCCTAATGTGATAGTAGTACAAGTGATCATTGGACTTGAAATATTAATAGTATCTTGTGTGTAATGAATTATACTTTGACTTATTCCTTAAGACCCTCAGGGTATATCAAAGGGTATGCTTGGATATAATGAGTTACATATGGAGATATTGAATGATCAATAAAGAATCTATCACTTTTAGTAAAAGAAAAGATATTGTCGTATGTGATTCATTAAATGACAACCCAGTAGTCCTTGGGCAAGGCAGAATGAAATTAGAAAGGAGTTTCTAACTTGCATTATTTGGAGTTGTGTATTTTCTAATCGAAATACATATAATTAAATAAAATAATACTTGACAGTAATTTCATGTCTTATATTTAATTGGGACATTGTATGGTGGAATGATTGAATTGTACGGTAACTATTTACTCACAGTTTCTTTTATAATTAATGTTGAAATCTATATTATCTGGAAAGTCGTTGATCGCTAGGGAGGCTTATCCTTATTGTAGAATAAATATTATTTATTTAAATAGATTATTAGTTTAATTTATTTAAATAATATTTGAATTGTTCTAATTGATTTATTCACAACCGATTTAATATGAAAAGCCTAAAGGGTCACACCATAAAAGGAAGAATAATTATTTAAGAAGGTAATGACATAATCGTAATAATGCATTAAGTGTATATAATTTAATCTATGGTGATAGAATAAATTAAATAGCTTAATATTTATTATTTAATATTTTAGAAATATTAAATATAAATTAATAAGATGAGTCTTATTAATATTATTACAATTATTATTGTTTTAATTTCTAAATGAGTTTAGGAATTAATTTAATGTTAGTACTCTCATTTATTCCTAATGAGATTAGGAGGCAAATTAATTAAAGGAGTTTAATTAATTATTCCCAATATGTTAGGAAGCCTAATTAATTAAAGGAGTTTAATTAATTAAATAAAACCCTATGTCTAATAGGATTAGAAGGTCTGACCAATATCTATATAAGAGGAGTCTTATTTTAGATATCTGTGGATGAAATTCTAATTGTTGTAGAGTACTCCTTTTCTATAGAGGATAGAAAATCAGGGTTTAGCCAACCACTCTCCTTCTTGAATAATTATTATTCCTTGGCTGGATCACCTCTAGAGACCAAACACTTGGGTGGCTAACGTTGATCAAAGGAAGGAATCGATCCCGGATATTCAAGGAGATCGCGAAGAACAAGGAGTTGAACTTGTACATGTGAAAGCTTCGTTCTACAAGGGTATGAATTCCATAACTTCTTATTTATCATTTTAAATTAATAATATGCATAAAGGATGATCCGGATAATGGTTTTGTAGAAATTTTTAAAACTCTGATATACAATGCATTTGCTAATTTTTGCAATTTGATTGTGCCATGATTTCTTATAAACCCAACAGGGTCAACCAAGGTTAATTCTCAAGTCCTATGATATCTATTATAACTTAGAAGCATGGACCTTCCATGTACGAAGGTTTCTTTGAGTATTTTCCAAAGATTTTAATTCCTAAAACAGTTATTAACTGTATCTTTATGTAACATATCATTGATAAGGAGTATGAGTACTGTTATTTGTATTGAAACTCACAGTTTATGTGTGGTCGTATTAAGCACGACAGACTAATAATTGTAAATAGGAAGTTTGTATTTGAATTTTGTAATATGTATTTTAGCGACTCAGAATGGGTTGTGTGGACCTATTTTGGGGGGGGTCACAGTTGGTATCAAAGCTTAGGGATATGGTCTCTGGCGGAGATCTGAGACTAGAACTAGGAGGTGAGAGATGAGTAAGATCATTCGCTAGTGTGTGTCTTACCTAAGCCGAATTTTTTTACTTAATAAGTTAAAAAATTGTGATATGTCAATTAACCTTTGTTTTGAAGCTTTATTCTGGAATGATATCTGAAATCTAAGAGATGAGCAATGAAGAAATCATGATAAAGAGAAAATGACCGGGAAGATAGAATCTGAAATAAAAGCAAGGTATCATCACCTCTTCGAACTACCAGGTACGTAAATTTCGGGGATGAAATTTCATAAGGATGGGAGATTGTAAGACCCCGAATTTTATGAAATGAAAGTATTCAATTTTTTTTATATTTCTATTCAGTAAATGGTTAAATTGATAAAATGTTATAGTTATAGGTGATATGTGCAAATTTTACAAAGTAAGCAAGTTGTCATAAAATATTCGTTGTGTCGGGGAATATTCGTTTAGTCGGAGAATATTCTTACGACGATACAATCATTGGTGGACCCCACAACAGAATAACTGTTGGATATAGAAAGCGACAAAAATACCCTTTTTATAAAAATAACGACAAAATTTTTATCGTTAACTGGGAAAATACCTGGTGAAAAAGTACTGTAATATGCATTTTTAATTTAATGTTTAAATAACGTAAAATCATTGTTTATGTAATGTTTGGATCCTGAAGACGAACTCGAGGGGTTAGTCATGAGAAGTCGGATTCAAGATCCCATGATAGTGAAAACTTTGATTGTGGGTGCTTGGATTCATCGAGATGACTTACATGCTCGATGATGATCTGACCTTTTTTTGGAGCTTTGTAGCATGCATTTTCACCAAATAAGATTTCCAAATCAATATAGCAAAGAGCTTTCATAATAACAATAAAGCGATTTGGGGATAGACATTTAGACAACAAATGGAAGTATCAAAAGACCTCGATTCCTATTTGACGAAGGATTTGTAAACTTTAATTTCAAAACATCATTGATATATATTGTATTCTAAAAATGAACTTTTATTTAAATCAAATCCTTTGTGCATAGGGTTAAAGAGGTACAACACTACTTTCGTAATAATTACATAGACTTAAGAATTAATAATGGAAGTATCAAAGGTCGTCGATTACTATTTAGGCGAAGTATTTGAAACCTTATGTTTTTCCCAAAATATCATATGAAATGTATATTTTGTCTAAAAATGAACTTTTGCAAAATCCAACCCTTCGTACATAAATGCAAAAGAGGAACGACACTACTTCCAAATAACTCACAATAAGGATTGTAGACACTCAAAATTTTGTTTTTCTGTTACTAACTATGCAGGAGGGTAAAAGCGTCTTTTTCACACTCCAGAGATAACCCTGGAGGACCATGAAGTATCAAATCAATTGCTAGAGACAACCACATGGGATCAAACCTCGAAGACAATCCCGAGAAATAGTCGAAAGCCTTGGCAACCCTGGAGATAACCCCCGGAAGGGAAAAATGGTAATTTAGCCAACTCAACATCAAATTAAGTCAAATCACTGTCATGAAGGTCATGCAGAACCATAACGTCAATCCCGAGTGAAAACAACACAAGACAGCTCAACGGACGGATTGCGAAGACTCAAAGATCTGGTCATGGACCCATCTTTTCGGATTCAAAAAAGGTCAAATCTAATGTCATTGCGTAGCTCTCGAAAATGGCTTTCCAGAAAGGTATAGCACGCCTCCATCGGATTTTCAGATTGAAAGTTATGAAGATTTAAGCAGACTGCACGTTGGTTAGAGTGCACGTACTTTGAGATGATGGGACCTACAAGGTCGGGCCCACCCGGGTCAGCCACAGGTAGACCCGCGACTGCTTGAGTTGACCCGCTGCTCCTTTGGTCTATAAATAGACCCCTCCATCAGCCAAAAAGAAAAAAAAGAGAGGAAATTCCGCTTGTTTTAACTCTTAACCCTTCCATCAGTGTTCCAAATTCCAATATTGTTCTTTGTAAACACTTCTATACGTATATATATAATAATATATAAAGTTTTAACTGGTGAAAACGAAGTTTTCAAGCTTAAAAAGTAGTTTAAAGCCTCCCTCACTACATAATGTGAGATTTCTCTTGATCTGAAATTTTTTACTACTTTAATATATATATATATATATATATATATAAGTATATAAATATTTATCGTTCTTATTTTGCCTGGATTGTAAATCCGTGGCTTTTATGGCTTTAATATATGTATATATACGTGTGTGTATATATATATATATTATAAGTGTTAGTTAGCCTGGATTGTTAATCTGTGGTATTTTCTGCTTTAATATATATATAATTATATATGTATATATATTTACATTAACTCATTTTTTCCTGGATTATAAATTTGTGGCTTTTTACTGCTTTAATATATATATAATCATATATATATTTATATTAATTCGTTTGGCCTGGACTGCTAATCCGTGGCTTTTTTAGCTTTAATATATATATATATATATATATATATATATATATATATTGTTTAGTAATGTCTGAATTGTGAATCCGTGGCTTTTTTCTACTTTAATATATATATATATATATATATATATATATTAGTTATTTAATTTGATTAAATATCAGTTTTAATCGTTCATTTGATGTAAATCTGTATTAATGTAGAGTTTGTGGACTAGATTTATCTAAATCTAGCCATATCTAACTTTTAACCGGTTTAAAAGTTGTAGAACTGGAACCGTTGAGCTAGAATGACTAAGATTTATTTAAATGTAGTTTTCTTTTTAGTTTTTGTAAATATTAAGCAACTACGCGACCCTAGATCTGTATCTAGAGGGACGGGAAGCTTGGCTACGCGTATGCAAGGATTTAACTGATGAATCCTTTGTTTTGCGACGTCTAGATTTTAATTCTCATTATAGTTCCATATATCTACCATGCAAGCTTTTAAGTGATATTTTGTGAGCCTAGGAATCACGAGATCTACGATTAATGGCATGGATCTAGATCCTATTCCCATGATGGACAAATTTGAAATGTATATATAGCTTGCAGCCCCTTGAAAATGTAACCATGGGCCTTAAAGCGGGGATACAGATTTAAGGCCCTGACATAATTAAATTGTGGTTTATAATGCTCGGGTCACTTCGATGGCTTTCATATATATGTTGTTGCCCGACACTCATGTATATATTTATTTATTATTAAAGATGTTTCGCATCTCGAGAATAAAATCAAAATCAAGCCGAATACAGAATAAAATGAAAGTATCAAGGGCTTTAATTCCTATGCGAGCGAAAGGGTTTGAAATCTTTTTTCAAAACATCACTTTCATATATTGTCTAAAAAAGGGACTTTTTATTAAATCAAACCCTTCGTATATAGGTCCAACGAAGCACGACACTACTTTCAAATAAATCACTTAGGCCCAATTAACTGCAACCCACACACAGACATAATGATTAGGGAATTAAAAAGACACGGTAACCGTGTTTCACGGAAGTCGAGGGGTGCTTAACACCTTCCCCCCGTTTAATCAAGCCCCCGAACTCTTTGAATCTTGGTTTTCAAGACCAATTCAATAGAGTCCAATAATTGGGCCATATTGCAAAATCATTCAAAACTCGGTTGAGTTGGTACAACCATTTAACTCATACCAACTGGCGACTATGTTTAATTCGGACCAATAAAATCAATCTTTTCAAAATCGTCGATATTATATGTTGGTCTTTTCCTAAAAATCTCACCCTCAGATCAAACAAATTCAAATAGAAAACATAAAGGGTAGAAATACATAGGAAAAGGAATCAAGATTTTTCCCGACATTGACAAGGCTTAGAATAAACTTTCAAAATCAAACACACACACACACACACACACACACACTCTCTCTCTCTCTCTCTCACACACACACACACACACACTTTATGCATAGAAAATCAATAAGATGCGATAACCGTGTTTTCACAGAAGTCGGGGGGTGCCTAACACCTTTCGCTCGCTTAAGCTAGCCCCCGAATTATAAGAATCTCAATTTTAGACCAATGCTACGGAGTCACATATTGGACCATATTGTGAAAACCTTTAAAATTCGGATGAGTTGGTACATCCATTTAAATCATACCAACTGGAGGCTCTGTCTTATTCAGTCCAATCATCAAAATTAATCAATAAAATCAAACTTTGTAAAATAAGTCGACTAGTGTCGTTCTTTTCCTCACAAACCCGTTAGCTATTTATTACTGGACTCTAAAGAATGTTCTCTTGTGAGGCTTAGGAAAGGCACCACTCAGATCCGCTCCAATTGAAAGATGAATGTTTTCATCAAGTAAATTGCGAAGATCTGGGAACCAATTTAAAAAAGCCCGTGAGAGTAACCTAAAATAGGTCAGCCTCTGATAAACCAAATGCGTAGGATGCCTCTTCATGCCATATTACTTTCAGAATTTACAAATGTTACCCATCTTAAACTATTATTTGTACATCCTTCTTATCCCGTCATCAAGTCGACTAACCCCTTGTTTTGCAGGAAAAGATTAAAAAACTCATAAACCGATGCATAGCATATAATGCATCCATATCATCTACCAATATCTAGACTAAACTAGATACCAGTTTTGTGCAGATTAGTCCTCGAACTCGATTCTGAGCCAAAAAGGCCCATTCACCACCAGTCAAAATGGCTGAAGGAAGTTCATCAAAACCTATTCCTGTATCTCGAGATGAATTAGAGGAGTTTAAGAAGAAAATTGTCAAGATGACTACCCTGTTGAGAGAACAGTGTAAAGTATCTCAGGAACCCAAGCAGAAGAATTAGACTGAACCCTATGTACAAGGAGATATGAAAATACTAGAAAAGGACAGTGATACCCAGATGTCAACACCTATCTCCCCCCTCGATGTCGTAGTAGCCAAAGAGACCCCGGTCCAAAAGATGACAAGGGAAATAGTAGACCTCTGAGAAGACAGAGAAACTGGAGATATCAGGAAGAAAGTTAGACAAATGGAGGATGCTATTCGGTCTATGAAAGGGACAGGATCCCACGGGAGCGTGAATTATTCAGATCTATGTATTTTCTCAAAAGCGAGATACCCGGATAAGTTTTAAGTCCCAGAATTCGAGAAGTACAATAGATTGGGCGATCCCTACACCCATTTAAAAGTCTACACTAGGTGAACTTGGATATTATGCCGAGGATGAGAGCCTCCGAATGCAGCTATTCCAGAAGAGCCTTACCAGTGAAGCCCGAACTTGGTACACCCGGATTGACAACTCCAAAGTCTAGGATTGGGAAGTTCTGGCCCATGCATTCCTCAACCAATATAGCTTCCAATCTCATATGGCACCTGACCGTTACAAAGTAACCAAAGTCAAGAAACTGAGCCAAGAATCATTCAGGGAGTATGCACAAAGATGGAGGCAAATGGCTGCGCAAGTTAGCCCCCAATGGATGAAGGTGAGATGGTGATAACTTTTATTGACATCCAAGAAGCCCCATATTACGAGAGAGTCATGGCAAGAATAGGCAAACCTTTTTCTGAATTGATAAAGCATGGGGAAATGGTAGAACTGGGTTTGAAATTCGGCAAAATCAAGGACCTTACAACCTTGGAGGCAGTGGCAGAGCATATATAATTGGGCAATTACTCGAGCGCTCCTAATAGGGTATCTAAAAGGAAAGAGGAGGATGTCATTTTAATATTACAAGGGAAATCAACGAGAAAGAGTAATAGTCCACCTATACAGAAGCAAGGCCATTACCCTACATTCCAGTCATCTGTAAACGCCCGAAATCCTAAGACACAGATGGTCAGGTAGAACATGCAAAGAAGGATATTCTTTCCATTAGGGGATTCATTGTAGAATATATTGGCACTGCTGGTTTCCCAGAAGAAGATTACTCAGCTTTCTCCACCGACCGATCCTAAAGGATGGCAGTTTGATCCTAGTAAGAAATGTGTCTATCATTCTAGTGCACCGGGACATGACACTCAGAATTGTTGGACCTTAAAGCATAAGATTCAGAATATGATTGACAGTGGGGAGATTGTGGTAAAAGTGCTAGAGTAGCCCAATGTTAATAACAATTCATTACCTTTGCATGATGTAGATGGAGTCAATATGATCAGTGCGAAAAGTCGGGAGAACCACAAGTATTTGAGGAAATTAGGAGAAGCTCCCGCCATGACTGATCCTTCCATATGGGGATATCCTAAAGAAAAGTGTGTGATAGAGCAGAGCTTAACCTCAATCAAGGTGCAAGCAGACCAATTATCGAAGCTAGTTGTATACTAACATTAGGTGACTCGCCAATTGATCGATCAAGTCCTGCGAGGGCAGATCAACATTCCACCTCCTAAAGTTGTCCCATTTCTAAAGAGGGATCATATTCGTCTCCAAGCGCAGAGCCAATGGATGAAGAAAGTAGCCAGGGAGGCTAGATTTAACACTTGACGGGAATTTAAGGCACAACAAAAATTTACCCCACTGAGGCAGTCTAGGGAAGAAATCCTGCGAATGTTGATCGATGAGGGGAAGATCATAGAGTTCTCACCACCCCCTGGATCCTCGATCAAAATATTTTAACCCCAGTAAAACCTTCCTATATCATTCAAATGCCCCTGGACATGCCACTGAGGAGTGTTGGGCCCTACGCCATCTAATTCAAAATTTGATTGAATCAGGAGAGCTGGAGATGATAAGGGATGCTGAGATTTTCCCTGATAAAGAGATAGTATATCATCAGAGGGTGCGAGGTTCATAAGAAATGATGGTAGTTATCACTATCATAGAAGAAACTTCCACCCTGCCTCTCACTATCAGAGGATTGTCCAATGGGGGAGACAAAGCTCCATTGGGAATAGCTGTGCTAATGCCGATGATGTTGATCCCCTCGACTGTAGATCTCTATTTTTAATCTGAAAAAGGTTCCTTGGAACTATGGAGAGGATATAAGGTCAGAGACCGAATGTACTACGATCCTGCCAAGGGATAACCCATTATACCTCCCAGGGCGGGTAATGAAACCAATAGCTAAAACCATGGGAAAGGTGCCGTCAGAGAAGATTGTCGATTTCCTTAACAAAGTAAGACACAATGAGGCGCGAACGGAAAAGCAGCTAAAGGAGGCACCACCCCAAACCTCCATCCTTAACTTAGAGCTAGCCTCCGAGGACCACCGTCAAATTCTTTTCCAAGTGTTGGAGGAGGCTCACTTGCCCAAAAACATCGATACTGAGAAGTTCCAGCATCTGATTAGCCATGTACTGGAGAGCAACGTGATATCTTTCACCGATGAATATACCAGCAGAAGGAACTGGGCATCGCAGGCCACTACATATCGCGGTTATATCATCCGGGTATGTGATAGGAGGAATGCTTATCGATGGGGGCTTGTCCCTGAATATCTGCCCTCAGAATACCCTAGAGAGGATGAATATTAATCCGAACTGGATTCGAGATAGCCATGTGGTAATCAGAACTTTTGATGGATCATAGAGGGATATAGTGGGGGAAATTAAACTTCCTATAGAGATCGGTCCATTTATTTTCAACATATCCTTCCAAATATTTAATATCACAACTCGGTATAACTTATTGCTAGGGCGACCATGGATTCATATGGCTGGAGCCGTTCCGTCCACTCTTCACCAACAATTGAAATACATCATCAACGACAACTTGGTCACAGTTAGTACCGAACATGAATATTCAATTCATACTCTGGAAGATATACCCGTGATCGGCCTAAACCTAGATGTTGAACCTGTAAGTTTTCAAGCCTTCGAAGTGAGCACACCCCAATACCAATATTTGGGCTCGCCAGCATTAAAACCTCAGATATCACCCGAAGTGATGGCAGTTAGTCAAGAGATGCTTTCCAAAGGACATCGACTAGGCCAAGGGCTAGGGTGTAACGGTTAGGGGATTAGGACTCCCATTTATATACCAACGCAGTTAGGCGTGGCTGGACTGGGCTATCTTAGTGGTTCCAAACACTGTAATTCTCACAAGCATATGCCTATTTACATAATGATTCCCCTCAAGTCGAACCTCATTGAAGCAGGATTCAAAGAGCCATTGAGGAAAGTCCCCACTAATATCTCAAACCTTCTGATACCCAAGGTCAATTAGAGCAGACACAAGGAACCGTTGAAGAAGATCCCCATCAGTGCCTCAAACCTCTTGATACCCCAGGTGAATCAGAGTGGAGAGGAGAAACCCTATGAGGAAGGACCACTTGAAGATGAGTTTCTAGAGGCCAGAGAGGCCAAAAACAAGAAGTTTATAGAGGAGATCCAGTTGCAATTTCTGTGCAATTTTAGCCTCCCCGAAGGTGCTCCTAGGGATTCATCAAGAAAGGGTCCAACAGACAATCATCCCGATCTCCTGGTCATTAACAGGAAGAGTGTTGACATCCCAAACGAGGATCCTGGGTCTAGTTCAGAATCATTCAAGGTCATCCTCAGAGATAGCAATGATCACGTCGACACCTCCATTTCAGCCATCCCTGAAGATTTGACTACCAGTAATTGGATGAACACTCCTCAGATCGTCTAAAAAGGGTAAAAACAGAAAGTGATCTATTAGTAGGGAGATTATGTTAGGTTTGTAAGAAATCATGGCGCAATTAAATTGCAAAAATAGTGGAAGCATGGTAAAATCATAGTTTAAATTTTTCTACAAACCAATTACCCGGATCATCCTTTATGCACATTATTAATTTAAAACGATAAATAAGAAGTTATGGAATCATACCCTTGTAGAACTAAGCTTCCACAGGTATGAGTTCAACTCCTTTGTTCTTCGCGATCTCCTTGAATCTCCGGGATTTATTCCTTCCTTCCTTTGATCAACGTTAGCCACCCAAGTGTTTGGCCTCTAGAAGTGATCCACCAAGGAAGATGAATTGTTCAAGAAGGAGGGTGGTTGGCTAAATCCTAGTTTTCTATTCTATATAGAAAAGGAGTACTCTCTTCAATAATTAGAATTTCATCAACTAATATCTAACATATGATTCCTCTTATACAGATATTTAGTCAACCATTTTAATCTATTTAGAAATAGGGTTTTATTTAATTAATTAAATTATAATACCCGAGAATTTCTGAATATTATTAATTAAATGAATATATTAATGGAAGTGAATATTTATTCGTATATAAATGACTTTGGGTTATGAATGAGCTAACTCAATTATATTAAATTGAATATTTACAATAATTGAGAAATTATGAAAGCCTTGTGTGGCACAATGATGAGGAAGATTAACGAAGGAATTGTTAAACGAACTATTAATCTGTGTTAATGGTTACTTAATTGTTATGTGTTATGATACTTGATGTGTAAACACGTATTACAAAGCTACTCCTTTTTGTGACACTAGCATGTGTGAGTATTCATACAATAAAGTTCCTTACTAGATATGACAAGTAGTGTGACACTAGTATATGAATAATTAATAAAGTTTCTTCATTCATTGAATAAGGCAAGATGTGTTGTGACATTTAAAATAGCCTATGTGACATCTTGATGTGTGATAAAGACTATTAAATGTGCATATGGGATAATACTAAGAGTGAACTAATATTTACTACTTAATAATTATTTCAATACTTGTGTGTTTATTGAAATAATATAGTATTATGGGAATAATGGAATAATAATACCCAACTGAATTATTTTACCTAAATTAAAGATTATTGTAAGTAAACCCAAATGTACATGGATCATATGATTATGTGTGTATTTATTTCCTCAACTTATCACAAAACCCTATTACTATCTCATTAAGTTATTATTAAGCCAAAAAGGGAATAAAACCTAAGTGTATATGTATACTAGTTGCATTGTCTGAGACGTTAGACTTTGTCCCAAATTTAGAGTCACCTTCTTGACCAATATCTCAGTCACGTGTTTTTTCCAAAAGGCTACTCCCTCATTCCTAAATTTTCCAAAGGCTATATTGAGGAGTGATGATGGCTACAAGGATGGGAGGAGATGGAACAGTGGCAACTATTCATTACCCGTCATCTTCTTCTTCTTTCCAAAGGTTTAATTCATGGTGCAAGAACCAATATTGGGCAAAGCTTTATCTATAAATGAAGCCTTCACTTCACAAAATATGTTGCTAGAAAATCTGAGTTAAGTTCCATTAGAGAGTGTTGTGAGTTGACTAGCAAGATAGTCACAGAGGGAAGGATTTCAATTCCAGTAAACTTACTTTGCATTACAGAGGTATAATCCCTCTTCCTTGCTTTTCATTTTCATCCTCTATCAAGAATTTCAATTACTTGGACTCAGTATGTAATTCATGAATTTGTGAAGGGATATTATTTATTGATTGTTGTATAAGACTTACAATCATATGACTATACAATGTGGCTTATTAACAATCAAATTCATACAACAATTTCCACGTTCTTCATTTTGTTTCTCTATTAAATTTTCATTTAAATTCTTAATTATGTAAAATTAGATGACAATTGGATGTGAGAATGATTGTTTGATTGTTATGTAGTCTTAGAAATATGTTTAAATTGGAATGTGGCATAACTGTAATCTAATTCGTGAAGTAATTTCGTGATTTGGGTTTGTTATATGCCGAGTTTGGTTTCTGTCTAGCCTGGAACGGGAGCCGCGCGACTGTGCGTCTCCCTAGTACAACCAGCACGCGGCCGCGCCAGCCTGCAGATGTAGTTTTCTATTTTTTTAAAAAAAAAAATTTGTCTAGTGCTAGTTGTTTATATGAGCATGCAAGCATGAGGAATATGTTAGCATGAGTATATATGTTCCTTGAGATAGCACGGATTGGTTTAACTACATTAAAATCCCTTGCAAAGTAAACTTAAGATTTTATAAGGAACTTAGAGTTGTTTTTAAAAGTAAAATTAACATGTGCGTATGATATTGATATTTTGACTTTTGAGACATATTTGTATGACCTAGAAACACATGATATGATTGTTAACTTAGGTATCTAAGCTTCATAATGTAACTTGAGCATGTGAACCTCAATAGTGAACCTTTCTAACGAAAATACAAGCTTGAAACATGGACTCTAACATGTTATATTAGGGTTCTAGGTTCTAATTTTTCGAGCATGTTTATATGGCCTTGAAATGCATGAAAGGCATGTTGACTTATTTATATATGTTTCATAGTATGACATGAACATGTGGACTTCATTTGTGAACTTTGCTAGGTGAAAGTGTAAATTTGAAACGTAAATCTTGATATGTTATATTGAAGCCTAGATTCTGGAAATTTTGGACATGTTTGGTAGTGCTCATAACCTCATTAAAATGTCATAAATATACACATGACATGATAGATGCCATGAGAACTAGTTAGGCACCAGTGAAGCATGAATTAAGTTGTAACGGTGCTAGTTATATGTGTATAATATAGATACTTGCAAGCATGCTTAAAATAAGTTATGTGATCACCTCATATAACAAAGCATGATAGCTAATGTAATTTCATAACCTTGAATGGCTTTAAGTTATTGAACGTACTGACTTAGAATCTATATCATATATGTTTGGAGCAAGGCAAGGTTGTATAAACGTAGAAGTATCCTTTCATATGTATACATGTTATGTGATATCACATGTTGCTACTTGAATCTGATTTGACGGTTAGCTTATAAAAATACTATAAAGTGCTAGAAAGATTATGTTTGCTATTTGTTGTGATCTTATATGATATTAATGATATGAGAATGTGTCTTAACTCAAGAGGGGAAACGTTAAGGATAAAAGTTATATTAATAAATACTATATAACTGTGTAGCTAGATTAAGACTTAGCTTATGTGGTTATCGTATATACGAGATGAGATATAATGTTAAACTATATGACTAATAAATATCATATATACATAACTATATTACGATAGGATTCGAAAAGTGTTGATTAAATTACGGGGATAAACTACGCTTAAGGCATGTTTCCTAACTTACACTCTTTTACGGTGCAAGTATTATATCTTTGTATATTGCGGGCTAGTTTCTTTACTTACTCGTTTGAATTGAATTAGCATACTTGGACTCTTATTTCATTAAAGCTATTATTCATGTTGAACTTGGTATTGTTCTTGAATATTGTGAAAGTGTCTATACCATTTGATTTGGCTAGACTTATATTATTGAAAAGCGATCCAAAACCAATTGATTGGTGCGGGATCTTGTATTTGACTGAGAAGAACAATTTTCTTTGAAGGGAAAACATAATTGTCAGAAAACCGACGTGCGCACTTGAGTATGATTGATTGTTATGCATAACGTAGGGTACTTTAGGCTGATCACCTGTTGTACTTATTTTTGATTTGGGTTATCAGTTTAATACTATTAATTCTAGTAGAAGTTCATAGTCCTTAGTGACTGCTCAGTATTCAGTTATCTTGAAATCTTGAATTGATTTATTATTGAATCACATTGATATTATTCTGTCCTTAGCGACTATTATTGAGAACTGTTGATATTCTTGTTATCCTTGAACTATCAAACCTTGCTATACCCTTTTGAGAATTGAGAATTATATTACTCACCCTTATTGTATATTACTTGTTGGACAATTTGTGCTCATTCTTGCTTTCCCTAAAACTTTTCAGTGAAGGCAGAGTAGGGAGAACCTTCAAGTGTTGATAAGGGCAAGGTCAAGGCTACCAACTAGCTTGTTCCTTTATGTTTAAAATTGTTATGTTGTATTAAGACTGTCTTCAGACTATGTTTAAGCTTAAGAATGATTATGTAATAAGTCTTTATTCGATATTATTATATAATCTATTAAGTACTGTAGGTTGCGAGACTTGGGAGAATAATTATAATAAATCATTGTCAATTATTCTAAATTAGATTTTTCGTTGTGAATGTGTGATTTTAGTTATTATGGTATTACCATGAGAACGTGACGAACCGAATTCGAGAGACCAAGTGGAGGTCCGAATTTAGGGGCGTCACAGGTTGGTATCAAAGATGTAGTTATAAACCTTAGGAACGAGTGTCCTTAGATTATGACTTAGGCGAACTTGGAAGTGAGGAAGGAGATAAAACTCATGTTGAGTTTTCCTTGAGGAACTTAGTTTGTTATGAAATGTAACTTCATTTTATACAATGAACTTATGTTTTATTTAACATTCTAATGGAGTTGTTGTTTCTTGTCTGTGTTTGTGATTGTAGATGGCAGATATGGGAGTACCCGCTAGAGTGGCTGAGGATGAGCCCAGGGATATTCATGTAGTGTACGAGGCACCCTTAGAGGCTGTGCCAGTATAGGCTATTGCACCGTCCGACTCAGATGATGAGGATGAGGTTGAGATTGAGATAGATTTCGATCCAGTGGAGGAGCCGATGGAGGATGAGCCTTCGGAGGAGGAGCCCATGGAGGACTCATATGAGCCTAACCTAGAGGAGCATATATTAGGCGAGTATGAGGAGCAGATCCTAGAGTTGGACTGCAGAGTCCAGGAGTTAGAGGCAGAGGCCCAAGAGAGAGAGTCGGAGTTCCAGAAGCTGAAGGACGAAGACCATCAGAGAAAGCTGGCTATGCAGGAGCTAGAGGTAGAAATTGCTTATCTCAAGGAGGCTGGAATTCAGATGGGGACTTTATTTCACAAGGCAGTGGTGAGGAACGTGGATATAGCAGGGAAGCTAGAAGAGGTAGAACAGAGGGAACTAAGCGAGAAGACTTAGAAGGAAGCACTCCGTACTCAGTTGGAATTAGAAGTGATGGATAGGATACACTTCGAGGAGAAGTGAGAGGCGGTTAATGGCGGTTAATGAGAGAAGATGACCTGGAAGATGAGGTCAGATGCAAGAAGAGGAAAATGAACAAGATGGGGTATGTGTTCAGTTCGGCCATTGAGAGGGTGATAGATGGTTTGTACCATTACCCGACAGAACAGAACAAACTCTACATACCTTTAGTCAAGAGCTGGTGGCGTATATAGCACTGATAGAGTACAAGAGCGCTGTGGAGCGTGGCATGATGGGATGAGACCCCTAGTCAGTATAGTAGTAGTTTAGTAGTATTTATCTTTATGTGTTGTATATACTATGTTGTAATCCCAATCTTTTGTGTAAGATGTGGGATAGTGATGTAAACCCCATGTAAGCTTTTGTTAGAGGGGTAGTATGGTAATAGGTCGGTATATTCCCCGTCTTTTGTGATATTAGGGGATATATGTGATGACATTTATAGCAGTATGCTAGGATAATCATGTAATGAAACAATTGGCATATGAATATAAATGAAGTTTATTTAAGAAACGCGTTATAAATTTATTCTTTTAGTATTAAAAGAAATACTTAAGTAATATACTTGAATAATAATAGAATTAAAATTTGTGATGCAGATAATGGCACCAAGACGTAGAATATCTGCACCCGAAGAATCAGTTAACAACGAGAGGGAACAAGTAGACCCGATCCAGAAGTTAGTTTATCTGTTAGGAGAAGCTCTTAGGGGAAGGAACAATGAACCCGTTCGTCCAAACCCTCAAGTTATCCCAGTACAACCTTTAAAGACTTTAGAAGCGTAGGACCCCCCAGAGTTCGAGGGAACTATCGACCCAAACGTCGCACAAACCTGGATCAAGGAGATCGAGAAGGCTTTCACTATAGCTCGTATGGGTGAAGACCAGAAGACAGTATTTGCAACGTACATGATGAGAGGCGAGGGGAACTACTGGTGGGAGGCAAATCAGCAAAGAGCGGGAGAAGGGACAATAACATGGGATAGGTTTAAGACGCTGTTCTTTGAGAATTACTTCCCGAAACGCATGAATAATCCAATGGAGGTGAAATTCCTAGAGTTAAAACAAGGTGAGATGGCGATAGTGCAATACGCAGCTAAGTTTAACGAACTAGAGCGATTTGCGGAACACCAAGTTGGTGATGAAGAGAGGAAGGCTAGACGATTCGAACAAGGACTGAAGCCTTGGCTATTCAATAAGGTGTCAGTTCTTCAGATCGATTCTTTTGCAACACTGCTAGAAAAGTCTATTATTGCCGAGGGAGGAAGTGAATCTTTGAGCTTGTATAACAAAGAGAAGAAAAACAAGAATACTGGAGGAGAGAACCGTACTGGAGGAAGCAGTAGCGGAGGAAGCAACTTGGGAAAGAGAAAGTGGGAGAATAACAACAACAACAAAAATAACAACAATCAATCAGGAAATTTTCGTGGAGTATTTAAGAAGAAGGCTGAAGGATGCCAGAAATATGGGAAGAACCATCAGGGTGAGTACTGGAAGGGGCGCGACACTTGCTACAACTGCGGACAGGAAGGCCACATCTCGCCCAACTGCCCGAAACCAAAGAAGATACAAGGATGCTTTGCATGTGGCTCGATGGAGCACCAGATTAAGGACTGCCCGAAGAAGGGAAATGGCGGAGGTAGCAGCCAGCAAGGAGGGAACAAACTGATGATCGGCGGACTGGCACAATCCAACTGCCCAACCGCCAGAACTTTTAACATGACCGTCCAGGACGCAGTGGCTACGAAGGACGTGGTGTCAGGTATAATCCCAATCAATGATATAAATACTTATGTATTATTTGATTTGGGTGCCACCTGTTCTTTTATATCTGAAGAATTTATTAGTAAACTTAATACTCCCCGAGAACGTTTAGGAAATCCCTTGAACATAGAAGTTGCGAATAAGGAAATAATCCCTGTAGAATATGTTTATCGAAATTGTCGCGCAAACATTAGAGAACATGAACTGAGCGTAGACTTGATTCCTATTAGACTGGGAGAATTTGATGTAATACTAGGAATGGATTGGTTGTATAACTATGCAGTGATAATTAATTGTCAGAATAAGTGTGTGAACCTTCAGACTCCAAGTAAGTCTAAAGTAGTGTTTTATGGTAGCTCATCGCTTAAGCAATCGTGTTGCGTTACGATGATGCAGGCTAAGAAATTGTTAAGAAAAGGATGTGTAGGTTATTTAGCTTACATCATTGATACTCTAAAGAAAGGAGTAGAAATTAAGGATATATCCATTGTAAATGAATTTCAAGATGTGTTTCCGGACGATCTGCCTGGTTTCCTGCCAGACAGAGAAATCGAATTCGTAATAGACTTAGCACCGGGAACGGCACCGATTTTGAAAGCTCCATATCGTATGGCGCCAGTAGAAATGAAGTAATTGATGATACAATTGCAAGAGTTGTTGGATATGGCTTACATTCGACCGAGTGTGTCTCCTTAGGGAGCACTAGTGTTATTCGTTAAGAAAAAGGACAGATCGATGAGGCTCTGTATCGATTATCGAGAATTAAACAGAGTAACGATCAAGAACCGATATCCTCTACCGAGGATAGATGACTTACTTGATCAACTGAAGGGAGCAAAATGTTTCTCAAAGATTGACCTACGAACAGGATACCATCAACTAAAAGTGAGGGATGAGGACATACCGAAGACTATGTTTCGAACCGGTTATGGACACTACGAGTTTTTGGTAATGTCATTTGGTTTGACCAATGCTCCTTCAACATTTATGGACTTGATGAACTGAGTTTTCAAGCTATACTTGGATAAATTCGTAGTAGTTTTCATCGACGACATATTGATCTACTCGAAGACAGAAGAAGAACACGCCGAACATCTGAAGATTGTTTTGGAGGCACTAAGGAAAGAGAAGATGTATGCAAAAAAATTTAAGTGTGAATTTTGGATGGAGAAGGTTCAATTCTTAGGTCACGAAGTAGATAAGAATGGGATCTCAGTAGACCCCGCAAAGGTCGAAGCAGTGAGTAATTGGGAACAACCGAGAACATCAACGGAGGTGAGAAATTTCTTAGGGTTAGCTAGGTACTATCAAAGATTCATCCAAGATTTTTCTAAGATAGCAACCCCGTTGAACAATTTGACGAGGAAGATAGTAAAATTTGTATGGATCGACAAATACGAAGAGAGTTTTTAGGAGTTGAAGAAAAGATTGAGCGAAACACCTGTGTTATCACTACCAGATGATGCGGGAAATTTTGTGGTGTATAGTGACGCATCGCATAAGGGACTTGGTTGTGTGCTCATGCAACACGACAAAGTCATTGCGTTTTCATCACAAAAACTAAAGGATTACGAAAAATGATACCCTACTCATGACTTAGAGTTAGCGACAGTAGTTTTTGCGTTAAAGATATGGAGGCATTATCTATACTGGGAGAAATGTGAGATATACACGGACCGCAAAAGTCTGAAATATATCTTCACACAGAAGGAGTTGATCATGCGGTAGAGAAGGTGGTTAGAATTAATCAAAGACTATAACTGCGATATTCTTTATCACCCGGGTAAGGCAAACGTGGTTGCCGACGCTCTGACCAGGAAAGGAAGGGAAAAGTTTTTAATTTGACGACTCAGAAAGAGTTGATAAGAGAGATGGAGAAATTGGAGATAGAAGTAAAGGAACTAGAGAAGCCTGGAGAGAAGTTGTTTGTAATGGAAGCTCATCCGACATTGTTGGATAGAGTAAAGGAAGCACAGGAAAAAGATGAAGAGTGTGAGAAAATCCGAAAGAGGATCACAGAAAATGAAGAAGAGAAATTCCGAATGGATAAAGACGGTATCTTAAGATTCAAAGGAAGAGTGTGGGTACCAGCGATAATCGAGTTGAGGGAAGAAATTTTGCACGAGGCACACAATACGACGTATTCCGTTCATTCGGGAGGCACGAAGATGTACCGAGATTTGAAGAAACATTTTTGGTGGCCCAATCTGAAACAGGAAGTCGTAGAGTGCGTTAGTAGATATTTGACTTGCCAACGCGTTAAAGCAAAACATCAGCGGCCGAGTGGTTTACTTCAACCATTAGAAATTCCAGAGTGAAAGTGGGAGTATATTACGATGGACTTCGTGGTAGGACTTCCAGTCACGCAGAGAGGTTATGATGCCATTTGGGTTATCGTGGATTAACTTACAAAGACTGCATATTTTCTACCAATCAAGATCCATTATAGTTTGAGTCAGTTAGCGAGCCTATACATAAAGGAGATTGTTTCTCGACATGGAGTGCCAGTGTCAACTATCTCTGATCGAGATCCGCGCTTCACGTCAAATTTTTGGAAAAGTTTGCAAGAGAAAATGGGAACGCAGTTAAGATTGAGTACCGCGTATCATCCTCAGACAAACGGATAGAGTGGGCGAACAATACAAACGCTAGAGGACATGCTTAGAACTTGCGTGATGGACTTCAAGGGAAATTGGGACGACCACATACCCTTAGTAGAATTTACGTATAACAATAGTTACCATGCAAGTATCGGCATGCCATCGTACGAAGCTCTTTACGGAAGAAAAGTGCAGAACGCCATTATATTGGGACAAAGTCGGAGAACTGACGAATACTCGGACTAGAGTTAGTACAACAAACCGCAGACGTGGTGACAGTGATCAGAGCCAAACTTGTAGCAGCTCAAGATCGCTAGAAGAAATACACAGATTTGCATCGACAGGACCGGGACTTTAAAGTCGGCAGTTTTGTTTTCTTGAAAGTTTCTCCGTGGAAGGGAAAGATCCGTTTCGGCAAGAAGGGAAAATTGAGTCCAAGATTCATAGGACCGTTCGAGATACTGAAGCGAGTGGGCGAAGTGGCATACAAAGTTGCGTTACCACCCGAACTGGAGCACATCCACAACGTGTTCCACATTTCCGTGTTACGATCATACTAGGCCGACTACAAGCACGTTATTTCTTACGAGCCCATTCAAGTGGAGAAGAACTTGGCGTATGAAGAAATTCCTGTCCAGATATTAGATAGGAAAGAGCAAACTTTAAGAAATAAGATTATTTCATCTGTAAAAGTACTTCGGCGTAATCACAATGTCGGGGAGGCAACGTGGGAGTTAGAGGATAGAATGATGAGGGATTACCCCCATTTATTTGTGTAACCGTGTAGCAATTCCTGGGATGGAATTTTTATAAGGGGGAGGATATAATACCCGCAAATTTTTGAATATTATTAATTAAATGAATATATTAATGGAAGTGAATATTTATTCGTATATAAATGACTTTGTGTTATGGATGAGCTAACTCAATTATATTAAATTGAATATTTACAATAATTGAGAAATTGTGAAAGCCTTGTGTGGCACAGTGATGAGGAAGATTAACGAAGGAATTGTTAAACGAACTATTAATCTATGTTAATGGTTACTTAATTGTTATGTGCTATGATACTTGAGGTGTAAACACATATTATAATGCTACTCCTTTTTGTGACACTAGCATGTGTGAGTATTCATACAATAAAGTTCCTTACTAGATATGAAAGGTAGTCTGACACTAGTATATGAATAATTAATAAAGTTTCTTCATTCATTGAATAAGGCAAGATGTGTTGTGATATTTAAAATAGCCTATGTGACATCTTGATGTGTGATAAAGACTATTAAATGTGCATATGGGATAATACTAAGAGTGAACTAATATTTACTACTTAATAATTATTTCAATACTTGTGTGTTTATTGAAATAATATAGTATTATGGGAATAATGGAATAATAATACCCAACTGAATTATTTTACCTAAATTAAAGATTATTGTAAGTAAACCCAAATGTACATGGATCATATGATTATGTGTGTATTTATTTCCTCAACTTATCACAAAACCGTATTACTATCTCATTAAGTTACTTATTAAGACAAAAAGGGAATAAAACCTAAGTGTATATGTATACTAGTTACATTGTCTGAGACGTTAGACCTTGTCCCAAATTTAGAGTCACCTTCTTGCCCAATATCTCAGTCACGTGTTTTTGCCAAAAGGCTACTCCCTCATTCCTAAATTTTCCAAAGGCTATATTGAGGAGTGATGATGGCTACAAGGATGGGAGGAGATGGAACAGTGGCAACTATTCATTACCCGTCATCTTCTTCTTCTTTCCAAAGGTTTAATTCATGGTGCAAGAACCAATTTTGGGCAAAGCTTTATCTATAAATGAAGCCTTCACTTCACAAAATATGTTGCTAGAAAATCTGAGTTAAGTTCCATTAGAGAGTGTTGTGAGTTGACTAGCAAGATAGTCACAGAGGGAAGGATTTCAATTCCAGTAAACTTACTTTGCATTACAGAGGTATAATCCCTCTTCCTTGCTTTTCATTTTCATCCTCTATCAAGAATTTCAATTACTTGGACTTAGTATGTAATTCATGAATTTGTGAAGGGATATTATTTATTGATTGTTGTATAAGACTTACAATCATATGACTATACAATGTGGCTTATTAACAATCAAATTCATACAACAATTTCCACGTTCTTCATTTTGTTTCTCTGTCAAATTTTCATTTAAATTCTTAATTATGTAAAATTAGATGACAATTGGATGTGAGAATGATTGTTTGATTGTTATGTAGTCTTACAAATATGTTTAAATTGGAATGTGGCATAACTGTAATCTAATTCGTGAAGTAATTTCGTGATTTGGGTTTGTTATATGCCGAGTTTGGCTGCTGTCTGGCCTAGAATGGAGCCGCGCGGCAGCGCGTCTCCCTAGTACAACCAGCGCGTGGCCGCGCCAGTTTGCAGATTTAGTTTTCTATTTTTTTGTTTAAAAATCTGTCTAGTGCTAGTTGTTCATATGAGCATGCAAGCATTGAGGAATATATTAGCATGAGTATATATGTTCCTTGAGATAGCACGGATTGGTTTAACTACATTAAAATCCCTTGCTAAGTAAACTTAAGATTTTATAAGGAACTTAGAGTTATTTTTAAAAGTAAAATTGACATGTGTGTATGATATTGATATTTTGACCTTTGAGACATATTTGTATGACCTAGAAACACATGATATTAATGTTAACTTACGTATCTAAGCTTCATAATGTAACTTGAGCATGTGAACCTCAATAGTGAACCTTTCTAACGAAAACACAAGCTTGAAACATGGACTCTAACATGTTATATTAGGGTTCTAGGTTCTGATTTTTTGAGCATGTTTATATGGCCTTGAAATGCATGAAAGGCATGTTGACTTACTTATATATGTTTCATAGTATGACATGAATATGTGGACTTCATTTGTGAACTTTACTAGGTGAAAGTGTAAATTTGAAACATAAATCTTGACATGTTATATCGAAGCCTAGATTTTGGAAATTTTGGACATGTTTGGTAGTGTACATAACCTCATTAAAATGTCATAAATATACACATGCCATGATAGATGCCATGAGAACTAGTTAGGCACCAGTGAAGCATGAATTAAGTTGTAACGGTGCTAGTTATATGTGTATAATATAGATACTTGCAAGCATGCTTAAAACAAGTTATGTGATCACCTCGTATAACAAAGCATGATAGCTAATGTAATTTCACAACCTTTAATGGCTTTAAGTTATTGAACGTACTGACTTAGAATCTATATCATATATGTTTGGAGCAAGGCAAGGTTGTATAAACGTAGAAGTATCCTTTCATATGTATACATGTTATGTGATATTACATGTTGCTACTTGAATCCGATTTGACGGTTAGCTTATAAAAATACTATAAAGTGCTAGAAAGATTATGTTTGCTATTTGTTGTGATCTTATATGATATTAATGATATGAGAATGTGTCTTAACTCAAGAGGGGGAACGTTAAGGATAAAAGTTATATTAATCAGATACTATATAACTGGGTAGCTAGATTAAGACTTAGCTTATGTGGTTATCGTATATATGAGATGAGATATAATGTTAAACTATATGACTAATGAATATCATATATACATAACTATATTACGATAGGATTCGAAAAGTGTTGATTAAATTACAGGGATAAACTACGCTTAAGGTAAGTTTCCTAACTTACACTCTTTTACGGTGCAAGTATTCTATCCTTGTAAATTGCGAGCTAGTTTCTTTACTTACTCGTTTGAATTGAATTAGCATACTTGAACTCTTATTTCATTAAAGCTATTATTCATGTTGAACTTGGTATTGTTCTTGAATATTGTGAAAGTGTCTATGCCATTTGATTCGGCTAGACTTATATTATTGAAAAGCGACCCAAAACCAATTGATTGGTGCAGGATCTTGTATTTGATTGAGTAGAACAACCTTCTTTGAAGGGAAAATATAAGTGTCGAAAAACCGACGTGTGCACTTGAGTATGATTGATTGTTATGCATAACGTAGGGTACTTTAGGCTGATCACTGTTGTACTTGTTTTTGATTTGGGTTATCAGTTTAATACAGTTAATTCTAGTAGAAGTTCATAGTCCTTAGTGACTGCTCAGTATTCAGTTATCTTAAAATCTTGAATTGATTTATTATTGAATCACATTGATATTATTCTGTCCTTAGTGACTGTTATTGAGAACTGTTGATATTCTTGTTATCCTTGAACTATCAAACATTGCTATACTCTTTCGAGAATTGAAAATTATATCACTCACCCTTATTGTATATTACTTGCAGGACAATTTGTACTCATTCTTGCTTTCCCTAAAACTTTTCAGTGAAGGCAGAGCAGGGCGAACCATCAAGTATTGATAAGGGCAAGGGCAAGGCTACCAACTAGCTTGTTCCTTTATGTTTAAAATTTTTATGTTGTATTAAAACTTTCTTCAGGCTATGTTTAAGCTTAAGAATGATTATGTAATAAGTCTTTATTCGATATTATTATGTAATCTATTAAATACTGTAGGTTGCGAGACTTGGGAGAATAATTATAATAACTCATTGTAAATTATTCTAAATTAGATTTTTTGCTGTGAATGTGTGATTTTAGTTATTATGGTATTACCATGAGAACGTGACGAACCGAATCTCCTTTTACGCATGGTAAAATCATAGTTTAAAATAGCGGAAGCATGGTAAAATCATAGTTTAAAATTTTCTACAAACCAATTACCCGGATCATCCTTTATGCACATTATTAATTTAAAGCGATAAATAAAAAGTTATGGAATCATACCCTCGTAGAACTAAGCTTCCACATGTATGAGTTCAACTCCTTGTTCTTCGCGATCTCTTTGAACCTCCGGGATTGATTCCTTCCTTCCTTTGATCAACGTTAGCCACCCAAGTGTTTGGCCTCTAGAAGTGATCCACCAAGGAAGTTGAATTGTTCAAGAAGGAGGGTGGTTGGCTAAACCCTAGTTTTCTATTCTATATAGAAAAGGAGTACTGTCTCTAACAACTAGAATTTCATCAACTAATATCTAACATATGATTCCTCTTATATAGATATTTAGTCAACCCTTTTAATCTATTTAGAAATAGGATTTTATTTAATTAATTAAACTCCTTTAATTAATTAGGCTTCCCAACACATTGGGAATAATTAATTAAACTCTTTTAATTAATTTGCCTCCTAATCCTATTAGGAATAAATGAGATTACTAATATTAAATTAATTCCTAAACTTTTTTAGAAATTAAAATAATAATAATTATAATAATATTAATAAGACTCCTCTTATTAATTTATATTTAATATTTCTAAAATATTAAATAATACACTTTAAGGTATTTAATTTATTCTATCACCATATATTAAATTAATTACACTTAACATATTATTACGATTATGCTATTACCTTCTTAAATAATTATTCTTCCTTTTATGGTGTGACCCTTTGGGTTCTCCATATTAAACCGGTTGTGAATAAATCAATTAGAACAATTCTAATCTTATTTAAATAAATAAATTAAACTAATAATCTATTTAAATAAATAATATTTATTCTACAATAGGGATAAGCCTCCCTAGCGATCAACGACTTTCTAGATAATATAGATTTCAATATCAATCATAAAAGAACCCTTGAGTTAATAGTTACCGTATAATTCAATCTTTTCACCATACAATGTCCCAATTAAATATAAGACATGGAATTACTGTCAAGTCTTATTTTATTTAATTATATATATTTCGATCAGAAAATGCACAACTCCAAATAATACAAATTAGAAACTCCTTTTTAATTTAATTCCACCTTGGCCAAGAATTCCTGAGTTGTCATTTATCGAATTACATAGGACATATCTCTTCTTTTACTAGAAGCGGTAGATTCTTTATTGATCATTCATTATCTCCATATGTAACTTATTATACCCAAGTATAACCTTTGATATACCCTAACAGTCTTAAGGAATAAGTAAAAGTATAATTCATTATACACAACATACCTTGATGATCTCAAGTCTGAGGATCACTTATACTACTATCACATTAGAAATTCCTATTGACATGCGAGTAAAACTCCATTAGGTATTCCTTAGCGAGTAACGTTCAGTGTGACGCCCCCAAATTCGGGCCACAATGCCTCGAATCTGGTGTGTCACTATCTAACAATAATAACTAACATCATACAATCATAGCAGATAATCTAGAATAATATACAATGATTTATTATATTTATTCCCCCAAGTCTCACAACCTACAGTACTTAATAGATTACATAATAATATCAAATAAAGACTTATTACATAACCCTACCTAAGTTTAAACATAGTTCTGAATCAGTCTTAATACATTATCATAGATGTCATAATACAACACCAGAATTTCTAAAACATAAAGGGACTAGTTAGTTGATAGCCTTGCCTTTGCCCTTATCGATGCCCGAAGGCCCGCCCTGCTCTGCCTTAACTGAAATATTTTAGGAAAAGCAAGAATGAGCAACAAGTTTGCTCAACAAGTAATATAGAAATAAGGGTGAGCAATATAGTTTTCAAATCGCAAAGGGGTATATCAATAAGGATAGTTTAAGTATAATATGAAGTATCGATAGTTCTCAACAACAGTCGCCAACGACAAAAGGATATCAATAAGATTCAATACTAAATCAATTTAAGATTTCAAAACAATGGATACTAAGCAGTCACTAAGGACTATAAAATTCTCCTAGAATTAACAGAAATATACTGATAATCTAATAAAAACAAGTACGACAGGTGATCAGCCTAAAGTACCCTATATTATGCATAACATTTAATCGTACTTCAAGTGCGCACGTCGGTCTCCCGACAAATATAGTTTCCCCTTAAAAAGGTTTGTTCATCTCAGTCAATATAAGACTCCGCATTAATCAATTGGTTTGGATCGCTTTTCAAATTCATAATATAGGTCTAGCCGAATCAAATGGCATAGACCGCTCTTTCAAGGTATATGAGAACAATTATAAGTTCAAAACTCAAGATTTAAAGTTCGAAGAATATAAATTGACTTTATGTTATCCACAAAGTATTTAAGTTATAAAACATGAATCATAATTCCAATAGCTTACTTGTACGAAAATAATAGCACAAGCTTAATAGATACTCAACAAGAATAGAATTCGAGTACTTGCTTACAATATTCATTGAATAAAGTAATGCATGGGTTTAGGATACTTGCAATTAATAATACAAGAAAGGGTTCAAGAAAACTTGCACAATAAAAGATTGTAAGTCAGGGAACTTGCCTTATGCGTAGTCTACCAAGGTAAGGCTAATCAACACTTTTGAATCATATTATAATATATTTGCGTGTATAGGATATTCATTAGCTAAGAACATTCGGTACACAAGCTTGATATGGAATTCAAATATACACATATGGTTCTAACTTAGTCTTGTAACTCTATGTCATTACGTACTTGTACACACATAGCACGAAATCAGTTTATAAAATCAAGTCACATAGTTATGCTACGTACGACATTACATTTAATCACAACGCCCAATCGATCATAACATTATTATCCATAGACTTCCTTGTTACAAGTTAAACATCATCATGTTATGTTGTCATCTTGTATAAACATATATCAGTAGAGGTTAAACCATGTTTAATAGCTTAGGCATCATAATAGATTAACTATTAAAAATCAGATTTAGCAAACTTCATCATAACTGAAAGTGACCTGGCGCAGCTGCGCCCTGGTTAAGCCTAGGGATGGCACAGCTGCGCTGTCCCCTGGCCAGATCAGGGTTGGGCTGCTGCCTTATTATTTCTGTTCAACAAGTTAGCATACATCTACACATAGTATATATACACATGTTAAGGGTCTTGCATGCTCGCACAACCTTTCCAAGTTCAATCTTACATGATATAGGTTCTATATTAATATCTTTAATGACTTTAAGGCCATACACGTTATGAAATCATAGGGGCTATCATGCTTGTCATTTATACACATAAAGTGGTCACATAATTTGTCAATAAGCATGCTCAGATGTTTCTACATCATATACGCATAACTATCATCGTTATTTGTTTGAAAACTTACTCAAACTCATACTTATTAATGCTTAACTACCTTTCATGGCGTCTATCATAGTATATGTACATGTATGACATCATAGTGATGTTTAAAACACATTCAAGCATGCCAAAAATATCAGAACCTAAATCTCAATATAACATGCCAAAGTCCACTTTCAAAACTTATATTTTTGTTAGTAACGTCCACTAATGAGGTTCAACATGTCCATGCTACATCATGAAACATATATACACATGTTAACATGTTCTTCATGCATTTCTAGGCCATACGAACATGCTCATAAAGCCAGAATACAACCATGAATATAACACCTCAAGGGTCCTTTTAAAACACTAACTTTATTTCAAAAATTATAATTTTCTTTAGTAATGATACACTATCATAGTCAAACATTCTCATGCTATATCAATGTACTCATATATACATGTTAATCATGTTCTCATGCTTGTCTAAAGCGATACCAACATGTTAGCACATAGCAGATTTTAGCAAAAATAGGAAACTGTCACAGGGGCCTGGCGCAGCTGCGCTGCACCCTAGTACAATACTGGCTCAGCTGCGCTGGGTCTCGGCAAGCAACAGAAAGTCTTCTGCTTCGGCAGTTTCCAAACCCAACTACAAAAATTCTTACGAATTTGATTGTAAACCAACTACATTGTAGTTCTAACATGCTTATTAGTTCATATAACACTAACAAGCATTCTACAATCCAATTACCATCTACAGAATCAAGAACTTAAGAAATTTTAGAAATGAGGAATAGGGAGAGTATACCTCTGCAAATGGAATTTAGCTTGCTGCTATATCACTCCTTCCTTAACTGATATATATGGTCACTCTCTATTCTCTCTTACTTAGAAATTCTCAGCAAATGAATTGAGAAGGAAAAGAGGCTATATTTATAGAGAATCAAATTTCCAGAAAATGCAATTCTCCATCAAAACAAACCAATGGGATGAAAGATTGTTTGATGGTTAATAAAGAGTTATTGATTGGTTGTTAAATCCCATCATGATACCCACTCCCCATTTAATGATAATGCTGATTTTGAGAAGAAAGAGTAGTGTAGCTAGCCTTTTGCCTGCACACGTGAAGAAGAAATGAGTCTTTCATTTTGGGACAAGCCATATAACTCAGCAATATGAATACAACACTAAGGTTATATATATATACCTACCATGCATACTTAGGTATATAACATATATACACATTACATTTTATATACTTTTAGGTTATAAATAGAGTCACAATG
The DNA here is from genome assembly GCA_020205555.1 of Panax stipuleanatus. Taxonomy (NCBI): domain Eukaryota; kingdom Viridiplantae; phylum Streptophyta; class Magnoliopsida; order Apiales; family Araliaceae; genus Panax; species Panax stipuleanatus. The sequence continues at coordinate 79,537,478 of CM035124.1, read as the reverse complement.
TAATTTTAATAAGTAAATAATATTACAATGTAGTAAGTAGGGTACATATATATATCAACATATAATCCATATACATTTCGTAAATACCAAATATAATTCAAGTAGGTATTATAACTTTATATCATCCCAACTCTATTATTTCAATTATATTAATATATTGAAGTAACCATAAATTATCAATTGTTCACAATATATTCATGAGGTACTAATTTAATGTTCACACACTCACATTGTCACATATCCTCATGATGTATTCATATAACTTATTGAATCTTCATGTATAGTTCTCGTATATTGTATAGTCACACATAAGTGCACATTGCACTTTACACTTTATATAATATACGTGTAACTACTATATATTATACATTTAATTATCGCATACCTTGCACATAACAATTAATCGAGTAAATATAATCTTATTATATTTATTAATAGTTTACTCGTTAATGTTTTATTATTCACAATCATAATTACTCAACATTAATTAATTACTCATTAATATTTTATTACTCACGATAACAGTTAATTAATAATATAATATTAATTAATAATTACTTGTCCATTCATCCTTTAAAACAAATCATCGTTGTTTCCATTCTCGTGCCACACAAGGAATTCTACGAGTTTGTCGTAAACTCCTCATTCTCTTAATTAATATAAATTCAATTTGAACTTATTTGAATTAACTCATATCATAACACATAATTATTTATATTCAAATAAATATTCATTTCCATTAATTTAATCATTAATAATATTTAGAATTTCTTGGGTATTACATCCTCCCTCCCTTATAAAAATTTTGTCCTCGGAATTGCTACAAGGTTACAGAAATAGATGGGGATAGTCCCTCATCATCCTATCTTCTAATTTCCACGTAGCCTCCTCGACATCTTGGCTACACCAAAGTACTTTTACAGATAAAATAACTTTATTTCTTAAGGTTTGCTCTTTCCTATCTAGAATTTGGACAAGAATTTCTTCATACGCCAAGTTTTTCTCCACTTGAATGGGCTCATAAGAAATCACGTGCTTGTAGTTGGCCTTGTACGGACGCAACACGAAAATATGAAACACATTGTGGATGTGCTCCAACTCAGGTGGTAATGCTACTTTGTATGCCACTTCGCCCACTCGCTTCAATTTCTCGAATGGTCCTATGAACCTTGGACTCAATTTTCCTTTCTTGCCGAATTGGATGTTTCCCTTCCATGGAGATACCTTCAAGGATACGAAACTACCGACTTTAAAGTCCCGGTCCTGCCGATGCAAGTCTATATACTTTTTCTAGCGATCTTGAACTGCTACTAGTCTGGCTCTTATCACTGTCACCACATCCGCAGTTTGTTGTACTAACTCTGGTCCGAGTATTCGTCGCTCTCCGACTTCATCCTAACATAACGGCATTCTGCATTTTCTTCCATAAAGAGCTTCGTATGGTGGCATGCCGATAATCGAATGGTAACTATTATTATATGCAAATTCTACTAAGGGTAGGTGATCGTCCCAATTTCCCTTGAAGTCCATCACGCAAGTCCTATGCTTGTCCTCCAGCGTTTGTATTGTTAACTCACTCTGTCCGTCTATCTGAGGATGATAAGCGGTACTCAACCTCAACTGTGTTCCCATTCTCTCTTGTAAACTTTTCCAGAAGTTTGACGTGAAGCGCGGATCTCAATCAGAGACAATTGACACCGGCACTCCATGTCGTAAAACAATCTCCTTTACGTACAGACTCGCTAACTAATTCAAAATATAGCGGATCTTGATCGATAGAAAATGTGCGGTCTTTGTTAATCGATCCACGATAACCCAAATGGCATCATAACCTTTCTACGTGACTGGAAGTCCCACCACGAAGTCCATCGTAATGTGCTCCCATTTCCACTCTAGTATTTCCAACGGTTGTAGTAAACCACTCGGCCGCTGATGCTCTGCTTTAACACGTTGGCAAGTTAGACATCTACTAACGCACTCTGCGACTTCCCATTTCCGATTGGGCCACCAAAAATGTTGCCTCAAATCTCGGTACATCTTCGTGCCTAAATTCAGGCCACAATACCTCGAATCCTGTGTGTCACTATCTAACAATAATAACTAACATTATACAATCACAACGGATAATCTAGAATAATATACAATAATTTATTATATTTATTCCCCCAAGTCTCACAACCTACAGTACTTAATAGATTACATAATAATATCAAATAAAGACTTATTACATAACCCTACCTAAGTTTAAACATAGTTCTGAATCAGTCTTAATACATTATCATAGATGTCCTAATACAACACCAGAATTTTTAAAACATAAAGGGACTAGCTAGTCGATAGCCTTGCCTTTGCCCTTATCGATGCCCGAAGGTCCGCCCTGCTCTGCCTTAACTGAAATGTTTTAGGAAAAGCAAGAATGAGCTACAAGTTTGCTCAACAAGTAATATAGAAATAAGGGTGAGCAATAAAATTTTCAAATCCCAAAGGGGTATATCAATAAGGATAGTTCAAGTATAATATGAAGTATCGATAGTTCTCAACAACAGTCGCCAAGGACAAAAGGATATCAATAAAATTCAATACTAAATCAATTTAAGATTTCAAAACAATGGATACTAAGCAGTCACTAAGGACTATAAACTTCTACTAGAATTAACAAAAATATACTGATAATTCAATAAAAATAAGTACAAAAGGTGATCAGCCTAAAGTACCCTATATTATGCATAACATTTAATCGTACTTCAAGTGCGCACGTCGGTCTCCCGACAAATATAGTTTCCCCTTAAAAAGGGTTGTTCATCTCAGTCAATATAAGACTCCGCACCAATCAATTGGTTTGGATCGCTTTTCAAATTCATAATATAGGTCTAGCCGAATCAAATGGAATAGACCGCTCTTTCAAGGTATATCAGAACAATTATAAGTTTAAAACTCAAGATTTAAAGTTCGAAGAATATAAATTTACTTTATCTTATCCACAAAGTATTGAAGTTATAAAACATGAATCGTAATTCCAATAGCTTACTTGTACGACAATAATAGCACAAGCTTAATAGATACTCAACAAGAATAGAATTCGAGTACTTGCTTACAATATTCATTGAATAAAGTAATGCAAGGGTTTAGGATACTTGCAATTAATAATACAAGAACGGGTTCAAGGAAACTTGCACAATAAAAGAGTGTAAGTCAGGGAACTTGCCTTATGCGTATTCTACCCATGTAAGGCTAATCAACACTTTCGAATCCTATTATAATATATTTGCATGTATAGGATATTCATTAGCTAAGCACATTCGGTACACAAGCTTGATATGGAATTCAAGTATACACATATGGTTCTAACTTAGTCTTGTAACTCAATGTCATTACGTACTTGTACACACGCAGCACGAAATCAGTTTATGAAATCAAGTCACATAGTTATGCTACGCACGACATTACATTTAATCATAACGCCCAATCGATCATAACATTATTATCCATGGACTTCCTTGTTGCAAGTTAGACATCATCATGTTATGTTGTCATCTTGTATAAACATATATCAGTAGAGGTTAAACCATGTTTAACAGCTTAGGCATTATAATAGGTTAACTGTCAAAAATTAGATTTAGCAAACTGCATCAGAACTGAAAGTGACCTGGCACAGCTACGCCCTGGTTAAGCCTAGGGACGGCGCAGCTGCACTGTCCCCTAGCCAGACCAGGGTTGGGCTGCTGCCTTATTATTTTTGTTCAATACGTTAGCATACATCTACACATAGTATATATACACATGTTTAGGGTCTTGCATGCTCGCACAACCTTTCCAAGTTCAATCTTACATGATATAGGTTATTTATTAATATCTTTAATAACTTTACGGCCATACACGTTATGAAATCATATGGGCCATAAAGTGGTCACATAATCTGTCAATAAGCATGCTCACATGTTTCTACATCATATACGTATAACTAGCATTGTTATTTGTTTGAATACTTACTCAAACTCATACTTATTCGTGCTTAACTAAGTTTCATGGATTCTAGCATAATATGTGTACATGTATGACATCTTAGTGATGTTTAAAAACACATTCAAACATGCCAAAAATATCAGAACCTAAATCTCAATATAACATGTCAAAGTCCACTTTCAAAACTTATATTTTCGTTAGTAACATCCACTAATGAGGTCCAACATGTCCATGCTACATCATGAAATATAGATACACATGTTAACATGTTCTTCATGTATTTATAGGCCATACGAGTATGCTCACAAAGTAAGAATACAACCATGAATATAACATCTCAAGGTTCCTTTTAAAACTCTAAGTTCATTTCGAAAATTATAATTTTCTTTAGTAATGATACACTATCATAGTCAAACATGCTTATGCTATATCAATGTACTCATATATACATGTTAATCATGTTCTCATGCTTGTCTAAAGCGATACTAACATGTTAGCACATAGCAGATTTTAGCAGAAATAGGATACTGTCACAGGGGCCTGGCGTAGTTGCGCCGCGCCCTAGTACAATACTGGCGCAGCTGCGCCGGGACTCAGCCAGCACCACAAAGGCTTCTGCTTCGGCAGTTTCCAAACCCAATTACAAAAATTCCTATGAATTTGATTGTAAACCAACTACATTGTAGTTCTAACATGCGTATTAGTTCATATAACACTTAACAAGCATTCTACAATCCAATTACCATCTACATAATCAAGAGCTTAAAAATTTCAGAAATGAGGAATAGGGAGAGTATACCTCTACAAATGGAATTTAGCTTGCTGCTATATCACTCCTTCCTCAACTGATATATATGGTCACTCTCTATTCTCTCTTACTTAGAAATTCTCAGCAAAAGAATTGAGAAGGAAAAGAGGCTATATTTATAGAGAATCAAATTTCCAGACAATGTAATTCTCCATCAAAATAAACCAATGGGATGAAAGATTGTTTGATGGTTAATGAAGAGTTGTTGATTGGTTGTTGAATCCCATCATGATACCCACTCCCCATTGAATGATTAGCTACAATGCTGATTTTGAGAAGAAATAATAGAGTAGCTAGCCTTTTGCTTGCACACGTGAAGAAGAAATGAGTCTTTCATTTTGGGACAAGCCATATAACTCAACAATATGAATACAACACTAAGGTTATATATATATAAATATATATATATATATATATATATATATATATATATATATATATATATGCCTACCATGCTTACTTAGGTATATAACATATACACATTACATTTCATATACTTTTAGGTTATAAATAGAGTCACAATGTAATTTAATAAGTAAATAATATTACAATGTATTAGGTAGGGTACATATATATATATATATATATATATATATATATATATATATATATATCAACATATAATCCATGTACATTTCGTAAATACCGAATATAATTGAAGTGGGTATTATCACATTATATCATCCCAACTCTATTATTTCAATTATATTAATATATTAAAGTAACCATAAATTATCAATTGTTCACAATATATTCATGAGGTACTAATTTAATGTTCATACACTCACATTGTCACATATCGTCATGATGTATTCATATAACTTATTTAATCTTAATGTATAGTTCTCGTATATTGTATAGTCACACATAAGTGTCACATTGCACTTTGCACTTTATATAATATACGTGTAACTACTATATATTATACATTTAATTATCACATACCTTGCACATAACAATTAATCGAGTAAATATAATCTTATTATATTTATTAATAATTTACTCGTTAATGTTTTATTATTCGCAATCATAATTACTCAACATTAATTAATTACTCATTAATATTCTATTACTCATGATAACAGTTAATTAATAATATAATATTAATTAATAAATTACTTGTCTATTCATCCTTTAAAACAAATCATCGTTGTTTCCATTCTCGTGCCACAGAAGGCATTCTACGAGTTTATCGTAAACTCCACATTCTCTTAATTAATATAAATTCAATTTGAACTTATTTGAATTAACTCATCTTATAACACATAATCATTTATATTCAAATAAATATTCATTTTCATTAATTTAATCATTAATAATATTTGGAAATTCTCGGGTATTACATTCAGTGTACTTATTCTCCAATAAGCACCTACATACTTTCTTTAGTGTCTCCACACAAATGATCATGAGATCAATCATCATCATCCAATGAGCAAGAAACATATGTACCAATCTATCCGGATTTACTAATATCTTTTTTAGTAATCCATCGATTGAGAACTATTTTAGTTTGAAGCTGTCTAAGAATTTAGATCTCATTAGCATGATCAACATCATGATTCTAAAAGCATTACTTAAAACTATGGGTTATTTACATATTATAAAAAATAGCATCATGTAGATGATTAAATGCTTTTAATAAATGAATACTTTTATTAATAAATAAATAAGATCGTTTACAAAGTATATGCTTTATCATCATACATGATTGGCTTGTACGCATACTACTTTCAGATTATCCTTTATATTTCAGTCTATTTTATTATATCTGCAACTTGTTATTGCATTTTATCATATTAACTGTTGAACCCGTTTGTAATTGACAACTGTTTTATATATATTAAACAATTAAGTTTTTTTCTCAAGTTTCAAAATTCGAGTATTTCTAGCCCTGTCCTTGACTTGTCAAATTCGAGTAGTGTCTACGATTTTGGTATTGAATTGGACTTTAACTTGATGGGGATTGAGCAAGAAGTGGGAGACGATGATGAGGTGCCTGAGGAAATTAAAGGATGGGTCGAAGACAGACCCAAACCCAACCTTAAATAGACCACCACCATAAACATCGAAAACCCTGATCACCCTAAAGAGCTACAGATTGGAACCAACCTTCCCTCTAGCCTAGAAAAAGACTTAATTAACCTCCTAACCCAGTTCCAGGATGTTTTTGCCTGGTCTTATGAAGACATAATAGGTTTGTCAATAGACATAGTCGTCCATCGGTTACCAGTTAAAGAGGGATTAAAACCAGTTAAGCAGAAGCTAAGACGATTGAAACCAGAATGGAGCCTGAAGGTCAAAGAAGAAATTATCAAACAGTTTAATGCGGGTATCATTATGGTATCAACCTACCCAGGATGGTTATCAAATGTGGTCCTAGTTCTGAACTCTGGGGAAAGGTGCGAGTCTGTGTAGATTATCGAGATCTCAACAAGGCCATCCTTAAAGATGACTTCGCAGCACCATTCATCTATGTGTTGATAGATAAAATAGCACAATACGAGATGTACTCCTTCGCCGATTGCTTCGCCGGATACCATCGGATTATGGTTGCTGAAGAGGATCGGGAGACGACCGCCTTCATCACCCCATGGGGCACTTTCTGCTATAAAAGATTGGCTTTTGGCCTCACTAACGTTGGTGCTATATATAAGAGGGCCATGATGGTGTTATTCTATGATATGATGCTCAAAGAGATTAAAGTATATGTGGATGATATCATCGTAAAGTCCAAGGAGGCAGATGGCCATTCAGAAGTTGTTCGAGCGACTTCGTAAATATGATTTGAACTTGAACCCAATAAAGTTTACTTTTGGCGTGAATTCGGGTAAACTCCTAGGATTCCTTGTAAGTAATCAAGGTATCGAATTGGAACCAACCAAGATAAAAGCCATCATTGAGATGCCTGAGCCGGGAACCGAGAAAGAAGTCAGAGGTTTCCTTGGAAGGATAAACTTTATCAGTCGATTCATCTCGCAACTGAAAGCTATATATGAACCCAGTTTCAACTTGTTGAGAAAGAACTCCTCCAGGAAATGGAACGAAGACTGTCGGAAGGCTTTTCACATCATCCAGAAGCGATTGATTGAAGCACCCATTCTTGTACCCCAAGGGAGGGAGTCCCGTTATTCATATAAATATCAGTCAACTCCAACGCTAGGGGCTGTTTACTGGGGCAGAAGGATGATATGGGCAAGGAAAAGGCCATTTATTACGTCAGCAAGCGATTCAGTAGTGGAGAACAAAAATACACACTGATAGAAAGGACCTGTTGCTCATTGGCTTCGGCCGCCTATGAGGTTACATCATTACCTGTACGACCATACCACCCATCTCATATCCCGCATGGATCCTTTGAGGTATATTTTCAGCAAACTGATGTTGAACTGTCGATTATCCAAATGACAGTTAATCCTTTAACAGTTCGATATCGTCTATGTGACGCCCCCAAAATAGCTCCACACAATCCATTTTGAGTCGCCAAAATATATGGTACAGAATTCAAGTACAAAACTTCTTATTCCAACTATTACTCAGTTTTGCAAAATACGACCACACATAAACTGTGAGTTTCAATACAAATATTGTGTCGTATATGACACGAAAATATGCACGCTCAAATTAAGTCCTCATTACAATTATTGACACACTATTTTAGAAAATAACGAGGACTCTTATCTTGGATCATTACTCCACTCTTCGACTAGTCCCAACTACACTTTCATTTCCTGAGAAGAACAATGGAACCAAAAGGAAAAAGGTGAGCTCAACTAGCCCAGTAATAAATATTATGACTATGATAATGAATAATAAATTATTCTTAGTTCTTAGCAGTGAAAAATTTGACAGAATATGATAGACAACAAGTTTTAGATCAACAACTGCAGTGGAAATAACAATCCATTAGAAGAGTCAAGTAATTTTATCTTTGCACTATGTGCCAAAGATATTAATTTATATCACTAGAGGTCATGATCATGCCAAACACCTGTCCATCTTTGCACTACGGGCCAAAGATATTCATCAATCAATAGTTCATCTTTGCACTACGGGCCAAAGATAACTTTCACCATAATTTAAGTCTGAGGATTATGACAATGATATAAAGAATGAATCCAGTAAGATCAAGGATAAATATTAGAGATTTATAATTCAATTTATCTAGATTTCAAGAATGTCCAAATTGCCAACATTAAGATCAAAACATGGATCCAATTTCAAGAATACGATTCATAAAAGATAACTTGGACAAAGAAAAGAAAATTTAATTTCATTGTGAATAGTACTCATGAATAGTACCATATGAATAGTACCACATGAATAGTATCCTGACATGAAAAGATTAAAATTTAATAAGAAAGTTCAGACCAATATTCCAATGAAATGATATTGGATGAAGCAAAAACCTTAAGTAATTTCTAATCATTTCAGGAATTATAGAAGCGATACTTACCATAGTAAGTTTAGATTTAGGAATATGAAATGAAATAATATACGAAACTGCAAATGGATTTTCACCCGTCATGAGGTAATTCACGTAGACAGAGCATTTCCACAACTTTAATAAGGAATAAATACGAAGGGTTATTCACCAGGCATGCGGTAGTCCATGTAGACAGGTTATTTCCACATATTAATAAAGAATGAATACGAAAGGTTATTCACCAGGCATGCGGTAATCCTCGTAGACAGGTTATTCCCACAGCTTAATAAGGAATAGGATGACAACCTTTACGAGTATTGAAAGGAGATAACATCCTTTACCTTAGTAGGAGATTGGATACTACAATAGTGTAGTAGTAGAATACTCTTCTTCTTGCTCTCTTATTCTCTCTATAGTGTCTTTCTCTATAGCTTTAGTGAATTGGTGAGAAAGAAGGAAGAAATGAGCTTCTATTTCTAGAAGAATTCTAGCTTGGCCCTTGCAATGTGAAGAGGCAAGTGGCTTGACGCCTATAATGTGAAAAGATAAGTGGTTTGACGCCTGTAATGTGAAAAGGTAAGTGGTTTGACGCTTGTAATGTGAAAAGGCAAGTGGTTTAACGTCTGGTAAAGGCAAGTACTATTGGCGAAAGTGACTCTTAGATGATGACCTATGGGTCCCAAACTACAAAATGCCACATATCACCATTATTTCCTTCGAGTGCCGGCAACTTCTTCTAATGGTTATGTTACTCATCACATAATTAATCAACGCATTTTAATCCTTCAATAATTATTCACAATTAATATTATAGATTCACAGTATTGATAACCAGATCGTTCCCAGGAAAGAGGGGACTTTTCGATAATGATTTCTCCTCATTGACGCGCAATTAGATAACCTAACCCCTTTCCTCGACAGAACTTTCTAGACATTGCTGATAATGCTAATCAATAATATCATTTCAATAATATGAGTTATTATGTCGTGATAATTATTGATTTACTATTATAAAATATTGTGCGGATAGTACTGTAACAATTATTGAATCAATAATATGAGATACTATGCAGCAACTACTGTGGCAATTATTGAATACTGAATGACTTGTTACGTAAGAATAAATCAATCAGAGATACTGTGCAATACCGTGTGCTACTGTGCAACAACACGTATTACTGTACTTTTATCACCGGGTATTTCAACAGTTTAACGGTACGAGTTTTGTCGTTATTTTTATAAAAAGATCATTTCTGTCGCTTTTTATATCCGACAGTTATTCCATTGTGGGGTCCACCAATGATTGCGCCGTCGTACGAATATTCTCTGATAAAAAGAATATTCCCCGATCAAGCGAATATTTCCTGACACAACGAATATTTTATGACTACTTGCTTACTTTGTAAAATTTGAATATATCTCCCATAACTATAGCATTTATTAAATTATCACCTTACTATTTAGAATAATAATTAGAGAAAATTAATTCTTTATTCATAAAAAGTTGGGGCCTTACAGTCTATATGACCCAAAAGTCCATTAAGGGACAGGGTATCATGGACCATCTATAGGCAGCACAGACAGGAGGTTATGAACCTCTTGAAACATACTTTCCCGACGATGAGGTGATGGCAATCCAGCAAGCCCATAAGGAAGATATGGGTCAATTCTGGAAATTGTACTTTGAGGGCGCCGCCAACGCAGAAGGAGCTGGGGCAGGGGCAATTCTTGTATTTATCACTGGGGAGAAGAACCCCGTGGAAACTAAATTGCGATTTAACAACTCCAACAACACGACAGAATATGAAGGATGCCTTTTGGGGTTAAAATTGGCTCAATCCATGGGAGTCAAATGGTTGGCAGTATTCAGAGATTCGGAGCTAGTAATTAGGCAATCCACAGGGGCCTACAACACCAAGGAATTACATCTATTGTCATACCATCGTTATATTATCAAGATGGCGGGAGAGTTTGAAGACATCTCCTTAATGCATATTCCTCGAAATAGGAATGACTTCGCTGATGCATTGGCCACATTAGCTGTGACAACCAGAGAATTTAGACAATTTATTAAAATCTTAAATGATTAAATTAATGTTAAATAACAGACCTAGATAAAAAATAAGTGTATGGATTTGACATTTTTGTGAAGGATTTTGGTGGATTTAAAATTATTGCGAAAGACTTATATGATTTTGTGATTATATGTGTGTACAGTATATGTGGTTAAGGGTTGAGTATGAATCAGGTAAAGGGTAACATGGGAAAACTCTAATTTTAAATGGATAAACCCTAATTTAGTTGATGAAAACCCTAACCCTAATTAGGAATAGGGATTTGATAGTTAATACAGTTATTATAATTGTATCTATGATTGTGTGTTTGTATAGTAAGGTATTAATGATCAACACAGATAAGGTATAACCTTAGTAAACCCTAATGGTAGATTAGAAATCCTAATTTGTAGTTAGAAAACCCTAATTTCTTATTCAGAAATCCTAAACCCTAATTTGTAAACCTTAATGGTAATTAGCAAACTCTAATGTTATTTATCAAACCCTAAGGGTTAAATTTTAAGGAAAACATAGGAAATGACCGAACTACCCTTAAAATTATGTGGAAAATTATTAGAATACCATTTTGGAGGCGAAAGGATCAAACTACCCTTAAAATTGTGTGGAAAATTATTAGAATACCCTTTTGGAGACGAAATGACCAAATTACCTTTAAAATTATCTGGGAAATGACCAAAATGCCCTCCAATCCATGTGAAGTTAAATCTACCAATCAGAGAAGAGATGATGCAAGCATGATGCAAGCATGATGCAAGCATGACATCATCCTTAAAGAAACACTAGATGATGCAAGCATAATGCAAGCATGACATCATCATTAAAGAAGCACAAAAGATGATGTCATCATGATGATGTCATCATGATGTCACCCAAAGACTAAAGTGCAATTAATAAGGTACTAAAGTGTAATTAACCAGGGTACCAAATTATAATAAGCCGGGGGCAAACTAGTAAAAAGCAGAGCCCCTAACGTGCAATTATTGAAACTATATTTTTCTATAAATAGGAGCCATTCTCTTCATTTTTTTTCAAAAACCAAAATGGTGTTAGAGAGAGAAAGAGGAGAATTTTGGCTAGACAGAGAAAGAGAGAGGAAAGTTTTTGAGTTTCAAGATTTCAAAGGATTAGTTCAAGCTTGCAACTCCAAGAGGTATTTACTCTTGTGGTTATTATGTTCATTATTCTTTATATATTTAGTAAAAATATATATACTTTTACAAGCAGTTATAATGCCCAAATTATTTTAAGTAAATAGTACAAAAGTCCTATTTACAAGTAGTTATAATGTCCGATTTATTTCTCTTATAAAGTAGAAAATATACTTTTATAAGCAGTTATAATGTCTTATTTATTTCTCTTATAAAGTAGAAAATATAATTTTATAAGCAGTTGCTATGTCCGATTTTTTTCAAGTATTTAGTAAGAATACTCATGTTATAAGCAGTTATAATGCTGAAATTATCTCAAATAGAATAGTAGAATATTCATTTTATAAAGCAGTTATAATGCTCGATTTATTTCAAATATAGTACACGAATATTCATTTTTACAAGCATTTATAATGCTCAAATTATTTAAATATTAATGATATTAAATTTATTTAATAATTATATTAAATAAATTACTTAAAATGATTTTAATACTTTAAAAATCATTTAAAAATATATTAAAGTGTAAGGAAATATTTTAAGTTATTTTGGATGACTTTTAATATTTTGGGATAAATTTCATTAATAATTAATATTAATGGTAATTAATTTATTTAATAATTATATTAAATAAATTATGGAAAAATAGATTTAATGTTTTAAAAATTATATAAAATGATTTAATGGTTATAAAAAATATTTTAAGTTATAAAATATAACTTTTAATATTTTTTTATGAAATACATTAATATTTTAATATTAATGACAGTTATTTTATAATGGTTTTAAATATTTTAAAATCAATTAAATGTGATATTAAGGTATTAAAAATACTTTGTGATATTATAAATAACTTATAATAGTATGACATGTATTTCATTAATATTTAATAGTAAATAAATATTAATGATAATGGAATTAAGTGGTATTTAAATCATATAAATATGATATTAATGAATTAAAAATCATTTTAAATGGTAATAATTATTAAAAAATTATTATGATCTTGTGAAAATTATTTTGACTGATTAATAAATTATCTATGATAATAATAAAGCATTTAGGTCGAGTCTTATTGAAATTAGGCTCGATAGTTGTCTGATTAGGCAATTGGGAGGTCGAAGTAGTACCGAAATCGACTCAAACTATAAAAGTTTGACTTGATACTAGGTCTTATATATTTTATTGACTGATAGGCTTATGTGATAATGTGTATAGGTTATTTTATAATTGTGATGATATTATTCTAATTTGGATATCAATATTATTTATATATTAGGTCTTCATATAAAGTTAAATAGATTGCGTAGCTATAGTCGGTGATTCAGGCAAGTTCTCTAACTTGAACTCGAGTTGTATTTTTGTAAAGTATACTTATGGTTAATCATTGCTGATTATATCACGTCCATTGATTGTTGATTTGCACGTTGTGCATGTTGCATATGTTCATCAGGTATGAAAGGCTGATCACCTTCATGACCATCTAGTTCAGTTGATTTATTCATGTTCATTGTTCGTTCAGCTATGAAAATTTGTTCATGCTACTTCACAATTGTTATATTGTTAAACGTTAGCCAGCTTATTGTTCAATTCTTTTAATCATGATATATCCTTTATTGAACTTAAACTTGCTGGGCAAACTTGATGCTCACCCTTGCAATATCATGATAAACATTGCAGATTGGGACGAATATGTCAGAAATAGGCAAAGACAAAAATAGTTTCCAGCATTGGTTTATATTATAGATAAATCTTGTAATAGTATTGTATGATAATGACATTGTATGTCGGTTAAGATATGGAATTCAGGTATCAAGTGAAGGTTCTCGACCTTGGGGATTATGTGTAAAGTTTAATGTATAAACAAATTATGTTTATATCTTTCGCAGAAGTTATAGAAATGATGTATCGTAACGTACCAGGTCTGAGGTTCTGGGGACCCAGATTTGGGGGTGTCACATTAGCCTCATTGATCAACATATCGTCGAGAAAAAGCATTCCTGTTATCTCCTTCGCGGCACAAGATGCACCAGCTTTATGGGAACAGTGTTGGGGAAATTTTCAATGAATTATCTCCTAGAGGACTACCTTGGTATCAAGATATTAAAGAATATTTACGAGATGGATCCGTCCCCTAGGGAGTGACCCAATCTAAAAAGAAGCGAATACGGAGTATAATGTTGTCTGATTTATATGATGACAATTAACGCGCAAGTATACGCGGTCAACAAGTAATAAAGAGTGAGTAAAGATATCGTTCCCACGAGGAAATAACGGATAAAAGGTCGCCAAAGCACTAGCACATAATCATCTCAGTCTTATTTAAACGAGTGATAAAGAGAATGAATTTAAACTAATTAAACTAGACAAGAAATTAAACTTAAACTAAATATTCCTAAAGTAAAATCAATAATGAAGGCATGAGATCCCAATTTCTCCTAATGATTCATCTAAATCAATAAACTCCCAATTAGGTCAAGTTAACCGTCATGGTTGTTAGCCGAGAACACGAAAGTGAGAGAAGGCCATCTTTCGATGCACCTACTCCATACCATGTGCAATCCACAGATGATAGAACGCAAGTGGACACCCACATTATCTAAACCCCTATATGTCTATGGTGTTTACAAATAATTAGGGATTAAGGTCAACTTCTCTATTGACTACGAGCGGCGCTTCGGTATATGTCTATCCTAAGCACAAATCATATGTCTAACGCCATGTAAACACATAATCATCCCGCTATTACGATTTGATCTGAACCTATATTTCATCTTTCAAGTCCACATAGGTTATCACAGTAATTGTTAGCTAAGCAATTAAGAAATGAAGGCATGAATCGCAATAGACAATCACATAGCAATTAACAATAACCAACATGAAAGTAAATCAATATCAATTACTCAAAAGGTTCCATTGGAATCTCAAAATAAAACGTAAGTCATGAATGACTTAAGTATATCATCCACAAAAGGAATACACATCATCCGAATACAAATAAATAACAAGGAGAGTTAAAGTAAGAGAGTGCAAATCTGTGTTCCTTCTCCAAGCTTGGATCTTTGATGTCCTCTAATTGTTTCAACCATCAAGGAAAAGTAAGAGAGCTAGGGCTAGGGCTTAAGGCCCAAAATGTGTTGTCTTACTTTCCAAAACCGAGCCCCCTTATATCCCAATCTCTAGCCAAGTCTCGTGCACTTGAAAAATCAAGTCTGGTAGCATTGTTTACTGGCGCGGCAGCGCCCAAAATGCACTAGAAATCCGCGCGCCTGCGCCAAGAATTTTCTGCTGCAGAGTCCTCTGGTAGAATGGCCATAACCTTTTATCTGGGAGGAGTTGCGAGGCCTGCCACCTGTCAAATCGAAGTTATCGAAGAGCTCTACAACTTTTATTCTTTGAGCATTGAGAAATAATGGATGGATGAAGGCTGAAAATGAGCTCCAAGTGACAGCTGGGCAATGAAAATCCAAAACCAGTGAAGTTTAACGTCCGTTGGTATACGTGGCATAACTCTCGCCTTCGAACTCCGATTTGGATGATTCAAGATGTTCCGGAAAGCTTATAAGATGCTCTACAATATGAACCAAGTTCCAATCCAAGAACATGAAATGAACATGAACCATCCAAACGATGTCTAGATTGCATTTCCTTCCCATTGTCATGCCATCATTCCATTCTTGCTCCTTTTGGCCTCATTTTGTCCTTTCAAGCTCAATATGCGCCAAGAGAGTTCCTGAGCCTGAAAATCACAAAACAAAGGAAAAACACGTGAAAAGCATAAAAGTACTTGAGTTTCTGCAACAGAACAAGCTGGTTACTATCCGAATAAGTGGTCATAAAGACCACTTATCAAATACCCCCAAACTTAAACGTTGCTTGCCCTCAAGCAACCCAAACAAAACTAAACACAAGATGCAATGCAATATCTACAATGAATGCAACCTATACTACTATGAATGCGAATCCAAGTCTTAGTCAGTATTGAACTTTTAAAGCGAATGCCTCAGAAAAACCACAAGATAATCAAACAATAAGCTACCCAAGACAAGATCATAAGGCATATTCTTGCAAATCCAAAACTGTCAGCACTGATGTATTGTGCGTTGTGTGCCTAGCAACCATTAGACATGCATTCAGATAAATAATTCACATACTATGCTTCTTAGGGGAAAAACAAGGTTCAACTTAAGAAAAAGAGTAAATCATATAAGTTTTAACTAAGACCATATATTACTAAAGTTAAGAGTCAACAGGGGTTTTCATTCAGCTTTTATTACTCACAAGGGCGTATTTGCACTTTTTCGTGTACACAATCGACAGTGCAATGCCTAGTTCTCTTAGGCTTTTCAGTGATATCCATGTAGCGAGCTTTCGACCAACGACTCCCAGACCAGAAGGCCTTAGGGCGCTGGGTGTAGAAACAACCCGAGGGCTTACTTGCTCGAATATCAAAGGCCATAGAACTCGACGTAGCCGAAGTGTTTATTATAATTTTTTTTCTTTTTCTGAATCTTTTTCTATTCTTTCTCTTTTGTTTTTCATAGGGGAGTGCGTCTTACGCTCCATCTCCCCAAATAGCATTCATACCTCCTGTTTTCCCCCAAACTTAAGCTTTTTATAGTCTCGTTATTATCATATGAGAACTGAAATTCTTTTATTAAAACATAGATTTTCCACCAGAAGACAAGTATGTAAACAATTAAACTAAGCATGTCATGATGGTTACTCTATCGTGCTCATTGATTACACAGTATCTGTCAGATAAGGATTTACATATATGACCTTCAAATCACGCATAAGTCTCAAATCAATTCAAAAATCAAGTGATTTCAATTTCCTCATAGGCCAAATACATAACTAACCAACTGAAACTGGATGCATTCAAAATGCTCTAACATAAATGACTCTAACAAAAACAAAATTTTAAAATTTTCACAAATTTTAACAAAAACAACCTACATGCACTAAATGTAACTAACACAACATGAAATGAACTAACTACATGCAAAAACAAAACCAATACCCCCAAACTTAAATGGTTCAATGTCCTCATTGAAGGTAACGGTAAAAAGAAACTCCCCTATTCGGCTTCGTTGTCGCCCTCGTCCTCATCGTATCAATATGCTCATGTACAGTGTGGGAGGACTCGGACTGCATCATAGACGATGCCATCTCCCCAGTGCTCAGAAACTCTGCCATAGATGCAGACTCCCTCCTACTCTTCTTGGATGCCATATGAACTGAGAATAGACGATGCAATCCAATACTGAACTCAACTAACCCAACCAATTCAAAAATCTTGCTATGCTATCGAACCCCCACACACTGTCTCAATTGATCAGGTTGAGAAGATGGGAGTGATGGGTGGGTTGGTCGATTGTGATTAGGAGATAGGAGGTTTTGTTTTCAATTGAAATTAGGGCTTGTGATGGGAGAAATTTATGGCAAGCTCGTCTGATAGTGCAATGGAAGTATGGGCTGAAAATTACTTAAGCCAGGCATAGTCTGTATGCGGCGCGGCCGCGCGCCCCAACAAGTTTAATCAGGCGCGGACTGCGCATGATGCCAGATTTGGTTTTTTGCAGAATTTGTTTCATGAAGCTGCTGTGGCATTCGAACTTTGCTTCATGCTGCATGGAGTGACCCTGAGAAAAGCATATAACATTATTAAGCCCTCTTAACTATCAAAAGTAAATAGTAACTATTTACATTAAGAGGATTAAACATGGAAAGATATATGCATTTAAATTCCCAAAAAAATCTCTATATGCATATACGCAATCTGCAAGTGCATCAAAATATGTGCAATAAGCTTTATAGTCCCAAAAATATACGCATTCATGCCTAAGTCCAAAATTGTAGGCAATGAAATCCTAAAACTAAACTGTTGAACTATAATCAAAAAAATTCTTCTATATTTAAATTACTAAGAATTAAACAAAGGGAGGGAAATGTGATAGAAATGAGGTAATGGAGAATTAAACAAGTAGGGAGGGAGAGAAATGATGGGGTGCCTCCCATTGAGCACTTGATTTATAGTCCTCTAGCTGGACTGTGTCTGACCACTGCTATCCGACTCCTCGATGATATTTGAGAACCCCTCCATCCATCAGATTTGCAATGTGCTTTTGGAGGCTTCCCATCATGAGAGGACTCGGATTTAAACTACCTAGCACATGATGAGTATATGAATTCCTCATATTGAAGGTTGGGGGCTAGGCACTGGTTCCGTTGTGTTCGTGAAGTGGTTGAGGCATTGAGGTTCACCAAATACAACTGGCTCTTCTTCTTCTATTCTCTCTTCTACTGACCACCATGGTTTCAAAAGTGTGGATTCTCTCATGTCATCGAGATCCGTCTATGTAATGTGGCTACCAAGGGGGAAAGGGTGTGCAAACTTGACTGGTGTTTCAAACTTCAGCGGAGAAGGCTATTAGGGAATTGTCACTATCGGTTCACTTTCAGTTTTCCACATCCCCAATCGTCTCCTCGATATCCATTGCCTTAAGCTCATCCAGTTGCAAGTGCACTTCCGGCTCTTCATCAGTTTCTGCATCCATCTCACAGTACCAATCTTTCTGAGGGTCATAACTTACAGCTTCAAACATATGAGGCATTGGACTTTAAAGATCTTGAGCTTTGGCTTCTCGCTCAATCACCTCCTCATTCTTTAAAGCTGTGCTAATCTGCTCCACCCAAATCTGAAGACCCTCAATCGACTCCTCTCGCTCAATTAAGATCTCCTTTTCTGCTTCATCCTCAGAATCCATGTACTAAATCTCCCTGGAATTCTGAGGCCCTTTGCTCACGGCATCCACTACTTGAGAGAGTTGATTCTGAAGATTCTGAGTCTGTATCCCTTGCTCAATCAAACTCCTTTTTCATCAATGTCGTACTAATCTGATTTGCCCAATACTGAAGATTCTCGATTTCCTGTGATTGATCAATTAAGGTATCTCTCAATGATGCTATGTCACCTCTTTCCTCCAGGCTTTCCTTTTCTGTGTTATCCTCAAAATCCATGTATTGAGGCTCATAAGCTGGAGTCTGGTAGGTGCATTCTGGTGCATACAGTGGACTTGGCTCGCAGTAGTGGTCTTGATAATAGCTTCTTGAAGGCTCTAGGGTGATAACCCCAATCCTGCTGATAATTGGGATAAGGCTAATTGTAGGAGTACTCACCCACATACTGCTGTTGCCCATAACTGATAGGCTCCTGATGGCTCGTGTAGCTCCCAGCACCGTAGTCATAAGTCATTGCTGTCTCTCGACACTGTTGAGCTGAAATAGTATCCAACTTCCTCGAGAGAACCTCCAACTATTCTGAAAGTGAAGCAATTGGGTCGACGCCATCATTCCCTACTTCCCCTGGTTGCTCTTGACTTGTGTAGTTCCATTGATAGAAATTTGAGTCAATTATACCTGAAAAGAGAATTAAACAAAATAAAAAAATGTTTAAAGTAAGACTAATTTGATTTAAACTAATGTTGGCAAACAGATATCCAATTAAGTCCCCGGCAATGGCGCCAAAAACTTGTTATCCGATTTATATGATGACAATTAACGCGCAAGTATACACGGTCAACTAGTAATAAAGAGTGAGTAAAGATATCGTTCCCACAAGGAAATAACGGATAAAAGGTTGCCAAAGCATTAGCACAATCATCTTAGTCTTATTTAAATGAGTGGTAAAGAGAATGAATTTAAACTAATTAAACTAGACAAGAAATTAAACTTAAACTAAATATTCCTAGAGTAAAATCAGATAATGAAGGCATGAGATCCCAATTTCCCCTAATGATTCATCTAAATCAATAAACTCCCAATTAGGTCAAGTTAACCGTCATGGTTGTTAGCCGAGAACACAAAAGTGAGAGAAGGCCATCTTTTGATGCACCTACTCCATACCACATGCAATCCACAGATGATAGAACACACATGGACACCCACATTATCTAAACCCCTATATGTCTATGGTGTTTACAAATAATTAGGGATTAAGGTCAAGTTCTCTATTGACTACGAGCGGCGCTTCGATATATGTCTATCCTAAGCACAAATCATATGTCTAACGCCATGTAAACACATAATCGCCCGCTATTACGATTTGATCTAAACCTATATTTCATCTTTCAAGTCCACATAGGTTATCACAGTAATTGTTAGCTAAGCAATTAAGAAATGAAGGCATGAATCGCAATAGACAATCACATAGCAATTAACAATAACCAACACGGAAGCAAATCAATATCAATTACTCAAAAGGTTCCATTGGAATCTTAAAATAAAACGTAAGTCATGAATGACTCAAGTATATCATCCACAAAAGGAATACACATCATCCGAATACAAATGAATAACAAGGAGAGTTAAAGTAAGAGAGTGCAAATCTGTGTTCCTTCTCCAAGCTTGGATCTTTGATGTCCTCCAATTGTTTCAACCATCAAGTCTAATTTAACCCTAGAAAACTAACTACTAATAACTAATCTAACACTAATCTACTCCTAAGCTATACAAGAAATGTAAAGGAAACAGAAGAGAGCTAAGGCTAGGGCTTAAGGCCCAAAATGTGTTGTCTTTCTTGCCAAAACCGAGCCCCCTTATTTCCCAATCTCTAGCCAAGTCCAGTGCACTTGAAAAGTCAAGTCTGGCAGCATTTTTTACTGGCGCGGCCGTGCCCAAAATGTAATAGAATTCCGCACGCCCGGGCCAAGGATTTTCTGCTGCAGAGTCCTCTTGTAGAACGGCCATAACGTTTTATCCGGGAGGAGTTACGACTCTTGCCACCTGTCAAATCGAAGCTATCAAAGAGCTCTACAACTTTCACTCTTTGAGCATTTAGAAATAATGGATGGATGAAGGCTAAAAATGAGCTCCAAGTGACAGCTGTGCAATGAAAACCCAAAATCGTGAAGTTTGACGTCCGTTGGTATACGGGGCATAACTCTTGCCTCCGAACTCCGATTTGGATGATTTAAGATATTTCGAAAAGCTTATAAGATGCTCTACAATATGAACCAAGTTCCAATCCGAGAACATAAAATGAATGTGAACCACGCAAATGATGTCCGGATTGCATTTCCTTCCCATTGTCATGCTATCATTTCATTCTTGCTCCTTTTGGCCTCATTTTGTCCTTTTAAGCTCAATATGCGCTAAGAGAGTTCCTGAACCTAAAAATCACAAAACAAAGGAAAAACATGTGAAAAGCACAAAAGTACTTGAGTTTCGACAACAGAATAAGCTGGTTACTATCCGAATAAGTGGTAATAAAGACCACTTATCATATGACAATGAAGTTCTACCTAAGTGGAGATGCCCTCTATAATAGAGATCTGGGCGTAGGCCTTCTAAGATGCCTTGACAAGGATCAAGCTCAAAAACTCATGGATGAAGTACACGATAGAGTATGTGTACCACATATGAGTGGGCCCCTGCTTGCTAAGAAGATATTAAGGACTGGTCATTACTGGATGTCCCTCAAAGCTGATTGTGATGATCACGTTAGGCATTACTACCAATGTCAAATCCATGCTAACGTGTTATATGCACTGCCTAACTAGCTCCATTACATGAGGTCGCCATGACCATTTTCTATGTGGGGAATGGACATGATAGGACCCGTTGAGCCTAAAGCCAGTAACGGTCACAGATTTATCTTCACCATGATTGAATACTTTACCAAGTGGGTGGAAGCAGCCTCTTTCCCCAAAGCTACCAAGGAGGTCATCGTTGGTTTCATCAGAAACAACATCATCTGTAGGTACGGACAACCTGAGGTTATCGTGTCAGACAACGCCAAGAATATAAATAATGAGATGATGAGGGAATTGTGGAGTAAGTTCAATATCAAACACCTCAACTCCGTTATATATCACCCAAAGATGAATGGCGCGATGGAAGCTGCCAACAAGAATATCAGGAAGATAATGATGAAGATGTCAACAAACCACCGAGGATAGCCGAATTTGTTACCTTTAAGCTTGCTCGCATACCGAACAGTTGACTCGAACCTCGACCGGGGCATCACCCTACTCATTGATCTATGGTATGGAGGCGGTACTCCCCGTAGAATTTGAACTAGAATTGCTAAGAGCAATTCTATACTCCCAAATAGAAGAGGGCCAATGGATATAAGATCGATACGATCAACTGTCCCTTATCGATGAAAAGAGCGCCACAACTATCTTTCAGGGTCAACTATACCAACAGCGAATGTCCCGGTCCTATAACAAGAAAGTAAGACCCCAGGAAATCAAAGAGCATGATTTGGTACTGAAGAAGATCATTCTAGGCCACGATGTAGCCAGAGGAAAATTTTCCCCAAATTAGGAAAAACCTTTCGTTATCAAAGCAATCTTGTCAAGCGTAGCCATAAGGTTGGAAGAGATGGACGGTGAAGAATTCCCGCAATTGATCAATTTTGATTTTGTAAAACGATATTATGTCTAAGACCCCTTTTTACTTGATCTGGAATACTTTATCTTGATAAAAAAATATCAAGTCAAGTTTTCAGGCCAAGCCTGAACTATGAAAGACTTAAACCAAAAAAAGCCAGATAAAACCCTCAAAGTCTATTGCCCATACTAAAAGAATCTCTCGGTATCTTGGCATCGCTCTATCCAATTTTGCACAAGTATTATAAGAGCCGCTCTATATCAAAATAACAAATCATAAAGCAGAAACAACAATCGGCATACAGGTCTAGATATACTCAAAAGAGGGAATTGGGCTAAACTTGTTTGTTTTTATATATACAAAGGTTTAGAATTCAAAATATGTTCTAATATGTGATAAAAAATAATAACATAGTCTGTGTAGGAAAATAAATTAGGACTACAAATCTACGGTCAGGTGAGATAACATCTCCAAGTACCCATTTGTCTCTGCAGTCACAGGACCAACCCTGATCTCCTGCTCCAGTCTATCAACCTGTCTCAGCAGCTCTACCGCTGACCTAAAAATACCCGCCTAACTTTTGATAACCTCTCGAACATGATCAGTGAGCTCATCCACCAAAGATCGGACTGTGTCTCTATCGGCTATAGCCTCATCTTGAGCAATAATAGTGGTATCTCTTTGAGTAATGGCTATATCCCTATCTGCCACAATGGTCAATATCAAGGCCAAAGCCCGATCCCGCTCAAAAGTTACGAGACGCACATAATGATCCAACTCCTCCTTGGAAGATGAAGCCAAACTCGAAGCTGTGCTAACTAAAGCCGCTGTCAAACTTGCAAACAAATCCTCCTCATTAGGAGATACGGGGTCCTCATTAGCTCTTCATCATCAGTCTACCAATCCCCTGCCGTGGCCTGATCCGCTACAACTGGAGCCAGATCCAACTCTAGCAAAGCTGAATACTCTGTCGATTGACCTGGATGACTGTCTCTAAAATCTGCAGTCCGCTGATGGGACCAAAACCAGTAAACCCTAGCCAAATTTGACTCGGCGACTGAGCAAATGGGAAATTGATAATCCTCAGTCCCCTCGGATGCATAAACGTCCTGATGCTAATCAAATTGACCCATCACCGCCAGAGGATGATATGTGGTCACACCCCTCAAATCGGCCAACGGGAGGAAGTCTAGATCAGCCACATGAGTGATGAAACTCAAAAAGGAGCAATAGCCAGAGTATATGATAATCTCAACTGGCTCCCCTATGACATCCAGAAATGTAGTCCAAGATATCATATCCACATATGAAGATGGGCAGAAAGAGTAGGTCAAAGACATGTCATGGCCGAAATAGAATCCATGACGACGGAGCCTACCAATAGATATCAAGTGAGTCATGAACCAAATATACAAAAGGATAGAGCTACCATAGAACTCCTGATCACCAACAGTTCGGCAGAAGGATGCCGATATGATAGTCTCCGCTAGGATAATGGGAAGGATGGTAAAGTCATCTCTGAGGGCGCCATTGACAACCCTACGTCCATATGATCGGTATGAAAGGGCATGTACAAGTAAGATAAGATGCACATGATCAGGGCATATACCCGTGCAATTGATGAGTAGGTTGAAAACCTATGATTTGATCTCATTTAGCTTGATATATTCTGAGTTTTTAGGTATTGTTCATGTTACTTGTGGTGTTTTTATGCTACTTTATAGGTGAGTGTATTGGTGCGGGATAGTAAATGAACTTGGGAGAAAAAAGTTGAGGAATTTGGGTAATCTAACAACCGGGCGCGGACCGCGTTGGTTATGTTGTGAAATGGGCTAGGGGCGCGCTAAAGGAGGAAGAGTTGATGTGTGCCTAGCGCGGAGCGTCTTGCTTTGGTAAAAAATCAGGGGCGGGGCGAGCCGATCGAATGGGAATAGTGCAGATTTTGTTCTTTAATTGCTTAAGTTGAGTTAAAAAAGGATTTTGATTTAGCAATTGTAATAGGGTTTTGATAGGTCTATAAATACTAGTTATTCTCTTAGTTTTAGACATCTTTTGACTGAAAATCATTGGAGGCTATTCTTTTGGAGCGCTTGGATATTGCGTTGAAGGTTTCGTGAGGCAGACTTTGGATTGAAGATTGAAGATCATCGATAGAGTTTTTCCTTCTTCCTATTAAATTAATTTCTGTATCATAAGTTCTATCAATTATTATCTTTGGGTTCCTAAGTTGATGATGAACTAAATTTCTATTAGGAGTACAATGGAACCTTTTATAAAACTTTAATTTAATTACTATTATTTTCACTTGATAATTCTTCTAAGTTGATTGATATATTCTATGCATAATTTAATAATTGTTTAGCCAACAACTAAATATTAGATCTTTGATTGAATTAAAAGAGGGTATCTTAGATTAGAACTGAATATAGCAACGCATGACTTTGTTGATTCTTATTTAGAATAACATAGCAGTGTATAAGACGAACGTACTTATATGCCATGTGCAACTTTGAAACATGTATGTGATAGTAGTGTGCATACAAGCCAATCATGTATGATGATAAAGCACGTACTTTGTAAACAATCTTATTTATTTATTAATAAAATATTCATTTATTAAAGGCATTTAATTATCTACTATGTTGCTGTTTTTATAATATGTAAATAACCCATAGTTTTAAGCAATGCTTTTAGAATCATGATGATGATCATGCTAATGAGATCTAAATTCTTAGAAAGTTTTAAAACTAAAATAGTTCCCAATCGTGGGATTACTAAAAAGGGGATTAGTAAATCTGGATAGATTGGTACATATGTTGCTTGCTCATTGGATGAGGATGATTGATCTCATGATCATTTGTGTGGAGACACTAAAGCAAGTATGTAGGTGCTTATTGGAGAATAAGTTCACTGAACGTGATTCGCTATGGAATACCTTATGGAGATTTACTCGCCTGTCAATAGGAATTCCTAATGTGATAGTAGTACAAGTAATCCTTGGACTTGAGATCATCATAGTATCTTGTATGTAACAAATTATACTTTGACTTATTCCTTAAGACCTTTTAAGGCATATATAGAGTATGCTTTGGTATAATGAGTTACATATGGAGATAATGAATGATCAATAAAGAATCTACCACCTCTAGTAAAAGAGGAGATATATCCTATGTGATTCGTTAAATGACAACCCAGGAATCCTTGGCCAAGGTGAAATGAAATTAGAAAGGAGTTTCTAATTTGTATTATTTGGAGTTGTGCATTTTCTAATCGAAATACATATAATTAAATAAAATAAGACTTGACTAGTAAATCCATGTCTTATATTTAATTGGGACATTGTATGGTGGAAGGATTGAATTGTATGGTAACTATTTACTCACAGGTTCTTTTTGATTAATGTTGAAATCTATATTATCTGAAAAGTCGTTGATCGCTAGGGAGGCTTATCCCTATTGTAGAATAAATATTATTTATTTAAATAGATTATTAGTTTAATTTATTTATTTAAATAAGATTAAAATTGTTTTAATTGAGTTATTCACAACCGGTTTAATATGGAGAACCTAAAGGGTCACACCATAAAAGGAAGAATAATTATTTAAGAAGGTAATGGCATAATCGTAATAATGCATTAAGTGTAATTAATTTAATCTATGGTGATAGAATAAATTAAATAGCTTAATATTTATTATTTAATATTTTAGAAATATTAAATATAAATTAATAAGAGGAGTCTTATTAATATTAATATAATTATTATTATTTTAATTTCTAAAGGAGTTTAGTAATTAATTTAATATTAGTACTCTCATTTATTCCTAATAAGATTAGGAGACAAATTAATTAAATGAATTTAATTAATCATTCCCTATGTGGTGGGAAGCCTAAATTAATTAAAGGAGTTTAATTAATTAAAAGAAAACCCATGTCTAATAGGATTAGAAGGGTTGACCAATATCTATATAAGAGGAGTCTTGTAATAGATATCAGTTGATGCAATTCCAATTGTTAGAGAGTACTCCTTTTCTATAGAGGATAGAAAACTAAGCCAACAATCCTCCTTGATAATTCACCTTCCTTGGTGGATCAACTCTAGAGGCCAAACACTTGGGTGGCTAACGTTAATCAAAGGAAGAAATCTAACCCGGAAATTCAAGGAGATCTCGAAGAACAAGGAGTTGAACTCGTACCTGTGGAAGCTTCGTTCTACAAGGGTATGATTTTATAACTTCTTATTTATCGTTTTAAATTAATAATTTGCATAGAGGATGATCCGGGTAATGGTTTTGTAGAAATTTTTAAACTCTGATATACCATGCTTCCGCTAATTTTTGCAATTTGATTGCGTCACGATTTCGTACAAACCCAACAGTGGCATCAGAGCCAAACCTTTATGCAATTATTAATTATTTTGATTCTATATATATGTATGAGTATGTATTTAGAATATTTATTGGGCATAATTAATTGTATAAAATTATTGTTTTTTTTTTTTGAAAGAAAGAAAAAATAAACGGAAAGCAAAAAAAATAAAAATAAAAATTTGTCCGTTGGCTGCTGGTTCCGTGAATAACATGATAGTTTTTCAAAAGGAGTCAAAGATGACTTTGTTTTTTTTAAAGGTGATCTGAAGGTACCCACGAAAATTAATCAAATTATTTTGTAAAAGTGATTCACTTGAAAAACTGTTCTGACTCTTTTTCTAATATACAAGGGATTTTATATAGTTGATTCACGTTTTTTTTTCCCCGAAAAGGTGGGTAATATATATTAAGTTACTTATATAACTTAATAGGATCTAGCTTTACATGAATATTATATATATATATATATATATAATATTTTAAATAATTTTATAATTAAAATAAAGAGTTTATTTTAATCTTGAAATTGGATATCATACAATTTAAAATTGCCCATTAAATGATACTCATATATATATGGAATGTTTTAATTCATGAGATGAATATTTATTTATTGATATATATGGTGATATGTATGATAATAAATGGGGATTGATTATGGACTATTTGACCAATGTGATTGGATTTTATTTAAGTTGAATGCTTGAATGAATGAGTTTTATTAAATGGGGTCTGCGTACCTCGTCTTCTCTAATTTTGTTTCTTGATGTAAAATTCTATCTCCCTCCTATGTACTTCCCCTTGACTGCTGATCAAGGTTTCTATTTAAATTAAATAGTTTAATGTAATAGAAATAGTTAGAATTATCTTGAAGAAATTGGAGACCAAGGAGCCAAGGAGCGCGTGAAGACCCGTTTGTATGGAGCCCGGGTTTAAATGTAATAGTTACGTTTAAATTTAAATTCTTGCACTCCTAGGTTTGACCTTTTGGTTCACTTGGTGGCTCTAGTAAACCAAACTAGAATAAAAGTCCATAATCAATCCGGGTAGAATATAGTATTCTATATTGCATGCTAAATATTATATATATTATATTTTATGCAAACATGCTTCGCATGTTTAATAAAATGACGCGTATTTTATATATATATGTGCATGCGCGCTAAACAAGATGAGACAAATAATAACAAACCCCTCAAAGAAATAATATTAAGTCCGAAGCGTTCAAATGATATTTAGAATATCGAACGTCGCCTTCTAGCATGGTTAATTAATAGAGTATTAAATATTTAATATGAGTTTGTTGTGCTATCCACAAGGCGAGTATTGCGTATTTAAGATGTTAATTAATCACATTTGTTGCTTATCAAGAAAATTGAACGATCTAGTCTTATTGTGCTATCCACAAGGACGAACATTTTTCTTTTTTGAATTTATGAAAGTGCTAGGTTGGACTTAACTTAAATTATTTTAGTTCGGATGTGCACACACTTGACCATTATGATTTAAGAGGCAAAATAAAAGGAGTTATATAGTGATGTAATTGACAAGAGTTGTCTACCTATTTATTTGTATATCGCTTGTTGTGCTATCCACAAGGTTATATACATTTGAAATGGGATACTTAATCTCACTAGCAAATCTTTAATTAGATGTTGCCGAACTATATAAGTGAGGGTAATATAGTTTGATGAAAATAGTGGGAGATACCAATTTAAAATAAAGACCTAAATTTATTTTGGTATGCAAAATTAATAAAATGAATGTTTGCTAAAATGTTATTTTTCACATGCAGAATTTTAAAAATGTCAAAATCACTAATTTCACTGCGAAGCATACTTGATGCTAATAAGCTTACCGGGCCGAATTATACGGACTGGCTAAGAAATCTGAGAATAGTTCTCACTGCTGAAAAGATTTCTTATGTCCTAAACTCACCTGTCCCTGGAACTGTTCCAGAAACAGTCTCTGAGGAAGAGATTGCCACCATTGTAAAGTGGCAAGATGATGCATCTGTGGATCAATGCATCATGCTCGCATCCATGAATAACGAGCTTCAGCGTCAGCACGAAAATATGGATGCTCCTACTATGTTGATTCACCTCAAGGAGTTGTATGGTGAATAAAGTAGGACTGCTAGATATGAGATATCTAAGGAGCTCTTCCGATCTCGGATGACCAAGGGCAAAGTGAACATAAAAAAACAAAAGAAATCTGATCCAACTAGCAAAGGAATGTGTTTTCATTGCAACGAGCCGGGTCATTGGAAGAGGAACTGCAAGAAGTTTCTGGCAAAGAAGAAGCTTGGAGAAGCTTCGACTTCCAATCAAGGTTTGTTCATGATTGAAATTAATTTTTCAAAAAGTCAAAATTCTACTTGGGTATTGGATACCGGCTGTGGTTCTCACATATGTAATAATGTGAAGGGACTGGTCAAGAATAGAAAGCTGAGCAATGATGAGATCATCCTACGAGTGGGGAATGGAGTAAAGGTTGCTGCATTAGCTGTAGGGACTTATTGTTTAGTAATGCCTTCGGGCAAGTCCATTTTTCTTAATAATTGTTATTATGTTCCGAATATTATTAAAAACATTATTTCAATTTCTGTATTGGATATGGAAGGATTTAACGTTGTTATAAAGAACAATAGTTGTTCTATTTATAAAGACGATGTTTTATATGGTATTGGAAATTTGCGAAATGGACTTTATACACTTGACTTACAAGAAAATATTTTTCAAATTGAACAAACTAAGAAAAGGAAAAGAGATGATATTAATTATACTTACATGTGGCACTGTAGACTAGGTCATATCAATGAAACAAGATTATCCAAGTTGCATAAAGATGGGCTCCTCGAGCTATCCGATTATGAATCATATCCAACTTGTGAATCTTGTCTCATGGGTAAAATGACTAAATCTCCTTTTAGTGGAAAAGGAGAAAGAGTTACAGAGTTGTTGGCATTGATTCACACAGACTGTTTGTGGGCCTATGACAACAAGTGCACGGGGTGGGTATTCTTATTTTATTACTTTCACTGATGATCACTCAAGATTTGGATATGTGTATTTAATGAAATACAAGTCAGAATCATTTGAAAAGTTCAAAGAGTTCAGAAGTGAAGTAGAGAAACAAACGGGCAAGAGTATAAAGATACTTCGATCAGATCGAGGTGGAGAATACTTAAGCGGTGAGTTTCTCAATTGTCTCAAAGAAAATGGTATAATCTCACAATGGACTCCTCCAGGTACACCACAGTTAAATGGAGTATCTGAAAGGAGAAATCGAACACTGTTAGACATGGTTCGATCCATGATGAGTTTTACCGACCTTCCAATTTCCTTCTAGGGATATGCCTTAGAAACGGCTGCATACCTACTTAACAAGGTACCTACCAAATCCGCCCCAAAGACTCCATATGAGATGTGGAAGGGGAGGAAACCAAATCTTAAGCATGTTAAGACTTGGGGTTGTCCAGCTTATGTCAGAAAGTTTGAAAATGATAAGCTACAAACTAAATCCGATAAGTGTAGATTTGTGGGATACCCTAAAGAAACTATAGGGTATTATTTCTATCATCCAACTGATCAAAAGGTGTTTGTTGCGAAACATACTGCCTTCTTGGAAAAGGAGTTTATCCATGAAGGGGTCAGTGGGAGTAAGATATATCTTGAAGAAGTTCAAGAACCACAAATTACCACGGATCAAAATCAGGTACCTGACCAAGTAGAAGAACCTACTATACCACACCCTGTTCGTAAATCTGGAAGAGTATCGAAGATACCTGAGAGGTATGGATTCGTTATAGAGGATGACGATGAGGTACGCATCATTAATGATGATGATCCATTGAATTACGAACAGGCTATGAGTAATAAAGACTCAGGGAAATGGCTTGAAGCCATGAAATCCGAAATGGACTCTATGTATGAAAACAAAGTATGGACTTTGGTTTCACCACCTGAAGGCATTAAGCCTATTGGGTGTAAATGGGTCTTTTAAAGAAAGACTGGAGCGGACGGCAAGGTGGAGACCTATAAGGCCCGACTGGTTGCAAAAGGTTTCAAACAAAGACAAGGAGTTGACTATGATGAAACCTTTTCACCAGTAGCTATGCTCAAGTCCATTCGGATTTTGCTTGCGATTGCAGCTTATAACGACTATGAGATCTGGCAGATGGACGTGAAAACGGCCTTCCTCAATGGGAAACTTGAGGAGGATGTGTATATGACACAGCCAGAGGGATTTGTTTCAAAGGTTGGAATAAATCAAGTCTGTAAGCTGCAACGATCCATTTATGGATTGAAGCAAGCTTCTCGTAGATGGAACATTCGTTTTGATGAGACAATCAAAGAGTTTGATTTTATCAAAAACGACGATGAACCATGTGTGTACAAGAAGGTTAGTGGGAGCGCAGTTTCATTCCTTGTATTATATGTTGATGATATATTACTAATAGGGAATGACATTCCTATGCTACAATCAATTAAAATCTGGTTATCTAAACACTTCTCCATGAAGGACTTGGGAGAAGCATCCTATATTTTGGGGATAAAAATCTATAGAGATAGATCCCAAAGGATGCTTGGTTTATCCCAAGGAACGTATATTGATGTAATGCTAAAGAGATTTAGCATGGAAGATTCCAAAAGAGGTCTCATGCCGATGAGCCATGGAATACATCTCTCCAAGAAACAGGCCCCAAAGAAACCTGAGGAGAGAGACCGTATGAGTAAGATCCCTTATGCTTCTGCAATAGGATCTATCATGTACGGTATGATATGTACTAGACCGGATGTTGCTCATGCACTTAGTGTAACGAGCAGATTCCAGTCGAATCCAGGAGAAGAGCATTGAAAGGCAGTGAAGAATATCCTAAAATACTTGAGAAGGACTAAGGATATTTTTCTTGTCTACGGTGGGTCTGAATTAAAACTCGAGGGCTTCACAGACTCAAGTTTTCAAACGGACCAAGATGACAGTAAATCTGTTTCGGGGTATGTTTTTACCTTGGACGGAGGCGCAGTGAGTTGGAAGAGTTCCAAACAGCAAACAGTTGCTGATTCAGTGACAGAGGCAGAGTATATAGCTGCAAGTGAAGCTGCAAAGGAAGCTGTTTGGATGAAGAAGTTCATAACTGAACTTGGTGTGGTTCCTAGCATTGGAGAAGCAGTTCCCGTTTACTGTGACAACACAGGAGCAGTTGCACAGGCTAAGGAACCGAGGATCTCATCAGAAATCTAAACACTGTGTTGCGGCGATTTCATTTGATCAGGGAAATCATTGAAAGAGGAGACGTCACCTTGGAGCGTGTAGACTCTCAAGACAACATTGCAGATCCATTTACTAAAGCTTTAACACAACATCAGTTTGATCGTCACTTAGAGAAGATGGGTATGAGATACCATGGCGATTGGCTTTAGTGCAAGTGGGAGATTGATAGTAGTGTGCATACAAGCCAATCATGTATGATGATAAAGCACGTACTTTGTAAACAATCTTATTTATTTATTAATAAAATATTCATTTATTAAAGGCATTTAATTATCTACATGTTGTTGTTTTTATAATATGTAAGCAATGCTTTTAGAATCATGATGATGATCATGCTAATGAGATCTAAATTCTTAGAAAGTTTTAAAACTAAAATAGTTCCCAATCGTGGGATTACTAAAAAGGGGATTAGTAAATCTGGATAGATTGGTACATATGTTGCTTGCTCATTGGATGAGGATGATTGATCTCATGATCATTTGTGTGGAGACACTAAAGCAAGTATGTAGGTGCTTATTGGAGAATAAGTTCACTGAACGTGATTCGCTATGGAATACCTTATGGAGATTTACTCGCCTGTCAATAGGAATTCCTAATGTGATAGTAGTACAAGTAATCCTTGGACTTGAGATCATCATAGTATCTTGTATGTAACAAATTATACTTTGACTTATTCCTTAAGACCTTTTAAGGCATATATAGGGTATGCTTGGGTATAATGAGTTACATATGGAGATAATGAATGATCAATAAAGAATCTACCACCTCTAGTAAAAGAGGAGATATATCCTATGTGATTCGTTAAATGACAACCCAGGAATCCTTGGCCAAGGTGAAATGAAATTAGAAAGGAGTTTCTAATTTGTATTATTTGGAGTTGTGCATTTTCTAATCGAAATACATATAATTAAATAAAATAAGACTTGACAGTAAATCCATGTCTTATATTTAATTGGGACATTGTATGGTGGAAGGATTGAATTGTATGGTAACTATTTACTTACAGGTTCTTTTTGATTAATGTTGAAATCTATATTATCTGGAAAGTCGTTGATCGCTAGGGAGGCTTATCCCTATTGTAGAATAAATATTATTTATTTAAATAGATTATTAGTTTAATTTATTTATTTAAATAAGATTAAAATTATTTTAATTGATTTATTCACAACCGGTTTAATATGGAGAACCTAAAGGGTCAGACCATAAAAGGAAGAATAATTATTTAAGAAGGTAATGGCATAATCGTAATAATGCATTAAGTGTAATTAATTTAATCTATGGTGATAGAATAAATTAAATAGCTTAATGTTTATTATTTAATATTTTGGAAATATTAAATATAAATTAATAAGAGGAGTCTTATTAATATTATTATAATTATTATTATTTTAAATTCTAAAGAAGTTTAGTAATTAATTTAATATTAGTACTCTCATTTATTCCTAATAAGATTAGGAGACAAATTAATTAAATAAATTTAATTAATCATTCCCCATGTGGTGGGAAGCCTAAATTAATTAAAGGAGTTTAATTAATTAAAAGAAAACCCATGTCTAATAGGATTAGAAGGGTTGACCAATATCTATATAAGAGGAGTCTTATAATAGATATCAGTTGATGCAATTCCAATTGTTAGAGAGTACTCCTTTTCTATAGAGGATAGAAAACTAAGCCAACAACCCTCCTTATTGATAATTCACCTTCCTTGGTGGATCACCTCTAGAGGCCAAACACTTGGGTGGCGAACGTTAATCAAAGGAAGGAATCTAACCCGAAAATTCAAGGAGATCTCGAAGAACAAGGAGTTGAACTCGTACCTGTGGAAGCTTCGTTCTACAAGGGTATGATTTTATAACTTCTTATTTATCGTTTTAAATTAATAATTTGCATAAAGGATGATCCGGGTAATGGTTTTGTAGAAATTTTTAAACTCTGATATACCATGCTTCCGCTAATTTTTGCAATTTGATTGCGTCACGATTTCGTACAAACCCAACAGTATGAACTTAATGAATCTATTTTAAGTGTTTTACACGAAAGTAGTAAAATAATTCAAATAGGTATTTTTTGCTAATAGTCGAAAGATGTTAGTAAATTGTGGAGTAAACCTAGTTGTCAATTTAATGGAATAAATTAAGTGGAAATAAGGTAAGAGATTTATTGTGGAGTAGTTGGGAAAATTGTATTCCTATGCTTTAATCATCTGGTATTCATTAATTGTCAGTTAATTGATTCTTAATCACTTTAATTTAATTAATTCTCAAAAATCAATTGGAGTGACTAGTTTCAATAGAATAGATTAGTAGAAATTGGATAATTAAAACAGTTGTTTGATAACTGTTTCCTGTGGGTTCGACACTTTTCTTACTACTATATTTACTTGATTGATCGTGTGCACTTGCGCGTAATTGTTATTGTATTAAACGGACAACAAGTTTTTGGCGCCGTTGTCGGGGAACGATTTTAATAACTATTTTATTACTAGTTTTTATTAATTTAGATTATTCAAGTAGATTTTTATTTTAGTTGTTTGCTTTTACAGGCATAAATTCTGTTCAAGTCTGTTCAAGTAGTGATCCAGGATTTGTGTGTGCAACAGGTTAATTTCAGTTGTTTATGCAAACACGGTCCAAGGGGTCCGAGCTAGTTCCTTACGACAGCGAAATTGAAAGAACTTTCCGACAAGGATGAAGAACTAATTAGGGGACAATGGCAAATCAAGATAATGAAGTGTATAAGCCACTGCGGGATTATGGAATGCCAAAGGTTACAAGCATTCAGTCTAGTATTGTACGACCTGCCATTACAGTACATAGTTTTGAGATCAAATCAGGCACGATTCATATGATCTAAAACTCATGCCAGTTCGGGCGAGCAGCAACGGACAATCCCAATGATCACCTGATCAGTTTTTTGGAAATTTGTTATACATTCCGATTTAATCAGGTGTCAGAAGATGCAGCGAAGCTAAGGTTATTTCCTTTTACCCTCAGAGACAAAGAAAAGAGTTGGCTACATTCATTGCCACCAGGATCCATCACAACATAGGATGATTTGGCACAAAAGTTTCTTGCCAAATTCTTCCCGCCAGCGAAGACGACAAAGATGCAGGATGTTTTCCTTTCATTCAAACAGTTTAATTCAGAGTTATTATACGAGGCTTGGGAAAGGTACAAGGAGCTACTTTAAAAATGTCCACGTCATGGGGTGCCGTTATGGCTACAGGTTCACACCTTCTATAATAGTCTTGACAGGCATTTGAGAACCAGTATAGATGCCGCTGCAGGTGTGTCTTTTAATGCAAAACGTTTTGAGGAAGGATATGACTTGTTAGAAACCATGGCAGCAAACAATTACAAATGGCCGATGAGCAGAACATCTCAACTGAAGGTAGCAGGAGTATTGGAGTTGGATGACGTAACAGCACTATCAGCGTAGGTTTCTATTTTGACAAAGAAGATAGACGCTCTGAGTGTACAGAATGTTCAGAAAATAGAAGTGGTATACGAGTTATGTGCAGGGGCCCATCCAACATATCAGCGTGCTATCAACACCGAGTCAGTATAATTTATGGGGAATTATGGTAAGCATCTACAGTATGGGGTAAATTCAAACATTTATAATCTAGGTTGGAGAAATCACCCAAACTTTTTGTGGAGTAATAATCAAAATCAGCAACAAGCTCAACCGCAAGCTCCATGATAAGCCGCACCCCCAGGATTTCAGGCAAGACAACAACAATAACCAACCTAACAAGAAAGAAACAAAAGCTTGAGGAATTGTTAGTAAAATACATCAAGGATAACGAGACATGGAAGAATAGTCATGAGGTAACTCTGCGGAATATTGAAAATCAGATCGGACAGTTGGCTACAACTATGAATTCTCGCCCTCAAGGAGCATTGCCCAGTGACACAGAAACGAACCCAAGGGATGGAAAAGAGCACTATAAGGTGATCAGCTTGAGAAACTGGAAAAATTTAAAGGATGCAGCTACAACAGGGCCAACTAAGCAGGTATCTACTAATGAGAGTAATGAGGAGCAGTCAACGAAAGAGGCAAGAACATCAGGTGAAACAGGAGAGAAGGCAGAGATGAACAAGCCTAAAGCGTATGTACCACCAGTTCCATATCCAGGTAGACTCCGAAAAGCTAAAGAAGATAAACAATTTTCAAAATTTGTGGAGGTATTCAAGAAATTGCATATTAGTATCCCGTTCCCAGAAGCCATAGAACAAATGCCGAGTTACAAAAAATTCATGAAGGAAATTCTGTCGAGAAAAAGAATATTAGAAGATTTTGAGACTGTGGCACTTACTGAGGAGTGTAGTGCAATTCTATAGAAAAAATTACTACCAAAGCTCAAGGACCCAAGTAGTTTCACGATACTGTTTACTATTGGGGAAAAATTCTTCGAAAAAGCACTATGCGACTTGGGGGCTAGTATTAATTTGATGTCGTTATCCATCTACACACATTTGGGATTATCGGAGGTAATGCCCACCAACGTGACCCTCCAGCTGGCAGACAGGTCTCTAACTTATCCCCGGGGAATAGTAGAAGACATATTAGTGAAAGTAGACAAATTTTTCTTCCCAATAAATTTTATTGTACTTGACTTTGAGGAAGATAAGTAGATTCCATGCATACTTCGACGTCCATTCTTAGCCACGAGGAGAACACTAATTGATGTCCAAAAAGGAGAACTCACGATGAGGGTACAAGATCAAGAGGTGACATTCAATGTGTTTAGAGAAATGCAGTTTCCAAAAGAGACCCAGAATTGTTTTGGGATTGACTTAGTTGAGACCGTGGTACAAGAGTTCGAGGCAAGTAATGTATTTGGGGATCCACTCGATACAGCATTGGGAAATTCAGATGCAGCAAACTTTCCAGATTCTTTGGAGTATTTACACCTATTGAACGCATCTCCTTCTTTTACGGCTGCATCAAAAGCGATTTGAGGAATTAGATAGGTCTGAGAAATCAAAGGCATAGCCAAAGACCTCCATCGAGGAACCTCTAGTCCTAGAATTGAAGCAACTACTGAGTCACCTCAGGTATGCCTACTTGGGAGTATCTTCTATATTGCCGGTTATCATCTCAGCTTCACTCACATAATCACAAGAGGTGAAGTTGCTGAGAGTTCTTCGAGAATTTAAAACTGCAATTGGGCGGAAGGATAGCTGACATTAAGGGAATCAGTCCCTCATTCTGTATGTATAAAATTTTGTTGGAAGAAGATGCTAGATCGATTGTGGAATAGCAGAAGCAGATTGAATCCAATTATAAAGAGGTTGTCAAGAAAGAAATTATCAAATGGCTCGATGCAAGCATCATTTACCCAATTTCAGATAGTTCATGGGTTAGTCCAGTTCAGTGCGTGCCGAAAAAAGGAGGGATGACAGTTGTGGAAAATGAGAACAATGAGCTAATTCCAAATAGAACGGTAATGGGATAGCGAGTATGCATGCATTACAGAAAATTAAACAAAGCCACCCGAAAGGATCACTTTCGCCTACCGTTTATTGACTAGATGTTGGATAGGCGTACTAGGGCATCAGTTCTATTGTTTGTTGGATGGATATTCGGGCCACAACCAGATTGTCATCACACTAGAAGATCAGGAAAAGACTACTTTCACATGCCCTTATGGAACGTTTGCGTTTCGTCAGATGTCTTTTGGGTTATGTAATGCACTAGTTACGTTTCAACGATGCATGATGGTTATATTTTCAGACATGGTGGAGCAAAATGTCGAGGTATTCATGGATTATTTTTTAGTGTTTGGGGACAGCTTTGATCTTTGCTTATAAAATCTTACGTTAGTACTTTAGAGATGTGTGGACACTAATTTGATCCTAAATTGGGAAAAATGTCATTTCATGGTACAAGAACGGATCATATTAGGCCATCGAGTTTCAGCAGAGGGCTTAGAGGTGGATCGAGCAAAAATTACAACAATTAAACATTTACCACCTCTAACTTCTGTAAAAGGGATCCGTAGTTTTTTGGGCCATGCAGGGTTTTTCAGACGTTTTATCAAAGACTTCTCCAAGAACACTAAATCATTGTGTGCTTTACTCGAGAAAGATGTGCCATTCAAGTTTGATTCTGACTGTCTAAAAGCCTTTGAGGTGTTGAAAGAAAAGTTGGTTACCACTCCAGTCATAATTGCACCGGATTGGACACTACCATTTGAATTAATGTGTGACGCAAGCAATTACGCAGTGGGAGCTGTATTGGGACAAAGAAAGTATAAGGTCTTCCATATAATTTACTACGCAAGTAAAACGCTGAATGATGCGTAGGTATATTACACAACAACTGAAAAAGAGCTCCTAGCCGTGGTGTTTGCATTCGACAAATTTCGATCATACCTGATTGGAACAAAGGTAGTAGTATTCGCAGATAACTCAGCAATAAAATACCTCATCTCGAAGAAAGATGCCAAACTGAGACTAATCCGTTGGGTCCTATTGCTTCAAGAATTTGATATTGAGATTCGGGACAGAAAAGGGACAGAGAATCATCTGGCCGATCACTTGTCGAGGTTGGAGAATGAACAACAGCAGGAAACCAAGAAAACTATGGTCAGTGAATCTTTTCTAGATGAACAACTATTTGTTGTGGCAATAGAGACCCCTTGGGACGCAGATTTTGTCAATTACATCATAAGCGGGATTGTGCCATTCGACTTTAGTTTCCAGCAAAAGAAAAGGTTCTTATTTGAGGTGAAGCAGTATATGTGGGATGAGCATTTCCTTTTTAAACAATGTGCCGATCAGATGATACAAAGATGTGTGGCCGAAGCAGAAGTAGAGGGAATATTGCAACACTGCAATTCTTCGTTATATGACGGACACTACGGAGGTGATAGGACAACGGCAAAGGTCCTACAGTCTGGCTTCTTTTGGCCAACATTATTCAAAGATTCTGATGCATTTGCAAAAAGATGCGACAGGTGCCAAAGAGTGGGGAACATAACGAGTCACCAAGAAATGCCACTAAATACCATGCTGGAAGTAGAACTATTTGAAGTATGGGGCATCGACTTCATGGGACCGTTCCCATCATCATTCAATAATTACATATTGGTTGCAGTGGATTACATTTCCAAGTGGGTGGAAGCAGTGGCTT
This sequence comes from Panax stipuleanatus, assembly GCA_020205555.1. NCBI lineage: Eukaryota > Viridiplantae > Streptophyta > Magnoliopsida > Apiales > Araliaceae > Panax > Panax stipuleanatus. The sequence goes on along the minus strand of CM035124.1, from coordinate 79,497,876 downwards.
TACCTACTAACGATGCCAAGGTAATCCTAAACTTTTTCCGCAAGAACATCTTTACCAGATTTGCGACTCTGAGGGCTATCTTCAGTGATGAGGGCACGCATTTCTGTAATAAGTCCTTTGTAGCTCTCTTGGCTAAATACAAAGTTATAAGGTTGCCACGACATATCATCCATAGATAAATGGGCATGCGGAAGTGTCCTAACCAGGAAGTGAAACAAATTCTAGAAAAGATTGTTAATCCATCACGGAAGGATTGGGCAAGCAAGCTGGATGAAGCACTATGGGCATATCGTACGACTTACAAAACTCCAATCGGTATGTCTCCATATCGACTGGTGTTCGGTAAAGCCTATCACTTACAAGTGGAATTGGAATACAAAGCTTATTGGGCAATAAAGAAGTTAAATCTGGATCTTGAAGTTGCAGGAGATAAGCGACTGCTGTAACTAAACGAATTGGATGAATTTTGAGTGCAAGCATATGAGAACGCCAAACTATACAAGGAGAAAACCAAGAGATGGCATGATAAACGAATTGTCCAACGAACCTTTGAACCGGGACAATCTGTGCTACTTTTCAATTCCCGAGTAAAACTATTCCCGGGTAAATTGAAATCCATATGGTCTGGACCATTCACAATCACAAAGGTTTATCCGTATGGCGCAATAGAAGTGCAGGATTCCACATGCCAACAGTCGTTCAAGGTTAATGGACAACGACTTAAGCACTATCTTTGCGGAGAGGTGGATCGCGAACAAACCTTAATCATTCTCGTATATCAACACTGAACTAAGAAACCAAGTCAGGCTGACGACGTTAAACCAAGCGCTGTTTGGGAGGCAACCCAAATTCTTGACCCTCATTAGTTTTTATTATTTAATCTTAAATATTTCATTCATATATGTTCTTTGTAGTCAATTTCCTAGGTTACTAAACTTTCATTAAAAATATTATAGGATAGCATGTCAAGGGAGAACAAAATGACAAAATCAGGCAGATGGGCGCGGACCGTGCTCCCATAAAGAGTAACAAGGCGCAAGGCGCGCTTCACAAGCAGCAAATTTGTCCAGTCAAGTGCGGGGCACGCCTCTTCAAGGGCGGGGTGCGCTACATAGGCAGTGAATTTCTTCAATTTTCCACAGAGAGGCGATGGGTGTGCTGCTTCAGGCATACATCACGCGCGGTCCGCGCTAGTCGGCGACAGGCGATTTTAAATTACAGGTTTTAAGCCTTTTTTCGTCCCTTTTCTCCTATTCTACTTCAACTTCTACTTCCCATTCTCCTATTCTACTTTAACCTTAACTTCGTCCTCCCCTTCACTCACTACAAATCTAAATCAAACTCTAATCCCTCTTCTACTCACCCCAAATCTTTTACAAAACACAATCACCGCCCATCTCTAACATCACCACCACCAAAATACAACTACCACTCAGTAACTATTGCAGATCATAGTGCTCCCACCGATAGTCACTCCATTCTTCACAATTCGAGCGAGCATCCTATCCAGTCAAGTTTATTGTAAAAGGGAGGTAACAATTTTGATTTCGTGTGATTTCAAAGGATATAGCATAGTCGAATATTCAATCTTATACCTTCTTTTATATAACCGTGATTGGGATACCTTGGGTTACTGATGACCCAAGGGTTGTGTTGATTATTTGTGGACATATTGTTTGATACACTATAGAGTAAATTTGGGGGATATTGAAAGTTTCCCACCAACTGTTTGACAAATTGCCTCTACCATTAGTGTGTGTTCTAACAACTAGTTAACATCCAATATGGCTTCCAAACGTCAAAAAGCTTCTAGTTCCAGTGCCAGGCAACAATTTGATGGGTCTAAGTTCGTCAACAAGGCCGTCAAAAAAAGATTCAACACCGTGCTCGATAAAAAGACTTTAGTTTTGGAAAGGGGGTTGAAGTCTGACGCAAATTTAGATGGCGACATGGCACTAATGATTGTTGAACGGAATTGGTTTCAATCGGTAGAACAACCACAACCAGCCATGCCTTCTATAGTCAAAGAATTCTATGCCAATGTAAGTGAACATGTGGGGCGAGTTGTAATGGTTCGAGGCAAACCGATCTCCTTTCATGCCACAACCATTAATGACTATATCGGACTGGAAACACCGATGGGGGACCGAGATGAAGACCACCTCCCAGATTTGGATGAGCTTATCGCCTATCTCTGCAAGCCAGGTACACAGTGGGTAACCAAGGCTGAGACAAATATTAAAATCACATTTCCACATTCGGCGCTTAGCAAATATGGCAAGGCATGGTACGCTTTCCTCTGTGCAAAACTCATGTCCACACGCCATCAGAACGTTGTAACTAAGGAACGGACATGCCTACTGTATGGTATAGTGCATCATTGGTTCAATACAACTAATGCCGTTGAGATCATGCAGGTTGATGTGGGGTTGTGCATTCAGGAATCTATAAACCGACTTTTGCAAGGAGGCACCACCGACGGCTTACTACACGGGTTTTTTATCACGAATTTATACCGTAAGGCCAGGGTATAGTGGAATTCTGCTGAGCCAGTGCAGCTTCCCACGGCAGTGATTGACCATCACACAATTGTAAATTATCATGCATGGGAAGGCTCGCAGTCACACCCTCGAGGAGAAGGATATATCATGCTACGGTTGCCATCACCACCAGTAGCCGATGAGCCAATGACCGAAGAGGCAGCCGAGGAACCTTCCAATTCTTTTTAGAGACGAAGTCAAAGGAACAGTTTACGGCTTGCTCAACGCCAGGCTATAATGCATGCATACAACATTGGCGCATTCACGGTATTGGCAGATGCTTTTTCCCGGTTCACTCTGAACTCTGAACCAGTCCAGCTATCCATCCCTCCTATTCTACCTACATACCCCACTTCGGATGATGAAGGTCGTCAAGACAAGCTTTGACTCGTCTTGCAAGGAAGTCCTCGTGCTTAATTTCTTGTTTTTTCACGTAATGAGGACATTACTAATGTTAAGTTTTGGGGGGCGGTTAGTTTAGTAGCATGTTTATAATAGTTCATATTAGATTGCATATATTTTCATTCTACATTTTTATGGAAAAAAAATATATGCATTCACGTAGGATTTGTGTTAGTAGACATGTATTGAGATTGAGCATTCATGCCTTGGTAGTTGAGGTAAGATCCAATGATGAATATGAGTTACGAATTACATGTTTAAATTGATTATCATGTGTTGATTAATTTGGAACATAAGAACCTCATAGTATAATTCTAGTGTTTTTCTAATCTCAAGCACACCAACTGATTATCAGTAGCAGCAAGAAAGCTTATATAAGATAAATCATGAACATTAATTCACTTGATTACAATTACAATTAAACATTAGCCTATACATATGTTTGGGGGAATCGTGGCTCGAGAAATTAAAAAAAAAGAAAAAAAGAAGAGAAGAAAATTAGGAAAAAAATTATTTATGGAATAAAAACTGACTTAAGTTCAATTTTGTGGCCTTTGTTACTCGGACAAGTAAACCCTAGGGGATGTCTTTACACCTAGAACCCTAGATCTTTTAGGTTTGGGAGTTGTTAGTTGAAAGTCCGTTACATGGGTAGCATTGAAAAGCCTACGGAAGTTGGACATTGCACCAGTCGGATTCGAGAAATAACTAAGGGGATGGAGCATTAAACTGCACCCACCTGGTATGAGAGCTTAATGTTATTGCTTAATCTTTTTATTTCCCCAGTACTTATGTGGATGCCATATTGGTTGCGAGTCTGTTTGAATGGTGATCATATGTATGAATTTGACTATATTAATAATTGTCATTGCTGAAGTCATGTTGGACATACACACAAGTGCGATAAGAATGTGAGAAGTTAAGAAAATGCATGATGTGTTATTGAATGCATGGAAGTGTTTATCTCTGAGGCATATGAATTATCTATTTACCATGGTTGTTGCTTGATCTCTATAGTTACATTCATTGTGAGTAGTTTGTAAGTATAGTTGTGTTTGCTTAAGGACAAACAATGGTTCAAGTTTGGGGGAATTTGATAAGTAGGTTGAAAACCTATGATTCGATCTCATTTAGCTTGATATATTGTAAGTTTTTGGGTATTGTTCATGTTACTTGTGGTGTTTTTATGCTACTTTGCAAGGTGAGAGTATTGGTGCGGGATAGCAAATGGACTTGGGAGAAAAAAGCTGAGGAATTTGGGTAATCTGACAACTGGGCGCGGACCGCGCTAGTTATGCTGTAAAATGGGCACGGGGCGCGCTAAAGAAGGAAGAGTTGTTGTGTGCCTAGCGCAAAGCGCGCTGCTTTGGGAAGGAACCCAGCGCGAGTCGCGCCGGTCAGACAGGAAAAGTGCAGATTTTGTTCCTTAATTGCTAAAGTTGAGTTAAAAAAGGATTTTGATTTACCAATTGTAATAGGGTTTTGATAGGTTTATAAATACTAGTTATTCTTTTAGTTTTAAACATCTTTTGTCTGAAAATCATTGGAGGCTATTCTTTTGGAGCGCTTAGATATTGCGTTGAAGGTTTCCTGAGGTAGACTTTGGATTGAAGACTGAAGATCATCGATAGAGTTTTTCCTTCTTCCACTTAAGTTAATTTTTGTATCATGAGTTCTATCAATTATTATCTTTGTGTTCCTAGGAGTACAATGGAACCTTTTATGAAACTTTAATTTAATTACTATTCTTTTAACTTGATAATTCTTCTGAGTTGATTGATATATTCTGTGCATAATTTAATAATTATTTGGCCAAGAATTAAATATTAGATCTTTGATTGAATTGAAAGAGGGTATCTTAGATTAGAACTGAATATAACAACGCATAACTTTGTTGATTCTTATTTAGAATAACATAGTAATGTATAAGACAAACGTACTTATATACCATGTGCAACTGTGATACATGTATGAACTTAATAAATCTATTTTAAGTGTTTTAAACGAAAGTAGTAAAATAATTCAAATAGGTATTTTTGCTAATAATCGAAAGGTGTTAGTAAATTGTGGAGTAAACCTAATTGTCAATTTGATGGAATAAATTAAGTGGAAATAAGGTAAGAGAGTTATTTCGGAGTAGTTGGGAAAATTTTATTCCTATGATTTAATCATCTGGTATTCATTAATTGTCTGTTAATTGATTCTTAATCACTTTAATTTAATTAATTCTCAAAAATCAATTGGAGTGACTGTTTAAATAGAATAGATTAGTAAAAATTGGATAATTAAAATAATTATTTGATAACTGTTCCCTGTGGGTTCGATAATTTTCTTACTACTATATTACTTGATTGACCGTGTGCACTTACGCGTAATTGTTATTGTATAAAACGAACAACAGCAGTCTGACATCGATCCTTGGAAATAGCAAAATCTTCCTGGTGGACAATGAAGCTATCAGCGGAGGCGAAATGGTCTATCATGAAGTCAATCATGATGATGTGGCTACCACAAACCTCGGCTAAGATGACCGTCCTCCTCAAACTGGTAATCGTCATGAAATGACAGCATATATGTCCCACTACCACTCTGTCGCAGGGGCCATCTATCGATAAATCGGAGATGCGACCGTACTCCTCCAAAGTGGGAGTTAACTTATCAAAGCCAAACCTAAAGACATGGCACTCTGGAATCCAGTGAGTAAGCATCCCGTCAACAAATCCCTCTAGAACCTGGAAGGATAACAGAGATAGAGATTGGCCCAGCATGCGGCCAACTACAATGCGGTCAGAATCCGACGGACTTTCATGCCAAACCCTTAAATTGGTAGCTATCCGACTAGGCGGAAGGTGATCGAAGCGAGCAACGGAAGAGGAAGCCATCTGTAAAATATGTGTCAAAAAGACCATACAGGGGTCAATCTCTATCCAAGCATTTTCAATAAATAGCATGCATCGTAATGAGCGATAATATAGCGGATGAAATAAATTAATGAAAAAAGACAACATTATATATATCAAAATGAAATACATCATTTTTATATATTCATCAATGCCATACCTATGATATATGTGAAAAACTAAAAGTAAAAAGTACAGGATAATGGGGCACATGCGCCCAGTGACTAACAAAGGGCCTATAGAGGGGTCACCATGTCATCCACAAAAGTGATGGTGTAATCAAACTGATCAACTTGAGCCAAGTCATCCTTCGTAGGCATATCCTGTATATCTGGGCGATAAGGTATATCCTCCATACCAAAGCGATAAAAACATCTCCTGCATACCCGGGCGATAATCATAGGGACTCTCTTCGTCTATAAAGCCACCAATACCTGATGGTCCAGCCTCGTGCCCCTGGGAATCGAAGGTATCAGTTAATGACGGATCCCCTTCCAAATAGCGGTAGTACATCGACAACCTCTCCACCAGATGAGTCAAAGCTGTGATCTGGGACTGATGATAAGGTCCTTGAAAGAAAGCCATCCACTCGGTCACTGTAATAGATCCTGGGACCATATCTCCCAATAATTGGGCAGCTCTGGTATGAGCTTCAATAGTGCGAGGGCGCCACCAAGCGGAGAAGTCATCCGAAGTAATGGGGATCGTCTGATAGGTGAAGCCCTTCATACCCCGCAACAAGAATCTCTGAAATAGGCAGAGCCAAAGGCCAAAACCGCTGAGGTGGAGGTAGAAAGGGGAGACGAACCTCCCCGGTGATACATCGAAAGGCATGATCTCCAAGGTAGATGATAGGTCTCCAAACTAATCAGTTTTATTTTGATGATGTTGATGATAACAAACTTAGTAAATAGGATTAAAATAAAATAGGTAGAATCATCTCTATAGGATTATTATATAAATTAATTTTAAATATCTTATTTTATTCCTATCAAAAAAAATTTTCTTCCTAAAATTGAATTTATTTTTCTTGACCTTGAAATTAATTATCAAGTGTTAATTAAATTAATTCAAATATTAACATTTCCTAAGGCAAGGAGATTCCTATTCTTTTCTAAATGATTTTCTAAAAATCTCATTGGGCAAAAAGATTTCAAAAACTTATATATATATATATATATATGGTATATGTATATATGTGTATAATATAAATATATGTATAACTTAAGTGTGTGTGTGCAAAACCGTGCATGTGTGTGCAAGAAACCGTGTGTGTATGAATGTTTGCAAGAAAACCATTTGTGTGTGTGAATGTAAAACAGTGTGTTTGTGTGTGTGTGCAAAGTGATGTGCATATGCTGGAAATTAATTGCATGCCCAAAGAAAAAGGAAAAGCTTGGCCTTTGCATTTGAAAATAACTTGGCTAAATTGTTACTTAATCCATGTGCCTTAAATTGATCTGAACCATTCAATCTTTTATCCTGCAATCCGGACCATTTGTTCAAAATCAGATTTCAAAAATTACTATTTTGCCATCAACTTCAAAATCCTATAAATAGGAGGCTTTTCATTCATTCCAAACTTACCAATTCACAAAGCAAAAAAAAGCTATATCTCATTGCTTACATTTTCTCTCTGCAAAAGCTTTCTCTTCATCTTGTAATTCAAAGTTCTATTTCTTGAAAGAAGATAAAATTGGTCAAAGTAGTTGAGATAAGTCATTAAATTACTGTATTTTTATTATCTCATATCTACTTATATATATATAGTAAAGATAAATTGTTATACACATTTATATAAATCTATATTTAATCTAAAAATATTATAAAAAGTCTGTACTTAGATACCGATATAATTCAGGAAGAAATTTCTCTTCCGGACGGTCTTTAAAATCCTAAGTGACTTTTTTATAATATAAGATACATTATATAAGTATTGAAAAATATTTATATAATTGTCAGATTGTGAAATAAATAATTTAGTCAGTACTTAGATATCGCTATAATTCGGATGTTATTTCTCTGAAATTCTTCGAAACGGTCTTTAAATCCTTAGTGGCCAAATTTTCACAACATACATCAAATATAATATAATATATATACGTGGGTGAAATAAAAATTTATCATACTTAATTGTTATACACATTTATATATATCTATATTTAATCTATCAAATTTTATAAAAAGTCTGTACTTAAATACCGATATAATTCGGAAGAAATTTTTTTTTGGGGCGGTCTTTAAAATCCTGAGTGGCTTTTTAATAATATAAGATACATTATATAAGTATTTAAAAATATTTATATAATTATCAGATTGTGAAATAAACAATTTGGTCAGTACTTAGATACCGATATAATTCGGATGTTATTTCTCCGAAATTCTCCGAAGCGGTCTTTAAATCCTGAGTGACCAAATTTTCACAATATAGATCAAATATAATATAATATATATACGTGGGTGAAATAAATTTCATCAAGTATTATTTAATTGATAAATTTGTTATATTTGATAACTTTCATAACAAGTATCTCACTCACAAATTTATTTATTCACAAAAATACTTGTTGCATTAAAAGTGATTTTATATGATTTTCTAAACTCAAAGTTATATATGTTCAAACCATAGAAACACACTATTTATAAAGAAAAAATCTTTTCTAGAATTGTTTAAACCATAGAAACATATTCTTTATTAAAAGAAAAGAAAATCTTTATTAAACCGCATCAATTTACATATCTGCTTACCTGAATCATTTCACATAAAAGTCTTGAACTTTTATTTGATATTTGATCTTAAATTATATATCTGCTTATCTGAGAAGTATCAATTATAAAAGTTATTTAAACTTTTATAAATCTGTACTAAACTATATCTGCTTACTTTAAGAAGCAAATTCAAACTATCTTTTTGTAAAAGAAAAAAGGGTAGAGTCAGTTTATTTTATGTATTTGTGAGAAAGACAAAAATTCTTTGACCAAGACCAGAGTCTTAGAGAGGTCAGCTGGGAGTTGGGTCTCTAGTGTACTTATGAGGTGAAGAAGATATTGTTGTTTAACGACCTAGATTATAGAATAGTTCTGAATTCAAAAGAAGATACTACTAAGCTTGAGGAAGGAGCTGGGAGTTCGTTGTCCAAGATAGTTAGTTGTGAATAGTTATAAGTTGATCTATAAAATTTTATAAAGGTTTCTCCACCTAGTGAATGAGCATTTATTACTGGGAGTAATATGATCTCAAGCCCTGGAGAGGAGCTTGAGACTGGACGTAGCAATATATATACCCAAGCTGTATATTGTGAACCAGATAAATCTCTATGCATTGTGTGATTGAATTTTTCTAAATCCTGTATATTAATTTCTGATACTATAAATTAATTTGCTAAGAATTCAAAAAGGCCTAAGATAATTTGTAAATAGTAATAATCTATTCAACCCCCTTCCCATCTTCTAGATTATTATTGGACTTTCAATTGGTATCAGAGCGGTGCTCTTTAACATGTTTGTTAAGTGAATACAGACATATCTAAGAGTAGATCCATCTATGGCCTACAATGCTACCGGTTACGGAGAAGGATTATCAATGTCTAGACCTCCATTATTTGATTGCACAAACTTTGCCACCTAGAAGAATAGATTCAAAATCTATGCCAAGTCACAAGGAATCAAAATCTGGCTGGCAATAGAACGACGGTGTAAAAATTCTCACAATAATTGAAGGTGAAAAGATCATTGAAAAAGATGCTAATGAATTCACCACTGAAGATGAGGAGACTATGAATATAGCCGCCAAAGCCGAACAAGTGCTTACCAATGCTCTTATAAAAAAAGAATATAAAAGAGTTAGCAACTGCAAGAATGCTAAAGAAATCTAGAAAAAATTAATGGTAACCTATGAAGGAACCAATCACATCAAAGAAACCAGAAAAGATGCTCTAATCCAAGAGTATGAGAGCTTCAAGTTAGAAGAAAGTGAAAAAATCATTGATATGGAAATACGTTATCCCAGAATCATTGATAAACTAGAACAACTGGGAAAAGCTTACACAACAAATGAGAATAATAGAAGAATTCTCAAAGCCCTTCCATTTGTATGGAAAATGAAGGTTACAGCCATCAAGGAAATGCAAGATCTAACTGCATATCCTCTTGATAGCCTTATTGGAAATCTTGGTGCCCAGCGATGTTGACATGCTAGTCGAAAAAGCAGGATCAGACACAGATCTCAAAAAAAAAGGAATCGCTTTCAAAGCTCTACTAGTTAATCAAGAAAGAAATGATGAGGAGTTAAATGAAGAGCTCCTAAGTCTAGATAATAATGAAGCTACTTTATTATCAAAACAATTCAGGAGAGTAATCCAAAGTAAAGCAAGAAGATATGGCAAAGGCTTTATGAAAACAAAAAACAACTTCAATAACTTCAGAAATAAGCAAGTCTTCAAACCAAAAGCACAAAGAGTAAACTTCAAAGCTGACAACAACAATTTCAGAAAAGCTAGCTCTAATGAAAATTCAAATACATACTTCGAATGCAATCATCCTGGACACTTCAAAAAGGATTTCCTTAAACTAGCCAATAACAAAGTACTAGTAGCTGAAGAAAGTTGGGATCTAAGTGATGAAGAAGGAACTGCTGAACAAACTGAGAAAATCGCAAATCTATGTCTAATGGCAGACAATGAATCATCACCAAAATGTGAGATAAATTCATAACATCAATTACCTAGTAATTCATTTGTCACACTTAATTAGATAATATAAATGAAGAACATCATAAACTATAAGAAGCATACAATTGTCTTTATAAAGATAATGAAATCATTAAAGAAGATTTGATTAAACTAAAAAATTCATTAGAAAAATTAATTAAGAATAATAGAAATCTAGAAATAGAAAATTCAAATTTAATCATAATTAATGAAACTTTAAAAGAAGAAAATGAGAAACTAGAAAATGACTCTTCAGAAAATCTTGTATTAAAAGAAGAACTAGAGAAATTAAAAATTATAAATAAAAATCTCGAAATAGAAAACTCAACACTTATTATTTCTATTGAAAATCTTGAAGTTGAAAATTCAACTCTTGCTGTACTTATTGAAGATTCTCAAATACTAAACAAGAGTTAAGTAACGAAATTGAAACAGTCAAGGAGGAAAGTTCTTCTCAACAAATAGAATAGAAAAATGAAGAATCCACTTTAATAAATCAAATTAGAATGTTTACTATAGAACGTGATGATTTAAACTTAACAGTCATTAAATTTACAAAAGAAAAGAAAAATCTTAATGTTATGCCCAGTTAACAAAGATGTGGCTTTAATAAAGAGGGATTAGGATATATCGGAGAATCTAGTAAGATAAAAGATAAAGGACTCTATCATGTTAAAAGCAAAGAAAAAGAAGGTCATGCATCTCCTTTTAATAAATGTTCTTATTGTAATAGGAATGGTCATTCTGTTTACTCATGTAATGCCAAAAATAGAAACTATAAAGGGAAAATGATTTGGGTACCAAAAGGAACTTACATTACACCTATTATCACACAAGAGAATCTCATTTTCATGAAAGATCATCTAGAAACTTTCATCAAAATATTTCAAGATACAATAATAGAACAAATCATGCATCTTATAGACCTGCTACCCATAGAACACCTGTGTCTTCTAAAACTTATTATCCTGTACCAAAGTTTGTAAAGGAGAATATAAATAATCCTTATACAAAATGGAAAACTTACCCAAAGGACCTGTCTCATTAAAGGGTACCAGTTTGTGAACTTAATATATGTTGCAAGTATGTCTCACAGCTGACTCTAGTAAAAATAAATGGTACATTGATAGTGGTTGTTCAAGACACATAACAGGCGACAAAATAAAACTGAATAATCTACAAGCTACAGACTATGGTGAGGTAACATTTGGAGATAACAACAAAGGTAAAGTTATTGGAATTGGAAGTGTTGGCAATAAACACATAACAATCTATAATGTTCAATTAGTCACATGACTAGGGTACAATCTTCTATTAATTAGTCAATTATGTGATAGTGGTTTTAAAATAACTTTCAGTCCTCATAATTGTTCAATGTTTGACCAATCTGATAAATTAATTTTATTATATTCTAGAATTCAAAATATGTACACGTGTGACCTAGATACTTACCCACACCTGGATAATGTGTGTCTTGTATCTGCCAATGACGATTTATGGCTTTGGCATCGTAGATTAGGACACATTAACATGAAATTAATAAATAACATATCTTCTAAGGAACATGCATGTGGTCTTCCAAAATTAAAATTTCTAAAAGACTATATCTGTGAAGCCTGTGAATTAGGAAAACAAATAAATGCATCTCATAAACCTAAACTCACAGTGTCAACCTCTCGATATTAGAACTCTTACATATGGATTTAGTGGGTCCTATCCCTAAACACAGTATGGATGGTGCTGTTTATATTCTAGTCCTAGTTGATGACTATTCACGATTCACATTGGTTGATTTTCTAAAATTCAAAAATGAAGCGATAAACTCCTTCTCCGCACTATGCAATAAAATCCAAAATCAACAGGGAAGCTTTATTGTTTATATTCGGTCTGATCATGGAAAAGAATTTGACAATTCTAATTTCATAATGTTTTGTGATGAGCACGGTATAAGCCATAACTTTTCTGCTCCATACACATCACAATCAAATGGTGTGATAGAAAGGAAAAATTATACTTTACAAGAAATGGCCAACACTATGCTAAATGAATATTGTCTTCCTAAATACTTTTGGATTAAAGCTATTTCAACATCTTGTTATATCTTAAATCGAGTCTTACTAAGACCAATGTTGTTGAAAACTCCATATGAGCTTTATTATAAAAGAACTCTAAAAATAAACTACTTTCGTGTTTTTAGGTAGTAAATGTTTTATTTTAAATACTAAACAATATTTGGTAAAATTCGATCCCAAATCTGATGAAGGAATATTTCTAGGATATCCACTTAATAGTAAGGCTTAGCGAGTATTTAATAAAAGAACTCTAGTTATTGAGGAGTCAATGAATGTAACTTTTGATGAATCTAAACCTCTTCCTAAATATAAAGAGTTAATAGATAATGATGTTGTCATTGAAGACATTCTCAAAAACATGGAAGAACTAAAAATAGATAATACATCTCCACTTGTCAATATTAATCCTCTTGAAAATCTTAATCCACAGCTAAATGACTTACCTAAAGAAACACTTCTCATTAGAAATCATCCTATAGAAAATGTAATTTTACGAGATCACAAGCTCAAAATTTAGCTGGTCATTTATCTTTCTTATCTTAAATTGAGCCTAAAAACATAAAAGATGCATTGCTTGACGAAGATTGGATTACAGCTATGCAGGATGAACTTGAACAATTCACAAGAAACAAAGTTTGGAAATTAGTTCCAAAACCTGAGGAAACTTCTATTATTAGAACTCGATGGGTTTTTCGTAATAAATTAGATGAAAATGGAACTGTCATACGTAATAAGGCAAGATTAGTTACACAATAGTTTAATCAACTTGAAGGAATTGATTACGATGAAACTTATGCTCCTGTTGCTAGAATTGAATCAATACGAATGCTACTAGCCTTTGCATGCCATAAAGATTTTAAACTATTTCAAATGGATGTCAAATCTGCCTTTTTAAATGGTATTATTGAGGAGGAAGTTTATGTTAAACAACCTCTTTGTTTTGAAGATACTAATTGTCCTGATTATGTGTATAAACAGCATAAAGCTTTATATGATTTAAAACAGGCCTCCAGAGCGTGGTATGAATGATTAAGTAAATTCTTACTAGAAGATGGATTTAAAAGGGGTATCGTCGATACTACTTTAGTCACTAAATATAAAAATAATGATATCCTTATTTTACAGATCTATGTTGATGATATCATTTTTGGTTGTACTAACATTTCCATGTGCAATGATTTCTCTGAAAGATTGAGTAAGGAATTTGAAATGAGTATGATGGGAGAATTAAATTTCTTCCTAGGATTGAAAATCAAGCAAGGAGAAAAAAGTATTCATATCTCTCAATCTAAATATTGCAAAGAAATGATTAAGAAATTTGGATTAGAATATGTAAAACCTCTTAACACTCCTATGTTAACCACCGATAAATTAACTGGTGATGAAAATGGAAAAAAGTGTTGACACAAAAAAGTATAGAGGAATGATTGGTAGTCTTCTATATATCACAGCTAGTAGACCTGATATTATGTTTAGTGTCTGTAAATGTGCTAGATTCCAATCAACCGTAAGGAATCACACTTGATTGTAGTAAAAAGAATATTCCTGTTACCTCAAGGGACTACAGATATAGGCCTATAGTATCCTAAAGGTTAACTATTTGATCTTGTTTGTTTCTCAGACTCTGACTATGTCGGTCATCATGTTGATCGAAAAAGTACAAGTGGTACGTGTCAGTTTTTGGGTGGATGTTTAGTTTCTTGGTTCTCTAAGAAACAAAACTCAGTGTCCATCTCAACTGCCGAAGCAAAATATATAGCTGCTGCACGATGTTGTGCACAAATAGTATGGATGAAACAAACCCTGGCTGATTACAATAAAAAGTTTAACTGTGTTTCAATCCTATGTGATAATATTAGTGCAAGAAATCTAAATAAAAATACTTTATTACATGCTAGATCCAAATATATAGATGTTAGACATCATTTTTTACGCGATCATGTAAACAGTGGCATTATTAAGTTAGAACATATCGACATAGAACTAAACATTGCAGATATATTTACTAAACCTTTAAGTTCTGAAAGATTTTGCAAACTACGTCTGGATTTAGGTATGCTAGATATCATAATTATTATTACATTTAAAATAGTTTTTATAATTACTTAATACTTTTATTTATTTAAAAATTTTATTATTATTTTACAGTATCAATATATATTTTAAATTTCTCTTCCTATTAATAAATTTATATAATTATATAATATATAAACATTTCCATATTTTATAGTTAAAATTATTAATATATATACATATATATATATATACACACACACACACACGCACACACAATTTACATAAGTATCTCTTTACATTTTAAAATTCTCTTCATATTTTATAATTAGTTATCATATATGTAATATATATATATATATATATATATATATATATATATATATATATATCTTGTTAATATTTTTTTTAAAAAATTAATTAATATTTTTTATATTATTTTAGCATATTAATACAAATATTTCAATTATCAGTATAATTATATTCTTATATATATATATATATATATATATATTTAAAATTAATATTTTTATCTCTCTTTATCTCATAAAGATTAATTATTTATATACTTAATAATCAAACTTTTTTTTTTGACTATTAATCTATTTATTCTTATTTCATATATATCTATATATATGTATTTATATAAATTTATCAACAATAAATCTGAACTGTTGATCTAAGGAACTAATCTAACGGTCAAAACAATTTCAATCCGCGACCACTTCTTTGGACCAATCAGGAGCCAACTTCACCGAACACACGGATCGAGCCAAACAACCGTTAGATCATCAACAGAAAGCACAAGCTGATTTCAGCCGTTCGATCAAGACTGATCGATCAGTTCAAACGTTTAAAATTACAGGCTCAATCCTGATCATCCATCAATTCTGAGATTAACTATCAGACATTCGAAAAGTCTAACTATCCTAAATATAAATAGCAAAAATTATATTTTTTATTCATTTTCTCACTTCTCTCTCCCTCTTCTGCCGATTCTTTCTCTTCTTCTTCACTTCTCTCTCTCTCTCTCTCTCTCTCTCTCTCTCTCTCACACAAACCCTAATCAAGTTCCATCAAAAAATGTCTGATTTCCAGTTAAAATTAGGAAAATATGAACCAATCAATCGGTTCTACACCATCGATTTAGTCTATCTACCGTTCAATCTTCCTTTTTCTTTTAAATCTTTTACTGTCAGATTTTTCGTTTCTTAAGATTGATAAACACAAATCTTCTTCTTCTTCGATTTTCAAACCCCTAATTCTTCTGGTAAGTCCTCTTTGTTACAGTTTTTGATCCAATGGATTTGAAATTTTTATTATAAATATAAATATAAATTTTTTTACAATATATATATATATATATATGTGTGTGTGTGTGTGTATATATAAAAACGTACTAGTTCAGAAATTTCTTTCTTACAATTTTTTTTCCTTGGTAGCCGTTCTACAGATTTTTGTGTCACACATTTTGTATTTTCTTAATTTTCGTATCTCAGTTCTTCGTTTTTCATTTTTTTTTGTTTAATATGTCAATAGTTTTCCAAAATCAGTGTCTCAGATCTTCGTGTTCATCTTTGTATTTTCAAAAATCAGTATCCATTTGTTATTGTAAAAATAAAATAAAATTTATATTCGTTTGTTTACAAAATTTCTCTCTTAGGTTTTCGTTCATTCTGTAAAAATTTTGTCTTTCACAAAACTTAAATCTCAGAGAATTTTTTTTAACTTTCAATTTTTGAATAACCCTAATTTGTTTTTTCGAACTTAAAAAAAAACCCTAATTTTTTTACTGACTAAAATCGTATTTCTTTTACTTGCATGCATCTTCATATATATAATTCTACATATTCTAACAATCTATTTCAAGATTATATGAATTGATTTGGGTGCTGGGCTTGAAAGAAATAAGCAGTAGACATATGTCTGTCCTGCAAACGAGCTTGCAGGTAATATCTTTTCTTTCTTTCTGTACATAGCAGTGCATAGTATGCACTGTGAGGGCTTTGAATAAATTTTTTTCTGATGGGATTTAAGCAAATGTCAAATCATTGCTTAAATATTTTTTTCTTCTGATAATATCTATACTAAATTGGGATATATAACATGTTTACTGTTATGGGTTAAAACCTCTAGGTTTGAAACTCTCATTTCTTTCTGAAATAGTATAAGGGTTGCTCTATTTTTCTGACTGCCCTGGATTATGTGATCAGTATATACATTTCTCAGATAAATAAGTATCTGACAAAATTGTGCTATATTTATTAATTGTTCTTTCTGTGAAATAGCATGCTCACCTACTCTGTTTTTGTAAAAATTATTTTCAACATGAGGTCACCATAACAAATGTTGAGCTGCTTGGACTAATTTTTTTGTTGACTATCTGATTTATGAAGTAAATATTAAATTTTTAAGACAGTCTTTTTTTGCTATAGTTGATTATACTTTATAAGGCTCAAATAAGTCATATCTATATCTGCCCTGTATGTCTATGTTTGATAACTGAGTACCTACCACTGTATGCATTAAACATTTGAAACCTTCACTTATCTACCACTTCTATAAATGGCAAATGTGACGCCCAAAGAATATGTCCAGTCCACCCAACCCATTCTGAGTCGCCAAATTCATGGTACAGAATCCAAATACAAACTTTTATATCACACGGTCGTGCAAAATACAACCACGTAACTGTGAGTGTCAATACAAATATGTAGAAAATATTAACATTCAAACTAAGTCCTCATTACAATTATTATCACACTATTTATCAGAAATAGTGAGGACTACTACTGCTCTAACTCGGACCATCACTCTGTCCCTCGACTAGTTCCTACGACATTCTCATTTCCTGAAGAGGACAATAGATGAAAAGGGTGACCTCAACTAGCCAAGTAAATAATATTATGACTAAGATAATGGGAAAATAAATTATCGTTAGTCTTCAACAATTCAGATAAAATATTATTGACAACAAGTTTTAGATCAATATTCGCAGCGAAAATAACAATTCATTAGAAGAGTTAAGTAGAGAATGAAGTCTACTATCTTCTATGATTTAAAAGTTCATCATCAATATTTTATCCCTGTAACATCAATTAATATACATCTCAAATCAAATATTCATCTTTGCACTACGGGCCAAAGATATTCATTTGTATCATCAGTGGTCATGTTCATCTCAACACCTGTCCATCTTTGCACTACGACCAAAGATATTCATCAGGTAATCATTCATCTTTGCTCTACAGGCCAAAGATATTCAGTTACATCACCTTTTAGGACTGAGGATGATGAAAAATATTTTAAAGAACGAATCCAGTGAGATAAAGGACAAAGATTAAGGATTCGCATTGTAGTTTATCCAAGTTTAAAAATACTCTATAATAATACTTTGTGGATCAAAATTTAAGAATAGAGTTGAAAACTTTGATCCAATCAAAGATAGGAACCATAACAAGCAACTTGGACAAATAGAAGAAAATTTAATTTTTCTATGAATAGTGCCGCATACGTGAATAGTGCCATATACGTGAATAGTGTCGTATACGTGAATAGTAACCTCGACGGAAAAGTAAGAATTTCATAATAAAACTCATGCTAATATTTTAGTATAATGATGTTGAGAAGAATAACATCATTTACGAAAGAAAATAACATCCCTTACCTCAAAAGAATAGTACTTCTGACTGGAATATCGAATATAAAACCGAAGAAAACTTGCACTTAATAGTAACACTCAAAGTATCTAAATACTAACAAAAATACGCTCGATAATATAGAGAGAGAAAACTTCTGATTCTGGTGTGATTTTCAATTCTAACCTAAGCACCCTATTTATAGGAAAAGCTTAGGATGCCAAAGTAGACTAAACTGCAGGCGGATGAATTTTCTCAGCATACAAGTTTTGAAAAATTTGCCTGGCTGCTTTCAATAGTCAAAAATCATAATTTTTCAACAAAAAAAACAAAATTGGGGCCCACCCATGTTTTTAATAAAAATATTTATTTTTGAAACTTCAATAATTCATAATAAATAACCCTTTTATCAGAAAAATACAAATGATATATTCTTTTCATAGGAAATTTAATTCTCTACAACTTTGTAGAAGGAAGTTTTTTTAAATTCCCAACCGAAAATGGCCGAAATCCACAAACTGGTGATTTTCCACAACAAAATACTGATAAAAACACCTTAACATTAATTCTTTCTTTTATATCCACAAAATAAATATTTCTTTATCATATAAATCAATAATTAATTATTTATAAATAATATCACAGAACTACAATATTGACAACCAAGCCCTTCCCAAGAAAGAAGGGGTCTTCCGATAAGGATTTCTCTTTACGGTGCGCAATTAAATAACCCCTCCTAGACAGAACTTCCTTAGACATTATCAATAATGCTATCTAATAATATTATTCAAATAATATGAATTATTGAGTTGATAATGTGAAATACTGTGTAGTGACAATTATTGAATCAATAATACAAAATATCAACGGTAGCAATTATTGAATCAATCATATAAAATAGCAACGTAGCAATTATTGATATAAAATATCAACGTAGCAATTATTGAACCAATAAAATATCATGCAATTATTGAATCAATAATATAAAATATTGAACAGTAATTACTGTAACAATTATTGAGTAAGTGACTTCTTACGTAAGAATCAATAATTCGAAATACTGTGCAATACCGTGTGCTACTGTGCAACAACGCGTATTACTGTATTTTTATCCCCGGTTATTTCAACAGTTTAACCGTAACAATTTTACCGTTATTTATAAAAAGGTTATTTATGTCGCTTTTTATATTCGACAGTTATTCCGTTGTGGGGCCCACAAATGGTTGTGCCGTCGTACGAATATTCCCCGACAACAAGAATATTCCACGACTAACTGAATATTCCCCGACAATAATGAATATTTTATAACTACTTGCTCATTTTGAAATATTTGCATATTTCATCCATAACTTTTCACATTTATCAAATCAACACCTTACTATTTTGAAATAATATATAAAGAAAATTAAATCATTATTCATAAAAGTTGGGGTCTTACAACCTCCCCTCCTTATGAAATTTTGTTCTCAAAATTGACGTGCGTACCTGGTATATCGAAAAGGTGAGGATACCTCGCTTTCATTTCCGATTCCAACTCCCAGGTCATTTTCTCAATTTCATGGTTTCTCCACAAAACTTTAACTTGATGTATGATTTTCGAGCGTAGGACATGCTCCTTCCTATCCAAGATCTTGACAGGTACCTCCTCGTACGTTAAATCATCTTTCATGTATTTACGCAACACGGATATGTGAAAAACGTTATGAACACGAGACATGCTTGGAGGTAAAGCGAGTCTATAGGCCACATTTTCAGGTAAAGCGAGTCTATAGGCCATAATTTCTACTCGGTCAAGGATCTCAAATGGACCAATGAATCGTGGATTGAGCTTTTCTCTCTTGCCAAACCTCGTAACTCCTTTCCACGGAGCAACACGTAATAACACATAGCCCCCAACATTAAATTCCACGTCCTTTCGATGAAGATCCGCATAACTCTTTTGTCGATCTTGTGCTATTTATATCTGTTGCTGGATCATTTGGATCTTTTCCGTAGTCATACGTACTAACTCCGGTCCCAACAATGTTGCTTCACCCACCTCATCCCAGCATACTAGAGAGCGACACTTTCGTCCATACAACGCTTCGAATGGAGCCACGCCTATACTTGCCTGATAACTGTTGTTGTAAGAGAATTCCACCAATGGTACGTACTTATCTCAACTCCCTTTGAAGTCTAGAACACAGAGTCTCAATAGATCTTCAAGAGTTTGAATAGTCCTTTCTGATTATCCGTCTGTTTAAGGATGATAAGCCGAACTGAATCGTAAATCCGTGCCCAGAGCTTTCTGCAAACTGATCCAAAATTGTGAAGTAAATCTGGGGTCACGATCCGAAACTATGGATACTAGGCATGCCATGCAATCTAACAATCTCATTCACGTACAATGAGCAAGACGTTCCTCTCGTATTGGCAAAAAATGAGCAGACTTGGTTAATCTATCAATAATAACCCAAATCGCATCTATGCCTTGAGAAACCTTGGGAAGACCCGTAACGAAATCCATCATAATGTGTTCCCACTTCCATTTCAGAATTTCCAGTGGTTGCAATAGACCCTTCGGCACTTGATGCTCCGCCTTTACACGTTGACAAGTAAAACATCTTGAAATAAAACTCCGCGATCTCTCTTTTCATATTGCTCCACCAAAATGTTTGTCGAAGATCACGATACATTTTGGTACTCCCAGGATGGATTACAAATGGTGTGCTGTGTGCCTCCATCATGATTCTATACTTCAAGTCGGAATAGTTAGGAACACAAAGTCTGGACTTGACTCGAAGTATTCCCTCTTCATCGATTCTTGCTTCTGGAATGGCACCTTCTTGCACCTTCTTCTTCATCTTCATCAGCTCCGGATTCTGTAGCTTGAGTCATCTTTAACTTCATCAATCAAAGCTGGTTCTACGCGTATACTTGATATCATCACACTCATTTCCCGCATATGATCTTCTACTCAACGCATCAGCTACCACGTTCGCTTTTCAGGATGGTATTGGATGGTATGATCATAATCTTTCAACAGCTCAAGCCAACGTCGTTGCCGCATGTTGAGTTCTTTTGAGTGAAGAAATATTTAAGGCTCTTATGATCCGTATAAATCTCTACTCTCTTCCCGTACAGGTAATGTATCCAGATCTTCAACGCGAAGACGACAGCTGCCAACTCTAGATCATGAGTAAGATAATTCCTCTCATATTCTTTTAGTTTTCGCGAGGCATAGGCTATGGCTTTCCCATGTTGTATGAAAACACATCCGAACCCTTTGCCCAAAGCATTACTGTAGATAACAAATCCATCCGAACCAGATGGTATTGTCAGAACAGGTGCCGAGATAAGTCTTCTCTTGAGCTCTTGGAAGCTCTTGGAAGCTCTTCTCGCATTCCTCGCTCCAAATGAATTTTGTATCTTTCTGAGTCAACTGAGTTAATGGAGTAGCAATTCGAGAAAATCCCTCTACGAACCTCCGATAATAACCAGCTAAGCCTAGAAAGCTTCGTACTTCGGTCACCGACTTAGGTTGCTCCAGCTTTGTTTTGCTTCAATCTTCGCTGGGTCAACAGATACTCCACGTTTTGATACCACGTGCCCAAGGAATGCAACTTCCTCAAGCCAGAACTCGCATTTCTTCAGCTTGGCATACAGCTTGTTCTCACGAAGCTTTTGAAGTACCAACTTCAAGTGGTGCTCATGATCTTCAAGGCTTTTAGAATAGATGAGGATGTCATCAATAAAGACAACAACGAACTGATCCAAATATTTCTTGAATACACGGTTCATCATATCCATAAAAGTAGCAGGAGCATTAGTCAATCCAAAAGACATGACTAGGAATTCATAATGCCCGTACCGAGTTCTGAAGGCAGTCTTCGGAATATCCTCAATTTTAATCTTTAGCTGATGATACCCAGAACGAAGATCGATCTTTGAAAAGAATTGTGCACCTTGCAACTGGTCGAACAGGTCATCAATACGAGGTAGCGGATACCTATTCTTGATGGTGACATGGTTCAACTCCCGATAGTCAATACAAAGTCGCATACTCCCGTCTTTCTTCTTTACGAATAAAATAGGAGCACCCCAAGGAGACGTACTAGGAAGAATAAAACCGATGTCTAACAATTCCTGTAATTGGACCTTTAACTCCTGAAGTTCAATAGGAGCCATTCGATATGGGATTTTAGAAATGGATTTTGTGCCGGGTTCAAGGTCAATAAAGAATTCAACTTCACATTCTGGGGGTAGACCGGGAAGTTCTTCGGGAAATACATCAGGAAACTCATTAACAACTGAAATATCATTCAAACCTAACGTATTCTGGTTTAGATCAGTGACATGTGCTAAGAAAGCTTGACATCCATTTTTTAATAAACGAATAGCTTTGTGACTTGAAATAATATTGACTGATTTTAGTGGTTTGGTAGTTTGGATTCGCACAACAGGTTGATTAGGAATATGAAAACTAACAACCTTACAAAAACAATCAATTTTGGTATGGTAAGTGGTTAACCAGTCAATTCCTAAAATCACGTCAAATGCAAGTATTTTCAAAGATATAAGATCGACAGATAAGGTAAGGCACCAATCTGAATCAAGCAGGATTTGTAAACTGTGGATGTAACAAAGGTTTCTCCCAACGGAGTTTCAACAGATAAGTCAAAGTCTAATTTATCAGAAGTCAAGTTCAAACGTTGAGCACAAGCAGGTGAAATAAAAGAATGGGTAGCACCGGTGTCTAACAAGGTGTAAACTTCGCAAGAGTTTTTGATTAGCTTACCCATAATCACCTCGTGTGGGTTCCTCGCATTTTGGGCTGTCACGACAAATGCTCTTCCAGGAATCACCGACTTTGACTTGTCCGAAACCGCCTTTGGAATCACCACCCCCGCTGGACTTGGTTTTACTAAAGGACAATCTCGAGCTATATGTCCTTCTTTTCCACAATTATAGCATGCTTTGAATTGTTGTGGGCAGTTTAGGCTGATGTATCCCTCTTTCCCGCATTTATAGCATACGACCGGTGGTCGTTCTCCTCCCCTAGAAACAGTTGATGCTGGTGCTGATGTTGACGTCTTCACGTTCTCATTATTATACCTTCTCTTCTTGAAATCTCCTCCCGATTCGCTTTTTCTACTATAATGGCCACGATTACTACCAGAGTGGTTACCGCTTCTGTCATACTTTCCTCCCCTCTGGTTGTCATTGCTCCGATGACTGCTGCCACCGGTACGACCTTGGTTGTTGTCCCTTGGTTGAATATAATCACTATCTCGTTCTAACAACTGAGCCCTATTCACTACATCCGAATATAGAGAAAATTTGTGAGAAATGAGGTACTGATGTATTTCGGGTTTCAAACCTCTCAGAAACATCTGCGTCATACGTTCCTCATTCTCTACCAAATGAGGTGCAAACCTGGACAACTCCGCGAACTTAGCCTCGTACTGGGACACAGTCATGTTATTTTGTTCTAGTCTGATAAACTCTACCTCCTTCATATGACGAATACTTTCAGGAAAGTACTTGTCATTGAACAATTTCTGGAATGCTTCCCAATACATTTTGAGTGCGGCAGGCTGTGTACACTTCACAGACTCCCACCAGTAATCTACCTCTTCACAGAACATAAAGGTGGAGAATGAAATCTTCTGTTCCTCCGTGCATCCCAAGACATCAAATATCTTGGTAATTTGCTTAACCCACGTCTTTGCCTTGATCGGATACGGCTTTCCCTAAAATTCTGATGGTCCCAACTCTTTGAAACTGCTTGGCAATGACAATTCGCATGTTGTTATTATCTCCACCTGTATTTTGCACACGATTCTCCCTCGTCTAGGTTTTGCATGAACTGCAAAAAACTTCTAAACATCTTATCGTTCATCGTCTGATCAGCATTGTTTTCAGGTTAAACATTGCCTTCTTGTTGCACGTTCTCCTGGTTGGTGATTAAAGGTGTCTCCACGGTCTCATTCACTTCATTGTTAACATTCTCAGCTGCCATTCTCAAATACTGCCATAAAACAAGGGTTAATTAAACAAATTAACATATCACATAATAACCCTATGCTCCGACTGACCAATTAAATACCACATAAGCTTAGGTAGGACACACTAGCAAAGGATTTACTCGTCTCTCCCCTCCTAGTTCTATTCCCAGATCTCCACCAGAGATCATATCCCTAAGATCTGATACCAACTGTGACGCCCCCAGAATAGGTCCAGTCAACTCAACCCATTCTGAGTAGCCAAACACATGGTATAGAATCCAAATACAAACTTTTATATCACACGGTCGTGCAAAATACGACCACACAACTGTGAGTGTCAATACAAATACGTAGAAAATATTAACATTCAAACTAAGTCCTCATTACAATTATTATCACACTATTTATCAGAAATAGTGAGGACTACTACTGCTCTAACTCGGACCATCACTCTGTCCCCCGACTAGTTCCTGCGACATTCTCATTTCCTGAAGAGGACAATAGATGAAAAGGGTGAGCTCAACTAGCCCAGTAAATAATATTATGACTAAGATAATGGAAAATAAATTATCGTTAGTCTTCAATAATTCAGATAAAATATTATTGACAACAAGTTTTAGATCAATATTCGCAGCGAAAATAACAATTCATTAGAAGAGTTAAGTAGAGAATGAAGTCTACTATCTTCTATGATTTAAAAGTTCATCATCAATATTTTATCCCTGTAACATCAATTAATATACATCTCAAATAAAATATTTATCTTTGCACTACGGGCCATAGATATTTATTTGTATCACTAGTGGTCATGTTCATCTCAACACCTGTCCATCTTTGCACTACGACCAAAGATATTCATCAAGGTAATCATTCATCTTTGCTCTACGGGACAAAGATATTCAGTTATATCACCTTTTAGGACTGAGGATGATGAAAAATATTTTAAAGAACGAATCCAGTGAGATAAATGACAAAGATTAAGGACTTCGCATTTTAGTTTATCCAAGTTCAAAAAGACTCCATAATAATACTTTGTGGATCAAAATTTAAGAATAGAGTTGAAAACTTGGATCCAATCAAAGATAGGAACCTTAACAAGCAACTTGGACAAATGGAAGAAAATTTAATTTTTGTCGTGAATAGTGTTGTATACGTGAATAGTGCCGTATACGTGAATAGTAACCCCGACAGAAAAGTAAGAATTTCATAATAAAACCCATGTCAATATTTTAGTATAATATATTGAGAAGAATAACATCATTTACGAATGAAAATAACATCCCTTACCTCAAAAGAATAGTACTTCTAACTGGAATATCGGATATAATACCGAAGGAAACTTGCACTGAATAGTAACACTCATAGTATCTAAATACTCACAAAAATACGCTCCATATTATAGATAGAGAAAACTTCTGATTCTGGTGTGATTTTCAATTTTAACCTAAGCACCCTATTTATAGGAAAAGCTTAGGATGTCAAAGTAGACTAAACTGTAGGCTGATGAATTTTCTCAGTATACAAGTTTTGAAAAATTGCTTGGCTGCTCTCAATAGTCAAAAATTAGAATTTTTCAACCAAAAAACAAAAGTGGGGCCAACCCATATTTTTAATAAAAATATTTATTTTTGAAACTTCAATAATTCATAATAAATAACCCTTTTATCAGAAAAATACATATGATATGTCCTTTCCATAGAAAATTTAATTATTTACAAATTTGTAGAAGGAAGTTTTTTCAAATTCCCAACCGAAAATGGCCGAAATCCACAAACGGGTGATTTTTCACAACAAAATACTGATAAAAACACCTTAGCACTAATTCCTTCTTTTATATCCACAAAATAAATATTTCTTTATCATATAAATCAATAATTAATTATTCACAAATAATATCACAGAACTACAATATTGACAACCAGGTCGTTCCCAGGAAAGAGGGGGTCTTCCGATAAGGATTTCTCCTTACTGGAGCGCAATTAAATAACCCTTCCTAGACAGAACTTCCTTAGACATTGTCAATAATACTATCTAATAATATTGTTCAAATAATATGAATTATTGAGTTGATAATGTGAAATACTATGCAGTGACAATTATTTAATCAATAATACAAATTATCAACGTTAGCAATTATTGAATCAATCATATAAAATAGCAACGTAGCAATTATTGATATAAAATATCAACGTAGCAATTATTGAACCAATAAAATATCATGCAATTATTGAATCAATAATATAAAATATTGAACAGTAATTACTATAACAATTATTGAGTAAGTGACTTCTTACGTAAGAATCAATAATTCGAAATACTGTGCAATACCGTGTGCTACTGTGCAACAACACGTATTACTGTATTTTTATCCCCGGGTATTTCAACAGTTTAACCGTTATTTATAAAAAGGTTATTTATGTCGCTTTCTATATCCGATAGTTATTCTATTGTGGGGCCCACAAATGGCTGCGCCGTCGTACGAATATTCCCTGACAACAAGAATATTCCACGACCAACCGAATATTTCCCGACAACAATGAATATTTTATAACCACTTGCTCATTTTAAAATATTTGCACATTTCACCCATAACTTTTCACATTTATCAAATCAACACCTTACTATTTTGAAATAATATATAAAGAAAATTAAATATTTATTCATAAAAGTTGGGGTCTTACAGCAAATACACAAACTCACTGCATATGTCCTTCACTTCTGCGTGTCTGCCTTTATCTGTCTGCATTTTCATTCAAATCTTTAAACTGTCTGTCTTTTTCAAAATGGATGAATTCTATTCCTCAAAACGAAAGTAGTAACCTCTGCTCTCTGAATTGCATTATGATATCTTTGCACCACAATTACTCACTACACCTGCACAAGTGAAATATAGGCACTTAACACACGACCTCATGCCTGGAATGGCTACCTCTTTTAACAACTTTTCTGACTTACTGGAGAAAATCAAAAATGTTTACTGGGATTGTTTAGTGATTTTTTCAAGTAGACAAATTTACCCTGCATTCATTGCAAGGTTCTATTCTCATATGACCATTGTTAGAAACTCATCTGGTCTCTTAACTGCTATCTCTACATGCATACAAGGTCGGGAATATATCATTGATGAACAACTGATTTTAAATGCATTGCATCTAAGCAATAGTATGTTAGAACTTTCAAGAGTCAATGATTATGCTCATCCAATAAGCATCTCTACCAGTAAGTGCATGACATTTAAACATAATCTGGCTACTGTTACTGATCAGTTGGTACCTGTTCAATTATTTGATAGACCATGCAAAGTAGGGTATGAGTTTTTCACTCCACAATGTCAATTTCTTGCTCGAATTTTTAGATACAATCTCATGCATGTCAGGGAAAATAATCTGTTCCATCCCTTTGATTTAGAACTGATAAAATGTATTTTGAATCAACATATGCCTTATCACTAGTAGAAAAAAATAAATAGATAACTTCTAAAAAACGTTGTAATAGGCTTCCCAAAAACGTCGTGGTTAGCAGTGTCATCTATTAGACACAAATAGACAACGTTTTTAAAACGTAGTCTTTTGACACATTAGACAACGTTTTTTTCTCTCTAAAAAACGTTGTCTATTTAACATATTACACAACATTTTTTTTCTAAAAAATGTTGTCTATTTGACACAATCCACAACGTTTTATTTTCTAAAAAATGTTGTGTATTCGACACATTACACAACAGTTTTTTTTCTAAAAAGCGTTGTCTATTTGACACAATCCACAACATTTTTTTTCTAAAAAAACGTTGTGTATTTGACACATTACACAATATTTTTTTTTAAAAGCGCTGTCTATTTGACACATTACACAACGTTTTTGGATCTCTACTTTAGCAAACAACAACATTTATTTTGTAAAAAAACGTTGCCTATTGACACATTACACAACGTTTTTTCCCTAACAAATGTTGTCTATTTGTTTTCCATAAGATAAAATACATGCATATATATAATTACTACTATATTGAATTACCAAACAAGTACCTACAATGTTGTGTCAGTACCAAACAAGGACTGCTAATGCCATGATATATAGCTAAAAAAGCTCTAAATTCTCATTTAAAGCCAAAATGTATCAAGCATTCTAAGTTTCAAAATACATCCACAATAATACCAAATAATTATAAGCATCATTTATAGCTGTTGCAAACATCATTCAAAAGTTATCCTCGCAATGTAGGAAAAAACTCTGTAAGCTCAAGTCTACAATACATTTGGAAGAGTCTTCAAACTGGTCATTATAGACCAAAACTGAAGCTCCAAATTTCTTTCCTGGTAAAGGTCAAGGAAGGAACTTAAATGCTCACCCTTTGTTATTGAAACGGCGTAGAAGGAACCACCTGTCAACTCCTTAAGCGCTAATATTCTCAATCTCTGCAGCTCTGTCCATTCTCTTGACAATGCCAGCTGACATTTCTTTTAATTGAGAATCTGAGTACTGTATCATCTCAATTAATGGGCCAAGAACACCTCTTTGAACAATGTGGACCTGCACTAACATTGTCTTTAATTAGCAGGACAAATATTACTCTAAAAATTCTTGACAAAATAGAAGTGGAGAATGACTATAACAAAAGATTAAACAGGATGAAACTGGTGGAACAGAGATTTTATAATGTTTATGTTTCTACTTAGCTACTAATTGAAATAACTTGGTTAAATGTGAAAATTAATCTCAAAACCTTGCAGTCTGTATAATGTCTTGGATTATTAAGATCATGAGTATTCTTCTTCATACTCCATACTATATAATGTCTTGGATTATTAAGATCATTAACTCTTAGAATATCTCAAACCTTTAACACTTAAAGCAATAAAGTAAACTTGAAAATGTAGTAATATCTTACCAATAGTGCGCATTGCCAAAGAAGAATGTACCAAAATGAAAGTAGAGCAACTTGCATCAACTTTAGCCATTTCTGCTGTTGCTACAGCACTTGCGGTAATGGAAAGACCTGGACAATCATAGCCCTGAAATCTAGAAGTAGTAAAATGCCTAACATCACAGATACTATGCTACACTAGAAACAGGAACACAAAACAATTACCTTTATGCTGGTGCTAGCAATGCACATGACTCCAAATTTTAGAACAACTTTAAATGGAAATTCTGCCTTCTCCCAATACTGTACCATCTCATGAGAAATGTTAAAACACGAGGGGAAAAGGTTTGACATTCATATAATTCATACAACTTGTGGTTCATAAAAAAGTTCAAAGTAACATGAACACAATATTTAGATGTCACACTGGTACTAAAATAATCTTACAACAATCTTCAAAAGGTGAAAAAGCTTGTACCAGACAGGAATAACTAAAACAGTTTATTAAAAACGTAAAAGAGCAAAAACTTAATTCGATTCATCAAAAGTTAGGTATCAAACCTTTCCAGTTGATTGTCCATATCCAGAGTAATCATACCTAGGGAAATATCATATAAAAAATAGCACATACAAATTAGTCTAGAAATAAGTGTGTATTATTGATTAAAAAGTATAAAATAAACAATAACATGGATTGTAAAAAAAAATCGACTAAAAAGGCAGTCTAAGAAAATAACTAGCTAATTGCTCACTATATACACATATTCAGACATGATTGAGGAATTTTATATGCTACAAGATACCCAATAAGCTATATATAAAAATAAAAAAAATAAAAAAAAGAGAGAAAAATTCACCCTTGGGTTATGAATATAATCAAATAGATTTGTCAAATTTTTAGCTAATGAATCTATCATGTTTAAATGCCCCAAAATATAACAATCAAGAAACAAAGAGAAGGGTAAGAATTGATAGATTATTACCTCTGAAATATGGCTTTAGTAAACCAGGAAGCATGAGTGTTAGGTGGGCGCAGAGTAATTGAATACCCACCTTTTAGAATCTGATCTTTGGCAAATTTAAGGTGAGAAATGAAGGGTTCCACTAGCCCAGAAGCTAATTTCTCACTCTTTCCCCCAGAAAAAACCATAAGATTGCATCTTTATATAAACCCACAAACAAAGAAACACAGTTATTAATCAGTACACCAAAAAGACTCTCGAGGATTCAAAATTTATGTAAAATTATAGAGAAAAATCACATCTTTATATAAACCCACAAAAAAAATAGGTTTTGTTAAGTACACTAAAAAGACTGTCAAGATCCGAAGTTTATATATAATTATGGAGAAAAAGAGATAGATTTTTACCTTAATTTGGTTGGAGTAAGTTGAAACAGAATGTCTCAGAGAGAAGAAGAGAGAGACGTTTGGTTTGAAGGAAAAAAATAACCTAAGGTTACCTAACTGAATGCAATATAATACTAGGGAAACTGTGAATGTAGTACAAAGTTTCTCCTCATTAGCTTTATGGGTTACCATCTGAGGAAGCTGCGATATCTCCAAGTCATCCTCTTTCATGCTGACACAAACAATTCCAGTTCCATGCTTCATAAAAAAGCCATAGACTCTGGCGTAACCTTTGATGCCGCCATTATAAGATCTCCTTCATTTTCTCTTTCTTCATCATCTACGACCACCACCATCTGCAATATCGATATGAAGTAGAGATAATGATTATGAAAACAGTGAAGTACAAAACTCATTGCAAAGTTTCACAATATGACAGTAGACTAAGAGACGACCAACCTTTCCTTGACGAATATCTTCAATGGCCTCTAGAATGGATGAGAAACCAACCGTGGGGTGGTCCAAATCAAACTCATCACTGATAATGGGAAAACCACTGGCTGTAGGAGTGGTTTCTACTGCAAGTGTTCCTAAAGCTATTGAATTAGGCTGTATCTCAAGCATCATAAGAACAAACCTTGATTAAACAAAGAAAAGATTAAAGTTGAATTCAACTACTCAAGTTTTTGAGCCCGAATGATGGTTACATGCTATGCTATGTAAAATACTAGGGAATACTTGTGCACCAGTACCATACTCTCTCGAATAGACAGGCAACCCCAGCTCGTCATTGTCTTCGACAGTGTCACGCCCATCATCTTGCAGGTTATAACGCTTAAAAAACTATGGAAAAGTACCTCATATCTCCACTTACACAAATAACATATAGTGGAGATCCATCAAAAAACCCATCTTCAAAATCCCAAACTTCCCCAGACACCAAACAAACAAAGCTAGACCGAAGAATAATGCAGATATTAAAAACAAAGACTTGTCTCTAAAATATATAGAGACAGTAAAATATGATTATTACACTTCAACTTTGCACAGAATAATTACTTAATAACACAAATATATATATAAAAAATCGACTCCAAAAAACATGTGGGAATCATTGAAATAAAGGATGCCCATATGAGAGAGTGTGTGTGTGTGTGTGCATTACAACTTACAACAGTAACGTGATCTTTCATTTTCATACAACTTTAAATAACACCCACTTCACAATAATATTCATTTAACAGTTAGATCACATCAATAAATACTCTATATTACTGTAAATCACTACTATAAATCATTAATTTCTTAACAATTTGAATAGTCAAAACAATTTAAAATTCCAAACTTTCGCATTCATTGTATCGTGTTCCTGGTGTAGATATTTTTGAGATATGCAAACGAAATCATTATATTTGGCCTCACAACCTAAACTCATCTAAAAGATTATTAGTTAAAATTAGCAGTCTAATTTGCATCGAAGTGTAAAATCAAAAGTTTGGCTTTAGGCCAGTTATTATTTTCAGAACGAATGCTGTTATTGCAGAGAAATTTTTGTATATATGTGTGCATACAGAATAAAATTTTGTCAATAATAATAAATACAACCACACCAATAATATTCCCCTTTCATCATCTTAGGGTTAGGAATGTAGAAACATTCTTTTGTATACCCCAATTGATTGTCCTTTTTGTGTATGTATGATGTTTAAAATTAAGAGATGCACAAACTAAATCTATATGTAAATTATTTACGAATACAAAACATGAATGTGAAACTGATATCGAAGCAAGACTTGAAAGTTATTTTATTTACAAAATTGTGACTAGAAAATACCTTTAGTTTCGGCAATGGGGCTAATAAAGGAGAAAATTGTTGAGATTGGAGTTGAGGATCGAAAGGCGGCCCTCGCGGGCATAAGACTTGAGAGCAGTATCGATGACATCCGCAATAAGCTCCTCATTAACAACAAAACGGATCGGACCAGCGCTACCAATCACCGTTATGCTTATGAGAAGGAAGTTTTTTTTTGCTGCAACGACGACCTGATTCTTCTTTACAAGATCTGAAGGAGAAAACAGAAGAAACTAAGATTCCCCTTGAAGGGAAGGGGGGATTATTAACCAATAACTCAAGATTTCCACTATTCACAATCGAATTCTTCAGAGAAAGGAAAAAAATTTGAGAGATTACGGTTTGAAAATGGCGATATGAGAGAGGAAAAAAAGAAAAATAAATAAAAAACACAGAAAATGTGGTTAGGGTTTGATCTTGTTTTGTTGTTCTTGTATAATCAGAAATGTGAGAACTAGAGAGAGCGCTTAAATTTAGCGCAGGTATACCTCCGTGTTTTATTAATACACAACGTTTTCTTAAAAAAATATTATAACTTTAAAATCAAAAATTGGCCCTTATAAATCCACAACGTTTTTACAAATCAACTACAACGTTTTGTCAAAAAGGTGTCGTGCTAAATAAAAACCACAACATTTTTTTATAAAAATGTTGTCTATTAAGTGTCATCTTTTTACTATTTTGTAGTAGTGTATAATCTCCCATACTTTCTGTTAAGTTCTTTTGAGCATTACTATCTTGGTTTTGGTCTTGTCCTCACTCCTATATTTCAACATCTTAGTATAAATGTGCGTAATCATCAAACACAGTATGTGAAAAGTAGCAATATTGTCTCACACCTAAATCTGCCCCCAAAACCACTCATGATATTTGATCCAGAAATAACTGAGTCTCCCGAACCTCACCAGAATCTACTGTCTCAAATTGATGCCTTAAATAGTTTAACTCAACTTTCTTTAAAAAATCAAAACAATCTATTGAGTTAAATATAGTCCCTTCAATTTCCTGTTCATCACCTTAGAGATATGTTATACGTGTTGATGGAGCTTCAAAAGATTTCTGTATCATCCTACCACCTCTCTGCTAGCACAAGCTCAGCTCAGGATGCTCAGCCTGCCCAGAATCCTACAGAAGATCCTCTTCCCTCTCTTGGGTTACATTTCTCCCATGATCACTTATCTGAATTCTAACTATTTAGGGAGGACTGTATAACTATATATATATATATATATATATATATATATACACACTATAACTAACTATTTTGGATAACTGTACTTTAACACTAACAAATACTAACTATGCATGATATATTTCTTACTAATGTTTATCTTTTCTAACATGCTCTCCTGCAGGTTATTAAAGAATTTTATTTAAATACTGACTTTTCTGCAGGTTCTGAACAACTCTTCTATTCCCCACTTTTTGTAATGAAAAAGGGGGAGAAGAAAAATATAATTAACTGCTCTTTACATTGCAGTGCTACACTTTACACTGCACTACTATATTACCGTTGCACTGCAACTTTTGATGAGCTAAATATTTTTTTGAAAAATTACAGATTTTTAAAAATTTTAACTCATGAAGTTACTAAGGGGAGCAGTTATAATAGAAAATATTTTTAGTTTGTTGTCATCATCAAAAAGAGGGAGATTGATAGGTCCTTCAAACTAATCAGTTTTATTTTGATGATGTTGATGATAACAAACTTAGTAAATAGGATTAAAATAAAATAGGTAGAATCCTCTCTATAGGATTATTATATAAATTGATTTTAAATATCCTATATTATTCCAATCAAAAATATTTTTCATCCTAAAATTGAATTTATTTTTCTTGACATTGAAAAATTAATTATCAAGTGTTAATTAAATTAATTCAAATATTAACATTTCCTAGGGCAATGGGATTCCTATTCTTTTCTAAAAATCTCATTGGGCAAAAATATTACAAAAACTTATATATATATATATATATATATAATATAATATATATGTATAACTTAATTGTGTGTGTGCAAGAAATCGTGTGTGTATGAATGTTTGCAAGAAAACCATTTGTGTGTGTGAATGTAAAACCGTGTGTATGCAAAGTGATGTGCATAGGCTGGAAGTTAATTGCATGCCCAAAGAAAAAGGAAAGGGTTGACCTTTGCATTTGAAAATAACTTGGCTAAATTGTTACTCAATCCGTGTGCCTTAAATTGATGCGAACCATTTAATCTTTTATCCTGCAATTTGGACCATTGGTTCAAAATCAGATTTCAAAAATTACTATTTTGCCATCAACTTCAAAATCCTATAAATAGGAGGCTTTTCCTTTATTCCAAACTTACCAATTCATAAAGCAAAGAAAAGCTATATCTCATTGCTTACATTTTCTCTCTGCAAAAGCTTTCTCTTCATCTTCTAATTCAAAGTTCTATTTCTTGAAAGAAGATAAAATTGGTCAAAGTAGTTGATATAAGTCATTAAATTACCGTATTTTCATTATCACATATCTGCTTATATATATAGATATATTAAAGATAAATTGTTATACAAATTTATATATATCTATATTTAATCTATCAAATAATATAAAAAGTCCGTACTTAGATACCGATATAATTCGGAAGAAATTTCTCTTCCGGACAGTCTTTAAAATCGTAAGTGGATTTTTAATAATATAAGATACATTATATAAGTATTGAAAAATATTTATATAATTATCAGATTGTGAAACAAATAATTTGGTCAGTACTTAGATACCGATATAATTCGGATGTTGTTTCTTTAAAATTCTCCAAAACGGTCTTTAAATCCTGAGTGGCCAAATTTTCACAACATAGATCAAATATAATATAATATATATACGTGGGTGAAACAAAAATTTATAATACTTAATTTTTATACACATTTATATATATATATATATATATTATTATTTATATTTAATCTATCAAATATTATAAAAAGTTTGTACTTAGATACCGATATAATTCAGAAAAAATTTCTCTTCCGGACGATTTTTAAAATCCTAAGTGGCTTTTAAATAATATAAGATACATTATATAAGTATTGAAAAATATTTATATAATTATCAGATTGTGAAACAAACAATTTGATCTGTACTTAGATACCGATATAATTCGGATGTTATTTCTCTGAAAGTCTCCGAAACGGTCTTTAAATCCTGAGTGGCCAAATTTTCACAACATAGATCAAATATAGTATAATATATATATGTGGGTGAAACAAATTTCATCAAGTATTATTTATTTGATAATTCTGTTATATTTGATAACTTTCATAACAAGTATCTCAGTCACAAACTTATTTATTCACAAAAATACTTGTTGCATTAAAAGTGATTTTATATGGTTTTCTAAACTCAAAGTTATATCTGTTCAAACCATAGCAACACACTCTTTATAAAGAAAAAATCTTTTCTAGAATTGTTTAAACCATAGAAACGCGTTCTATTTTAAAAGAAAAGAAAATCTTTATAAAACCGCATCAATTTACATATCTGCTTATCTGAAGCATTTCACATAAAAGTCTTGAACTTTTATTTGATATTTGATCTTAAATTATATATCTGCTTATCTGAGAAGTATCAACTATAAAAGTTATTTAAACTTTTATAAATCTGTACTAAACTATATCTGCTTACTTTAAGAAGCAAAATCAAACTATCTATTTGTAAAAGAGAAAAAGGGTAGAGTCAGTTTATTTTATGTATCTGTGAGAAAGACAAAAATTCTTTGACCAAGACCAGAGTCTTAGAGAGGTCAGCTGGGAGTTGGGTCTCTAGTGTACTTATGAGGTGAGGAAGAGATTGTTGTTTCAAGACCAGATTATAGAATAGTTCTGAACTCAAAAGAATATACAACTAAGCTTGAGGAAGGAACTGGGAGTTCGCTGTCTAAGATAGTTAGTTCTGAATAGTTGTAAGTTGATCAATAAAACTTTGTAAAGGTTTCTCTATCTAGTGAAGGAGCATTTATTACTGGGGGTAACAGGATCTCAAGCCTTAGAGATAAGTTTGAGACTGGACGTAGAAATATACCCAAACTGTATATTGTGAACCAGATAAATCTCTATACATTGTGTGATTAAATTTTCTAAATCCTGCATATTAATTTTTGATATTATAAATTAATTTGCTAAAATTCAAAAAGGCCTAAAATAATTTTTAAACAGTAATAATCTATTCAACCCCCCTACTAGATTATTATTGGACTTTAAGTAGAGCTCCTAGCCGCCATCGAACAGAAGAGGAATCAGGCGAGTAGACAAATAATACTCTGGCCCGGTCGGTGCACCATCCTCAAATCCCTCAACCAGATTCTCAGCAATATAGGGGACCCATAGTACGTTAGATGTGGACAACAACTCCAGCTGGAGGCAGGCATGGGGGAAATCCACCGGAACCAGAACCTCTAATAATGTGGATTGATGCCATCTACGACACCGAGGGTAGGTGTCTAAGCCCAGAACAGTGAGAGGTCGGAGGCAAGGGAACCTCTCGTAAGCCCAGAACTGTCAATTCAAAGAACCCGACAATAGTCATGAAAAGGCAAATCAAGATTCAGAGAATCATAAATCGGTCATGATGACTCATCAAGAGAAACGGGTAGAAGCCGAGCCAAGCATCGGTGACTCCCTTTGAGCGTAACCGCGTCCCATGAAGGAAGATAGCGAATGTGAAAGATCCCCAATTGTAGTTCCTAATGTGTTCTACATCCCGAACAGCCCCTACCAAGTTAAAGGGAACAATGGAGGAGTTATTCGCAATGAAACAACCCCTCATGATGGTCAGGAATAGATGCCATAAGATGCGATCCCTCTCCACCAAATCATCATGCAAGGGCTCCTGTAGAGTACCCTGAGCTGTGTCCACGCTCAGAGAGCCTGATCGGATACTACGAGCCTTGAAGGCTCGCTCCCAAAGAGAGAAACCTAGAAAAGCGAGAACAGTAGTGGCAGTGATATGAGCCTCCAAAGGCACCCACTCCCCACCAAACTCTAAGCCAGTAATATACTGCCAGTCCATCGGCATCATCACAACCTCGCAATCCAGCAGATGGTGGGACTGACTCTGTTCGAACCATCTCTTGGACAGAGCTCAGAGATAGCCCCAAGGGCAACGGCGTGGGGCGATTGTGAAGAAGGCCTGAAAACCCCAGGAATCCACCCGAGCCTGATACTCAAGGTGAAGCAACTGATACAAAGAGAATATATTGAACTAATTACACCTAGAATGGGTAATCTCTGGGACCTGTATGGACATCAAGCTTAAAACCCGATTGTTGACAAGAATGGAAAATTAAAGCAAATCAATATAGAAAACTTCAGTACCTCATTCGCCTGCAAATAAGCAGACGGATGGCGGCTCAAACAAGTGCCCAGCAAATCAGGGATAGAGACCTGGATATCAGGAAGGAATATGGGAGCAGCCAGAGAATGGACTTCATCCTCAAAGCCATTGTACCCCTTAGACATCTCAATCCTATCCTCATTCAAGAGGACGATGTACTGCCTCTATCAATTCGATTAACCTGCTGCGTAATCTGTGGAATAGGAATATCTGAAGCGGGCTTTCGACGACGAACCCCTGATGAACTCCTACAGGAACCAGAACTGCTAGGTTTATCTGACTCCATACCTGGACAATAAGTTCATGGGAATTAGAATGAGATAAGGTGAGTCTCTATCTTCATTTCATTTTAATCACGATAACTTAGAGACATTAGACTCCTAGGAATTTAATTTGGGTCATAGAATCATGCATGTCCTATATGTGTCTCAAATAGATGCATACATCATTTTGACATAAATATCCTAGCATAGCTAAGCTTGTATATAGGATCCTGTCATTTAACTCATGAATTTTTTTGCTAGAGTCTCCTTTATAATATAGACTATCCACGTGCACGTAGGCACACATTAAACCACCCTATGAGGGTACATCATCACAACCAAGCAGCTAAATAGCAATTTAAATAGTTTTTCTAATGCATTGTTAGAATACATGTCTAGATCAACTATCAAATCAAAATATAGTGCATTTATACGGTCCATATGATGATATGTAAGCATTCATTACATCATAACATTCCCATAAAGCTATTTATGCATACATATTATGTTTAATGAAGAAAGTACAGTAGAACACCGATTAAAACGTGAAAAAGTTAGATGTTTACGTTACCTGTAGTGCATAGAACGAGCGTACGGTAGAGGAATTCCCAAAATCAAGCCCGATTTGAGTAGATCTGAGAAGAAGGCTAGGATTCTACAAAGAGAATGAAAGAAAACTTGAATTAAATGAGTGAATATGAGCCTACCTAGGGGTATAAGGCAAATCTCGTTTAGCCTCAGACACACCTGCTCCATCCGCAGTTGTATCTGAGGCTGCCCTAAGTGGGCCCCGTGGCATCCCGTTTGGTAAAATACAGTCCAAAATGCATTCTTACGGATCTGAAACAAAGTAGTCATGAAGAAAGGTGCCCTTCCAGGTCATTTTAAGCTTTAAAAACCCTGAAGACCTCTGAAAAAAGGGGCCGAAACCTAGCGAGAATCAAAAACCCTGTTGTGGAACGGTGGAAGACCAGAAAGTCAGTCAAAATTAGTAATCCATCTATGAATCCATCGGCCTTAACCCCGGTGAAGATACCGACTCAACCCTGATATAAAATCCATCGGCATTAATCCCGGTGAAGGTATCGGCTCAACCCTGATATAGAAATCGTCGGTATTAACCCCAGTGAAGGTATCGACTCAACCCTAGATATAGAATCTATCGGCATTAACCCCGATGAAGGTATCGGCTCAACCCTGGTATAGAATCCATCGACATTAACCCCAGTGAAGGTATCAGCTCAACCCTGATATAGAATCCATCGGCATTAACCCCGGTGACGGTATCGGCTCAACCCTAATATAGAATCCATCAGCATTAACCCCGGTGAAGGTATCGGCTGAACCCTAATATAGAATCCATCAGCATTAACCCCGATGAAGGTATCGGCTCAACCTTGATATAGAATCCGTCGACTATTAACCCCGGTGAAGGTATCGGCTCAACCCTGATTTAGAATCTGTCGGCATTAACCCCGGTGAAGGTATCAACTTTGTAATGACCAAGAATTCTAAGTCATTTTTTAAATAAATATATTAATTAAATATTAATGCTATTAAAAAACCTTGTGGAATATTGTGAATGATATGTGATTATATTATATAATGATATTTGTCAATGATGACAAATAAAGTTAGGACATTTGTGATATATGTTTGAGACTAAATAAATGTATACATTGTAAATATGTATATATAGTTGTTTATAATATTAAGTGAAACAACAAGGAAACTTATAACCTAATATGATATATATTAGGAGTGGAAATTAAATAACCTAAGAGTTATAGTAATTAAAGTATGCTAGTATGTAATTTATATACTAGTACACTAACCCTAGAGATTTATTTCATATATCTTAATTAGTTAATTTTATAACTTAATTAAAGCAAGTCTAATTGGATAATAAAATTAAGTATACATGTGTAAGTATTTAAACTCTAAAGGATTGGATGGGAAACCCTAATTAACTAAGTAGGGTAAGATAAAATTAAGACTTTGAGCCATGTTAGTTTATATAGCCAAACAATTATTTAGGAAGCCAAAAAATAATTAAAGGAATGGCACAATCTTAGCCCACTTGAAGAGGGGCATTTTAGTCATTTGTTTAAATATAATTTTGCAAGAAAAATAAATCTAAAATAGGAGAAAAAGGGGGATAGGGTAGCAATTTAGATGGCAAAAGGGGGAGGAATGTGATTTTTATTTTATTTGAAAGTAAGTTCACTAACTATCACCAAATGCTCTAGGTGTCAAACCATGAACCAAGCCAACACTTATGTTTTAACTTGCAAGCAACATGGGTTGGTATTTGTGATGATGAGTGAGAGAGAAAAGATTGCAAGTATTACAATGTATATACATAATAAAAAAAGAAGAGAACATATCATTTCTCTTACTTTCATTTCATTTTCTCTTCCAAGTTGCTAAGTTAAAAGAAAAAGAGAGTGAGAGAGAGCAAGGTGGGTCACGACAAGGAGGAGAGAAGGGAGAAGAGAAGCAAGATGTCATGCACCCTAAACTTATCTCCTACTTTGGAAGAGTTAGAAAAGTAGCCCACAAAACAAAGTAAGTATTAAAAGTCCTTAACTTTGTATTCTATATGAAGTTTTATGTTAGATCCTTGGAGTATTGTGTTTTAAATGGCTAGAACCTTATAATAAGGTTAGATCTTATATAAAACGTGTTTAACTTGATGATTCATATGAGTTTGTATTGGAAATTTTGGAAAAAGAAAGCTAAAGGAGTTTTTTTTTGGAAAATTATTTTTAAAAAATGATATATACTTCTCATTTTCAAATCTAAAAATGATATATGTGATTTTCTTGTTTGGTATGCTAGATCCATGAGTTAGGGGCAAAGCCTATTTGGAATCATGCAAATATGTTAAAAAAATTAGCAAGTTATGAAATAATTACAAAACACTCCAACAATGGAAAACATGTTGTTGACCCTCCACTTCTGGGCTGTTTTCCGTAACCAAAACAGATCCAAATTAGATTTTTGATAAATGAAAATTGTAGTTTGGGAAGATACATATCCAACAAGACCAACTGGACCTAAATCAGAGTTGTAGATTTCGCTTTATGAATGTCGACGTAGGGGAAAAAATACGGGTCGAGTTGGATCCGAATCTTTCTCTTTTCCTAAGTTTTGTTTTCTACCCTTATTTTATCTGTTTTGACAAGGGTGAGGGTTTTTTAGGTACATGCCTACATGTATCATGTCGACGATTTGAACGTTTTACAGAGTCACCAGTTAGTAAATTTGAAATTGTTGTACCAACTCAACCGAGTTTTGTTTGAAAGTAGACCCAATTGCTGAACACTGTCGAAATTGAATCTTTGAAACTGAAGTTCTAATTTCAGGGGCTTGGTTAAGTGTGGGGAAGGTGTTAGGCACCCCATAACTCCCGTGAAAATATAGTACCGCATTTTTTCAATATTTCCCTTTTTATTTGCAATGTATGTGTGAATGCTGGAAGAAAATTGGGCCTACGATTGATTTAATTTGAAAGTAGTGCCTTGCTTCGTTGAACATATATACGAAGGGTTTGATTTGATTTATAAAAGTTCTTTTTAGACAAGATATGAAAGTGATGTTTTTGAAAGAAATGATTTTCAAACCCTTACGCTCTCATAGGAATAGAAGCCTGTTGATACTTCCATTTTATCTTTTTAGCCTTTGGGCTCAATTTGAATGGTGATTGTCGGGCCGCGAAGCATCCTCGACCACAAAATATATACAAGTGCCGGTCTTCTCATTGGCATAACAGCCATCGGAGTGACTCTGGCCGACAAACTATTATTTCACTTTGTTGAGACCTTAAATTCGGATAACCGTTTTAAGGTCATTTAGATGTAGATTTTTACAGAAAAATTGGCAGGGTACATTTGTAAAGTGGAGTTTGTCCATCGTGGAAATCAGATTCTGATCAGTTTGATCATGAATCCCACGATTCCTAGGCTCATAGAGAGAGGCCAAGAAAACCTGCACAGCTCAAATATGCACCGAAAATGTATATCTACATCCAGATGTCGCAAAAAACCAAGGATTCATCAGTCAAATCCTGGCATGCGCATAGCCAAAGCATCTCGATCCCACTAGATAGCGATCTAGGGGTCGCGAGGTTGCTTTAATAATGAGCAAAACTAGAAAAACTGCTATATTTAAATAAATCTCAACCATTCTAGCTTCCCGATTCTACTAGACCTATTTTGAACCGTTTGAAAGATAGATTTGGCTCGATTTAAAGAAATCTAGTTCTCCCAAATAGATGCCAGAGCCAATTCATATCGAATGAATATTTACAGCAGAAATTTGATCACAATGAATAAAGGATATATATATATATATATATATATATATATATATATATATATATATATATACACGAAAGCTATAGAGGGCTATGGGTTTTAACTCACAGGCTCATACTGGAATGTAAAAATATATACATTTATAAAAGCTGTAAAAACAAACAGAGTAATCCAGGCTTGACAGAATAGAAATATATATATATATATATATATATATATATAAGTAAACAATATCTGACTTTTACTGTTGCAAACAGTATTTGACCTTTACTATTACAATAGAATCTGACCTTAACTTTAACTAAGTAAATAATTACAAACTACTTTTGACTAAATGAAAAAACTTTCGGCTGCTTTAGACATATGGCCGACATACTGATTGAGCGCATAGAGGCTCAATTTGCAGAATCTTTTGACTAATCCTGAAGGATATCTGCATGTGACTGAAGGCTACTTTTGGTGGGAAAGTAGGAGCATGATAAGGCGAATGGGTCCTAAGCATCTTGCAAATTAATGCTGCCATAAGGGTCATTGTCATCATCTTCTTCTTCAGCTTTACTGGTTTTCTTGGAGGAAGAAGACGAACACTCACTAGCTTTAATTTCTTCATGAAGCTGATTGACTCTGTCTTGGATGGCTTGGGCTAACTTTTGTAACTCAAGACTAGAACACTCTTTAATTTTTGAAAAATCTAAAGAGGCAGAAGGACGAACTTCTTTAGATTTAGATTTACTGGAAGAACCTTTCTCAGGGATAGATTTAATAGGATTGGAGGGAAATTCTTTTTGAACTTGACCTACAATTCTGTTAACATCAAATTTATCCCACCATTTAACAAAGAAAATTCGGGTGACCATGGAAACTTCTTGAGTACTGACTTTACTGGCCACAAAGTTAATGGAGGATTGAGAAGGAGACTGAAAAACTGACTCTATGACCTGGTGTTTGAAGATTATACTGCCATTTTAAAATCCAAGGAATCTTATATTTACTAGAAAACTGGAGCAGTATGGGGATACCTTCAAACTTTGGATTATATTGACTATGATTTGCAAAGTGATGAACTTGTAACTGAAGCAAATATGGGAAAATATCGAAGGAAGGGCCATAACGAGACCACCAAAGAATAAACCAGAAGGGATTTGACTCTTGAATTTATGATCAAATTGAATAAACCATGAATGGTTGAAAGCTTGGTTTTGATAAAGGAAAATATTATGTCAGGCTTCAATATAATCATTAAAACAAAAATAATGATTTTGACTAGCAATTGGACTAAGATCCGAAGGATGCTTTCCCCAATCAGATTGAGAAATAATCTATTTAATATAAAGTGAATGAAAAATGATTTTTGAGGAATCATTTTTATCATAAATGGGCTTAATAACAATTGACTCGATTTGAAGAAGGATGTCCTTATAAAAGGTAAGTGATTTATTAGCAGCAAGAGGAAGGAAATGCCATCCAGTTGGGAAGAACTGGGCAGCCAAAATAACTGGATCATTCTTGGGTTTCATGATTGTTTCGACATGAAAAAAGATTGACTTGATAATTAGGAATATATTACGAGTTTTGACATTTAGGAACATTTTGCTGGGGTGAACAAAATGGATCG
This sequence comes from Panax stipuleanatus, assembly GCA_020205555.1. Lineage (NCBI taxonomy): Eukaryota > Viridiplantae > Streptophyta > Magnoliopsida > Apiales > Araliaceae > Panax > Panax stipuleanatus. The sequence continues at coordinate 79,453,993 of CM035124.1, read as the reverse complement.
ATAGGGACTGGTTTACTAGCTAAAACCGTATTATACGGCCTTGCAACTGAACCAAGTATATGATATCGATTAACTAGATCCACTGAAGGGACTGGGCTAACTGGATGAGAGATCAAAGAGCCTTTGGGCTGATTACTAGGGCCTGAAGGGCGACCCAAACCTCGAGAAGAAGAACCTCCTCAAATACTCATTTAAAACAGTAGGGGTACTCAAAAGAGCTTGCCATCTAGCAAAAGTTTGCTTAGCAGCGATATTTTCAACATCTTTATCAAGAATGTATTTTGCTGATTTACAGTCTATTCTAACTAGAAATTTTAGATTTAACAAATCACTTTGAAATTTATTAATATATAAAACTAAAGAAAAGATTTCTTTTTTAATAGTACTATAACTTAATTGTGTAGGAATTTCATACGCCAGAATGAAATCGAACAATTTGTTCAAATGAAGTGAGAGTTAACTTTTGTTTTAGAATACCTCCGAATCAAAATTTAGAAGCATCGATTTCAACAATTTTGAATGCAGATTCATTACAAATGTCAAGGCAAGGCAAGGCAAGGCAAGGCAATACCTTAACATACTTTTTAACTTGTTGGACGATGGAAGTATGTTCATCTGTCTAAGGAGGTGGATTGTTTTGTAAACGTTGAAAAAGAGGTTTACAAATTTTTCACAAATTTTTATAAAATTTACCTACATAATTGAGAGATCCTAAAAATCGCTGAAGTGAAGTTTTATCAATGATTTTATTAGGAAATCTGTCTGCAAGTTGAATAACTCTGCTGAATAGGACAAACCAGACCATGATTAATGTCATGACCTAGGAATTTGACTCTAGATTGGAAAAGACTACATTTAGTAGGAGATAAAACAAGACCATTGACTTTTATAGTTTTGAAGAACGAATTTAGATGTTTGTGATGTTCATCAATTGACTTAGAAAAGATGAGAATATCATCGATATAAACAATAATAAAATGACTGAAACGATTTAAAATATCGTTGAGGATATTCTAAAATTCACTGGGGGCATTTTTGAGGTCGAATGGCTGAACTATCCATTCTTAATGACCAAAAAGAGTGATAAAAGCAGTTTTATACCTATCACTGGAATGAATACTGATTTGCCAAAATCCTAACTTAATGTCAAATTTACTGAAAATGGTGGCATTACTAAGTCTACATATTAAATCATCTTTGTTAGGCAATGGGTACCTAATCCATTCTAAAACTTTGTTTAGAGGTTTATAGTTAATAACAAGTCTAGGGACACCTCTTTCCTTTTCTGCTTCGTTATTAACATAAAACGCTGGGCAGGACCAAGGTGACTTACTGGGTTTAATTAAACCTTTACTGTGTAAATTATTAATATCATTTTTATAAAGCTCCATTTGTTGATGATTCATTTGTATAGGTCTAGCCTTAGTAGGAATTAAATGTTCTTTGAATTCCTTAGCATAAGATAGTCTTACAACATGCTTTCTTCTATGCCAAAAAACATTAGGTGAATCAGAACAAAGGTTTTTATTCATAAAATTCTTAAGATCTTCAATCTTTTCTTAAACTTTTTTATTAGCAAGTAGATTTTCTACTTGTTTGTATTTAATTTCTTCTTTTAAGAATTTTAATTGAGTAGTTTTACAATTTAATAGATTTAAATATTTGGAAATAGATTCGTCCTTGAATAAATTTTAAATCTCTTTCTTTGGGTTGGGTAATGAATTTAAACTCTACCTTTTTACCCAAATGTTTAGTGGTTAATCAATTATTACTAGTAGTAAATGGATATAATAGATATATAAATGGTAAACCCAAAATGATCTTATCTGTTAGATTGCATATTAAAACAAAGGTTGTTTTAAAACACATATTATCTTAAGAAATATGAACATTGGGAAGTTTATACTTTATCTCCCATCGTACTACCATTAGCAGAACTTAATTTTTCACTAGTTTTCTTATAAAACTTAGTAGGGATTAAACCCTCCTGAATACAATTAAGATCTGCACCAGTATCAACTAAAGCAGGAAGCTCAATTGTAAAAGTTTTATCGATAACTAGCTTAATGACTATATACCATTTTTGAATGGTAATATCTTTAAACCTTTTTATTGAGTATCCTTGAACCATAAGAAGTGACTCATTCTTAGTATTTGAAGATTCTGGAATATAATTTGTAAGGACAGAGAATTTCACATGATTATTTGTGTAGTTTTTTTACGAATAATTTGTTTTTTAGGAAGAGTAATGTAAGTTATGTAAGAAATTAGCATAGCTTGAATGTTAACCTTGAATGGTAAATTAAAAAGATTATTAATCTTTAAGTAATTAATTAGCGATATAGATTATGTGAAGTGATTATATGAATATGTGAATATTTAAATATAACAAGGATTTATCAACAATGATAAATGTATTATGGATTATGTTTGCGACTAAATAAATATATATTATTTAGTTTGTATATGTTTAGTTTGCATAAAAAGAGAGTTAAGAATAAAGTTATGTAACCTAATACATATATTAGGTATGATAATTAAATAACCTAATGGGTTATAATATAAGAGAATGATAGTATTTAAAAATATATATACTAACCCTAAGAGATTTATTTTATACATCTTAAATAATTAATTTTATAACATAAGTAAAGCAAATCTAATTGGGTTATGAAATTAAAGATATTTGAGTAAGGAATTGGCTTGCTAAGGTGTGTAATGGAAACCCTAACTAAATGATTAGGGTAAGATAAAAAAATTAAAATTGTGGGACTAAGTTAATGTTATGGCCCAAGAAATTAAATAACAAGCCCGATTATTTTATTAAGCATTGGACTTGTAGCTAATTGATTTAATATCCATTAAGTTGTTAAGCTCGCCCAATATTATATGAAAAAGGCAAGTATACCAGTGGGTCAATTAATTAGAGATGGAGGCCCAAGTGTAGTTTAATTAGTAGCCAAAAAAAATTAATTTGCAAGCCCAACATATTAAATGAGTAGCCCAATCTTTTTGCTAGTGGAAGAGGGGCATGTTGGACTATTTAATATACTAATTAAAATTGTGGGTCAATTAATTAGAGATGGAGGCCCAAGTGTAGTTTAATTAGTAGCCAAAAGAAATTAATTTGCAAGCCCAACATATTAAATGAGTAGCCCAATATTTTTGCTAGTGGAAGAGGGGGATGTTGGACATTTAATATACTAATTAAGGCATTAAAATAAAACAAAATTTGGGCAAAAGTGGCACATGGCCGGTCACATGGAAAGGAGAGAAAGAATCAAGAAAAGGTATAAAGGATTTCTACTTTTATAATTTTTTTTTTTTTTTTATGATTTGAGTTTTAATTTTTGTAAAAATATGATCTTAAGGTTTAAAACCTTAGATCCATATGTTTAAAAGTGTTTCATGTATAGATTGAACCCTTTTGTGGATCAAAAGTTAGATTTAAAGTGTGAAATATGAGTTATGTTTTTCAAAAGATAGAAAATCAATTTTTTCTTAGCTTTGGTTGTGTTTGATCTTGTGTTTGTTGATTATTTGGTAAATTAGATCATGGATCATGTTAGATCCATGAGTATATGAGGTTCAAGTAAGTATTATGATGAGCTATGTTGGTTTTATAAGAAAATATGGAAGTTTTCTTAAAAAACACCAAAGGTTGAAAAATAGATTTTTGAGAAAATAAAGTATGAAATGGAAACGACTATATCTCTCATTCTATTTTGAATTTTTGAGTGTGGTCAATTTCTAGAGTTAGATATACAAGTCTTCTAATTTTTCCAAGTAGAATTACATAAAAAGGAGTTGTGGATTTTGGTATGGACTGATTTTAGCAAAGGAAGCAAAATCTGAAAAATACCTAAAAGTAGGCTGTCAAAAATTTGTGAGGGAAATTTTGGAAAATTAATTAATGTAATAAAATCCAATCTTTTGGGACATGAAAATATATGTTATAAAGTAGCTTGTGTCCAAAAATAAGCTCATTCCGACTAAAAATGAGCAAGTTATGACTATTTCAATATTTGGATTTTCCCGAGGAAAAATGCTATAACCGGAGTTGTATAACTCCGATGGCCACAAAATTTAAACTGGAGACTCACGTTAACATGTGTAAGATCCCGCCAAGAGTTGGAAATTTCTGGAGTTAAGCGTGAGGTAGCTATTTTCTTAAGGAATTAATTAGAAATGGATTTTTGGAAAATACTTAAGGAAGTTGAAAATTTCCCTAAATAATTATTTTTGTGTATGAAATACATGTATTTATGTGTGGACAAAAATTAAAAAAAAAGATGATTTGATTAAAAAGGGGGAATCCAACTTGCTGGATTGCAATCTAGTTTGCTGGATTGGCCATCAAGTTGCTGGATTTTAGGTTAGTTGAATCCAGGCTTGCTGGATTGGATGTCAGTTTGAATCCAAGTTGCTGGATTAGGTATTCGGCTTACTTAATTGTAAAGGACTTATAAAATAAAAGACTAAGTGTTAATTCACAATTTGTATGATATAGTAGTGTTAAATTTAAGGTAGTATAGTTGTACTCTTTAATGATTGATTATGTGATTACATGCGATGAGTAAGATATGTGATGCTAATTAAGAGATCGATCTTATTAAAGATAGGTCTTACAAAAGAAATTAACTTAAATTGCGTAGCAGTAGTTAACAAATCAGGCAAGTTTCCTTAACTCAGTCTCGAGTTATTACTTTTCAAATATAGTGGTGGTTAATTATTGATGATTATACCACGTCTGAGCATTATTGTTGATTATTCGCAGTTTATTGAATCGTGTTGAGATATGTCATAGCTAATTGTTTTGGCTGGACAAATATTTGTTGAAACTTTATAGGTTCGAGAAGAGAACTCAATTATTATTGACAAGTCAATGCCAATTATTCCGGCTAGATCGAGAAAGCGATTTGATATTAAAATCATTGTATTTCGTGGTTATGATTCGAATTCTGGTTATAAGACTGAGAAGAACAACCTTTTATATAAAAAGGGGCTTTGTGGTCGTATATTCGGCCGTTGCGCATGTGTAAGTATTATGCATAATATAGGGTATAATGAAGCTGATCACTTTATATACTTGCGGAGGGGTATGATTTAATCTTTATGGTTATGTGATACACCTGGGTACTTCAAAGTAAAACCTTTGATAGTTACTCGAGAAGTTCAAGATCCTGTGGGGTCGCTCAGCTTAAAAAATCTGGATAATATTCCATTTTGTTATTGCGTAGAATTGATTTTTGTTATTTAATTGAGAAATTTCGAAAGCGTTTTACTCTTTCACTATCGAATTATTGTTTTGCATAAAATGCGAGAAAGTCTTGTTATTGATTAACACTTTATTCAGCTAATTCAAAGTCCTTTTAACTTTGGTGATATTCTATCGAATTTATAGTCTTATAATCTTAATTCTTATACTTTATTGTATGATTTAACTTGCGGAACAAATTTGTTGCTCACCCTTGCTTAAATATAAAATTTCAGCTAGGAACGAGGTAGCCGGAGGGGCAGAGACAGACAAAGGCAAAGGTGTATTGCTGGAGTAGTTATAATGAACATATTTATTATGTTATTTTGTATAACCCTTTTTGTATATCTAAGGGTATATTTGTTATGTTAAGGTTAGAAAACCTGGGACAATGTATTATAAATATCAGCTAATTATATGTATATTTCTATTCATAAATAAATGGGTGGTTAGATGATATTCAAATGTTGGATCGTGAGCACCAAACTCGGGGGTCGGGTAACCTGGATTTGGGGGCGTCACAAGTTGGTATCAGAGCTATAGGTTATAAACCTTAAGTGGGGGGAAAAACCGTAGGATTATAACCATAAGCGAGATAGAGAAAACTCATTTAGAGTACTAAGTGACGGATTGCCGAAGTACATCAATAGAAAGATATGTGGACACATAGTGTGTATGAAATTCGTACTGGTAAAGTATTAATCAAGTTGTTTAAACTGATTGTAGGATGTCAGGAGAAGATGAAATGAGTACAGAAGTGTTGGCAGTTGTTGCACCAATGCTAGTAGCCGAGGTGCCAGCGTAGAGCGAGTCAGTTGAGGAAGTCGGAAAAGATGAACCCATGGTGAATCTGGGGAGTGATCATGATGAGTATCTCAAAATGTATCTGAATGAAGATGAGGAGGCAGAGTCTAAAGAAGTTAAGGTGGAGATAGAGATTAAGACCAAACTGGGAGAAAATGATCAAGTATCTGTAGAAGTTCAAGAACTTCGAAGTAAAGTATTTCTCTTGGAGGAGTTGTAGAAGACGGAGCGTGCATTACGCGAGATGACCGAAGAACGAAACGAACTGAAGACACAAGTAGAAAGAATGAAGGCTGAAGGTGGTGGATTATCTGAAGGAGTAGTCAAGAAGAAGAAGAGAAGCAATAAGCAAAAAAGGGACAACGACAGTGATAATAACTTAGGGAACTCAAACCCAAAAAAGAAGAAAGTCTGTGGCAATTGTGGAAAGACTCACTTGGGAGAATGTATGATGTGGAAGAATGTGTGTTTCAATTTTAAACAGGAAAGACATATTTCTCCAAATTATTCTAAGCTGAATATGAGAAAATGTTTTTCATGTGGAGGAATGGGTCACGGATTTAACAAGTGTCCCAGTAAGAAGGCAGGAGAAGGGAGTAGTGTGACACCCCCAAATTCGGGTACTTCGATTCCACAGGATTTGGTGTTCACTGTACAAATATCATCTATCTATCTACCCATAGTAAATGCAAACCATGCAATAAATAGAAATAAATCCTCCCCTTATAGGGTTACAACATCTGAAAAATAAATACATCAATCCCAGGTCCTACTAACCTTAAATCTCAAATGCGAAAACATAAACAATAGTTAAATCTTACACAACTGAATACAAGTCTGAAACATAAATATATAAAATAAACAACAAGTCTTCATCACTTGTTGACTTTACCCTTGCCTTTACTAGAAGAAGGATCGTCGGACCTCTCGTTCTTACCTACAATGTTATTATTACGCAAGAGTGAGCACGATTGCCCACAAGTATAATAATATGACAACAATATAACAACATGCGAGTGAATCAAAGACATATGAATAAAGAAACTCAACTTTTGACTAAAGAATAAATAACAGGAATCAAAAGAACATTCGAGGGTCATAAGACCTCGAACTATGTCCTAGGTTGTAAAGTTTTTATGCTTTAAACCTTTAACAGTCATAAGACTATGGACTCTACTTCTCGTACTTAGGGGGATCAGCCCTTAGTACCATACTATGCACAATATCTCAACGCTGAAGCGTAAATAATCCCCTTTGCAAGGTTGTTCATCTCAGTTTTGACATCAGAGTCCGCACCAAAGGAAGTTTGGTTTGGATAAGCTTAATAAGTATTCTAGAATTTAGAACGTACATCAAATATGAACTAGTCGAATAAATAAGGGTTCACTAGTCCTATAAGTTCAACAATAACATCGATATTCAACTTGAATGATAAATCTAAGGAGTATATAATCGAATAAGTATTGTATAGCTGAATCATGCTTAAAAGAGTTATAGCATCAAATATGAAACCTTTGAACTTGAACAATTAAAAACAAGAGCTCGCTCGATATAGAACACAAGTCTAAGACTTGATAAATAAATAACTTAGAATTTTAAGAAACTTGCTTAATAACAATAAGTTAGGTATAGGATACTTGCTTAATGTAAAAGTAAGGTTTGAGTTTAGGAAACTTGCCTCTTTCACAAGCTACAATTTATAATTCATATTCTTAATTTAATCCTACATACCAATAAATTCACAATACACATTAATCAATAACCCGATATACTTATTGAATCATCACATTGCTCATAGAACTCATTATTCGACTTATTGAATAATGGTTTAAGTTTTAAGATTAACTTATTAATCGTTCACATAATACACGTAATTAACATCTTAGTATGTGTTCATCATGTCTTTATGTTCTTCACATTGGTTTTAAAACACATCTTTGATCACACGAACACTTAGAAATATTTTCAATTTTCTGTAGGGGGCGCGGCCGCGCGCCAGTTACCCTTTGGATCGGCGCGGGTGCGAGGCACGGCGCGGGCGCGCTCCAAGTATGCCTTGAAGCGGCGCTGCCGCGCGCCTACGCAGACCCAGATTTTGGCAGTTCACGAAGAACAGAGAACCAGGCCAAGAATTCACCATTTAATGCTACCACAATAATTTAATTGCTACCCATGAAGTATGGACTTCACCGAAACACTATATAACATTTCTAGCATAATCTTAGCATTCTAAATCACGTAATCACACAATCCAAGGCATCTAATTTCACTTTTTTCATACTTTATCATGTTTTGAAGGAAAATCAAGAATTTCAACGTTACGGATTCGTTATAACACCGAATCCGTTCGTTTAACTTCTGTTTTTTTCCTATAAACGTGTACAATCATATGCAAGTGTTAATTCAAAGTTAAACCATCGATTCATGGTATAAAATTTATACGTAAGAGCCATATGGCCATATATACGACTCTGTAATTTTGAAAACCCAAATATAAATAAAAATTTGATGGTTTGATCACTAAAGATATGCATATATGGCATATAATATGTTATAAACACATATGAACACACATATAGCCATATAAAGAGCAAATATCAAATTTTTCATTCACAGAGAATTTTTAAAGCACGTAAATGGAAAAGAAGGTTCTGTAACTTTTCGTAAACCCAATTAAGGCCTAATTTCATGAATTCAACTATTTTAAACCATTCATACCAAATAAAAAAACATGTTATAATCATACAATAACACATATATGATTACATCTCATGTATTCATCACTACAATCATATATAGAGAGTTTGAAGTTGGGTTTGAAAAATAAATAACGAAATTAAAAACTTGAGATGAAGGATTATACCCTTGCTAACTCTGTTTGATGATGATATAACTTGAATTTTCCCAACTCTTCTCAAATCTATGTTTTCTTAACTCTTCTCTCGGAATTATCTCTTTTCTTCTCTGATATATGAATATGGGAGTCTGATGTAGTTATATGATATAAAATATAATACGTATGTAATGGGTCAGCAATGGGTGAGTGATATCAGTTAATCCGTAATGGGTTAACTGGTGCAACTCCCCTTAGGGCCATGTTTGCTAGCTCTCTTATTCTCCCTTTTCCATTTAATTTAATTAAAGCTTTTATTGTATAGTTAATTAATGTCACACCCAATTTAATCAAATAATGTTATTTACATCAATTAAATAAAAATAGCATAAATTCACATTAAATCACCTAGTCACATAATTAAAATTCTTATTTATTAATTATGTCAAATCATTAATTCTCTAATTAATTAGAATAATATTATGCTTATTAATTAATATATTAAATCAATTAAGCTCAATTAAATGCATCATTGAATATAAAAATTTCTCCACATTTATTTAATCAATGCAACACATATAATTAAATTAATCTACCATAAATTCATTAATTAATTAGTTAATTCAATAATTAAATCATCAAAAAATATTTATTTAATTCAATAAATATTCAAATTAAATTATAAAATCTCGTTCGTCACATCTTTTCCCCCTTAAAAGGATTCTGTCCCCAGAATCACGGTTCAATTAAAAATTTCGTCCCATTACATTCTCCCCCCTTACAAAGATTCTGTCCCCAGAATCGCTACATATAATTTAAGTAAACAAATGCGGGTAATTTTGCATCATATGCTCTTCGAGTTTCCACGTAGCTTCTTTAGTATTGTGGTTCCTCCAAATTACCTTAACAGAAGATATAACTTTGTTTCTGAGGACTTGCTCCTTCCTGTCAACAATCTGAACAGGAATTTCTTCATAGGATAAGTCTTTCTCAAAATATAGGGGTTCATATTCAATCACGTGCTTGTAATCAGGTTTGTAGGTTCGTAAAACTGAAACATGGAAGACGTTGTGGACATTCTCCAGCGCCGGAGGTAAGGCTACCTCATACGCAACTTCTCTAATCCTTCGCAGTACCTCGAAGGGTCCAATGAACCTCGGGCTCAATTTTTCGTACTTACCGAATCTGATCTTTCCCTTCCAGGGAGAGACTTTTAAAAATACAAAGCTACCCGATTCAAACTCAACATTTTTACGGTGTGGATCGGCGTATTTCTTTTACCTATCCTGAGCTGCTACCAGTCTTGTTCTTATTACCTTAACTATCTCTATTGTTTGCTGTACCAGTTCTGGACCTTGTAGTTGTCTCTCGCCAACTTCAGCCCAGTATAGCGGGGTTCTGCATTTTCTTCCGTACAACGCTTCGTAAGGCAGCATGCCAAACTAGCGTGGTACTGTTGTTGTAACCGAATTCCACAAGCGGTAGGTGGTCATCCCAGTTGCCTTTGAAATCCATAATGCATGCTCTCAGCATTTCTTCCAATGTCTGAATCGTTCTTTCGCTCTGCCTGTCTGTCTGTGGGTGCTAAGCCGTACTCATTCTCAACTGTGTCCCTATGCATTCCTGTAGTCATTTCCAGAAGTTTGATGTGAAACGCGGGTCTTTGTCGGAAACTATTGACACCGGAACTCCGTGCCTCAAAACAATCTCTTTCATATATAGCCTTGCCAACTAGTATAAGTTGAATCTGATTTTGATCGAAAGGAAGTGTACGGATTTTGTCAGTCGGTCAATGATAACCCATACTGCGTCGTAGCCTTTCTTAGTCGTTTGAAGGCCGACCACGAAATCCATCGTAATGTGTTCCCATTTCCATTCTAGGATTTCCAGGGGTTGTAGCAAACCACTCGGCCTCTGATGTTTTGCTTTTACTTTCTAACAGGTTAGACACTTTGCAACATACTCAGCAACATCTCGTTTCAAATTCGGCCACCAGAAGTGCTGTCGAAGATCCTGGTACATCTTGGTACTACCGGGGTGAATCGAATACCGTGAGCTATAAGCTTCGCTCAATATGTCCTCCTTAATCTCTGGCACTGACGGTACCCAAACTCTGTTCTCAAATCTCAGTAGTCCCTCACTGTCTATCTTGAATCTCAGTTCGGTTCCTTCAGATATCTTCTTCTTCACCTTCTCACATTCTTGGTCCTGAAGTTGATCTTCCTTAACTTTATCCAACAAAGTTGTACCTGCTTACATCTGAAATAACTTCTCGTCAATCTCCATCGGATACTTCACTTCCTAATTCTAGCATTTCCATTGCTGAAATTAGCTCTTCCTGAGTAGTCAACATCGTCAATTTCACCCGACCCTTCCTGCTTAAGGCGTCGACAACCACATTAGCCTTACCCGGATGGTATAAAATTTTGCAGTCATAGTCTTTAATTAGCTCTAGCCACCTTCTCTGGCGCATATTCAAGTCCTTCTGTGTAAAAATATATTTCAGACTTTTGTGGTCTATTATTATATTTCACACTTCTCCCTATAGAGATAGTGTCTCCAAATTTTCAAAGCAAATACCACTGCTGCTAACTCCAAGTCATGGGTCAGATACCCCTTCTCATAGTCTTTTAATTGTCATGATGCATACGCAATGACCCTGCCATTTTACATAATCACACAACCAAGTCCTTTATGCGACGCATCACTATAAACCACAAAATTTCCTGTGTCGTCCAGAAGAGATAACACAGGTGTTGAACTCAACCTCTTCTTAAGCTCTTCGAAGCTTTCCTCACACTTCTCCGTCCAAACAAATTTCATCGATTTTCTAGTCAAATTCATCAGCGGAGTTGCGATCTTGGAAAAGTCCTGAATGAATCTTCTATAATAATCTGCCAATCCAAGAAAACTCCTCACTTTCGACGGTGTTTTCGGTTGATCCCAGTTCATCACAGCTTCGACTTTAGAGGGATCTACCGAAATTCCGTCCTTGTGGATCACATGTCCAAGAAATTGCACTCTTTCAATCCAGAATTCATATTTCAAAAATTTAGCGTACAACTTCTCTTTTCTCAATGCCTCTAATGTTAACTTCAGATGTTCTACATATTCTTCTTTGGTCTTCGAGGATACCAAAATGTCGTCGATAAAGACCACCACGAATTTGTCCAAAAACGATTTGAACACTCGTTCATTAAGCCCATGAATGCTGCAGGAGAATTCGTCAGACCAAATGACATCACCAGAAATTTGTCATGACCATATCGAGTCCTAAATGCTGTCTTCGGGACATCCTCTGGCCTCACCTTCAGTTGATGATAACCACTCCTCAAGTCTATCTTCAAAAAGTACCTTGCTCCCTTCAATTGGTCAAACAGGTCAGTCGATCCTCGGTAATGGATATCTATTCTTAAGTGTGACCTTATTCAGTTCTCTATAGTCGATGTAAAGCCGCATCGTCCCGTCCTTCTTCTTCACAAACAACACCGACGCTCCCCACGGCGATACACTCGGTTAGATGTACTTTTTGTCCAGTAACTCTTGTAGTTGTACGATTAACTCTTTCATCTCTATCGGAGCCATCGGTACAGTGCCTTTGATATTGGGGCCGTCCCTGGCGCCAAATCATCTGGTATATCTTCCACTTTTGGGTTTTCTTTACGACTATCGACTATGTAGGCTAAATATCCTACACAGCCTTGTCTTAACAACTTCCTGGCCTACATCATCGTCAAACAACTCTCTTATCTAGGCGATTTGCTGCCATAAAACACAACCTTTGACGGGGTTATAAGGTTGATACACTTCCTCTAGCAATCAATTACAGCCCCATAATTGACTAGCTAATCCATTCCCAGAATAACATCGAATTCCCCAAGCCTAATCGGGATAAGATTCTACGTTCATAATGTTACCCATAATATCCACCCTACAGTTCTTGTGTACGTAATTAACAGGGATCACTTCTCTATTCGCAATCTCTACGTTCATGGGGTATTCTAACTAGTCCATAGGTAATTCTAAGCTCTTAGCAAAGTCATCGGATATAAATGAACAAGTAGCACCCGAATCAAATAGTACATAAGCATTAACTTTATTGATCGGAATGATACCTGACACCACATCGCAAGACTGTACAGCATCCTGCACGGTCATGTTGAAGGTCTTGGCGGTTGGTCGGTTGGTTGCGGTTGGTCCCGTGATAGTTAGAGCACTTCCACTGCTGTTTACCCTTGTTCCCTCCTGATCCTACCCCTCCAGATCCCTTCTTGGGACAGTCCCTTGCCAGATGGTCCTTTGAGCAGCAAGTGAAGCAAGCTCCCTTCTTTGGGTTAGGGCAGTTAGGTGCTGTATGGCCTTCCTGACCACAATTGTAGCACACTCGTTTTCCCTTCATACAGATCCCCAGATGAGCTTTCCCACAGATCGGACAAGCTTCAATCCTCTTCTTCTGACCTCCATGTTGATTCCCAGTTGATGAGTTATCGGTCCACCTCCTCTTCTGATTGTTACTTCCCCCCGTGTTGCTACCACTAGCCTTGTTAACTCCTTCACCTTTACTCTTCTTCTTTTTCTGATCTTGGTTATACTTCGTAACAGTGTCACTCCCACCTTCAGCGAGGATGGCCTTCTCCAAGACCCCAGCAAAAGTGTTTAATTGGAACATTGACACTTTGCTATACATCTAGGGCTTCAGGCCCTGCTCAAACCTCCTTGCCTTCCTCTGATCGGTGTGCACTTGATAAGTGGCAAACCTAGCCAACACATTGAATTTCGTCGCATATTCTGGTACGGACATATTCCCCTATTTTAGCTCCAGGAACTGGACCTCCATTTGATTTTGCGAGCTGGTCGAAAAGTACATCTCGAAGAACATCTCTTTGAACATCTCCCAGGTAATCACACCTTCTCCTCCCCGGACCTTATTCTCTTGCCACTAATAACTAGCTTCGGATTTCAGCATGAACGTTGCATAGGCGGTTTTTTGGTCTTCTCTGACTCTGGCAACGTCGAAAACTTTCTCCATTCCCATCACCCAGGTTTGAGCATCGATCGGGTTCATGGTTCCTTTAAACTCTGGCGGTCCCACCGCCTTGAAGTCCTTGAACGTTGTGTTCGGTGGAGCTTGAGGTTGGCTGTTAAGCACTCTAGCAAGTAAGTTAGCCAACTAATGAACGGGGTTAGCAGTTGGTGTCGTTGTTGTTGTTCGTTGACCCTTCTTGGGCCTGTTGACGGTTAGGTCGTCTCCTTGGCGACATTTTTCTTGTTAAGAAATACGCTTATTAGATTTTTATTCACTTCTCTAAATATCCAAGGCTTAACTTAAACATTTAGATACAATCAGTCAACACATTATCTCAAATAAACTCTGATATTTTATTAAATCAAAAGTTTTAACATAACACAATAGCATCACTGGTATTTACATCAACTATCCCGAGATAAAGAATCTATAGGATTTAAAACATAAAATATTCCTCTGTTTATAAACACATTGGAATTTACATTATTAACTACCAGGTAGGTTTCATAAAATCAAATGCTCCTATCACTGCCTATTAAGGCGACGATCAGCTTTGCCACGCTCTTCTTCCATAATCCGGGACATCGTCCTGCGATCTAGCATGTATGACGGTAGTCCTTCGAACTGAATTGGGTACCTCATAACTCGATCTTGGGCTTCATCAATTGCATACTGAAGTGTAGAGTACGTCTCCTCAAGCTTGGCCTTCTTCGTCCGACAGTTGTCTTCTGCTGAGATCTGCTCGTCGTGATTCCCTTACCCAGGCCTCCTTTGCTATAGCTAGCCTTGTTGATTTCTCTTTCAGTTCATTCTTCAACTCCTCTCTTTCCTCTGACTTCTGCTCGGTTTGGCCTTTCTCGTGAACCAAATCGCACTCTAGATTTCCCAGATGTTTGTGAAGAGCCTCAACCTCTCCATCCCTCTGCTTGATGGTAGACTGTTGAGTAACCGATCATTCCCTCAGCTCCTGAACAGTCTCCCTCAGCTCCTGAGCAGAATCACGTAACTCTATGTTACGGTCATACAGCTCGTCATACATCTCGGCACTGATAGAGCTCAACGGGAACTCTTCAGGGTCTTCCTCCTCCTCTTCGGCTGCCTTAGCCTAAACCTCAATCTCCTCAGGGTCTTCCTCAGAGTCCTCCTCTGAATAAGACACTGGCACATACTCTTGACCAATGACTGTGATCAAAGGTGATGGCTCTCGTCAGACTAACTGCTCCCAGACTACGTGGCTATCTCGGGGCTCCTCCTCTCTAGCCTCTAGGGGTACAAGGTCCCCGGACTGACTAGGTTCTCCAGCATCCGTTATCCTGACAAATAAAATTTTAAGTCTTAGTTATTACGTGATGCTAATTGATACTCAAGTATATAAGTATAAGCACATAGCACATAAGATAAGTTATTATCTTTCTTAGAACTCGATAAGAGTTATCATTACTATGTTCTCGATCTCTAAAAGGCTACTATCCTAAGGTTTTCCCCCACCTAAGGTTCATAACCTACAGCTTTGATACCAACATGTGACACCCCCAAATCCAAGTACTTCGATTCCACGGGATTTGGTGTTCACTGTACAAATATCATCTATCTATCTACCCATAGTAAATGCAAACCATGCAATAAATAGAAATAAATCCTCCCCTTATAAGGTTACAACATCTAAAAAATAAATACATCAATCCCAGGTCATACTAACCTTAAATCTCAAATGCGGAAACATAAACAATAGTTAAATCTTACACAACTGAATACAAGTCTGAAACATAAACATATAAAATAAACAACAAGTCTTCATCACTTGTGACTTTGCCCTTGCCATTACTAGTAGAAGGCTCGTCGGACCTTTTGTTCTTAACTACAATGTTATTATTACGCAAGAGTGAGCACGATTGCCCACAAGTATAATAATATGACAACAATATAATAACATGCGAGTGAATCAAAGACATATGAATAAAGAAACTCAACTTTTGACTAAAGAATAAATAACAGGAATCAAAAGAACATTCGAGGGTCATAAGACCTCGAACTATGTCCTAGGTTGTAAAGTTTTTATGCTTTAAACCTTTAACAGTCGTAAGACTATGGACTTTACTTCTCGTACTTAGGGGGATCAGCCCTTAGTACCATACTATGCACAATATCTCAACGCTGAAGCGTAAATAATCCCCTTTGCAAGGTTGTTCATCTCAGTTTTGACATCAGAGTCCGCACCAAAGGAAGTTTGGTTTGGATAAGCTTAATAAGTATTCTAGAATTTAGAACGTACATCAAATATGGACTAGTCGAATAAATAAGGGTTCACTAGTCCTATAAGTTCAACAATAACATCGATATTCAACTTGAATGATAAATCTAAGGAGTATATAATCGAATAAGTATTGTATAGCTGAATCATGCTTAAAAGAGTTATAGCATCAAATATGAAACCTTTGAACTTGAACAATTAAAAACAAGAGCTCGCTCGATATAGAACACAAGTCTAAGACTTGATAAATAAATAACTTAGAATTTTAAGAAACTTGCTTAATAACAATAAGTTAGGGATAGGATACTTGCTCAATGTAAAAGTAAGGTTTGAGTTTAGGAAACTTGCCTCTTACACAAGCTATAATTTATAATTCACGTTCTTTATTAAATCCTACATACCAATACATTCACAATACACATTAATCAATAACTCAATATACTTATCGAATCATCACATTGCTCATAGAACTCATTATTCGACTTATTGAATAATGGTTTAAGTTTTAAGATTAACTTATTAATCGTTCACATAATACACGTAATTAACATCTTAGTATGTGTTCATCATGTCTTTATGTTCTTCACATTGGTTTTAAAACACATCTTTGATCACACAAACACTTAGAAAAATTTTCAATTTTCTGCAGGGGGCGCGGCCGCGCGCCAGTTACCCTTTGGATCGGCGCGGCCGCGAGGCACGGGACGACCGTGCTCCAAGTATGCCTTGAAGCGGAGCGGCCGCGCGGCTACACAGACCCAGATTTTGGCAGTTCGCGAAGAACAGAGAACCAGACCAAGAATTCACCATTTAATGCTACCACAATAATTTAATTGCTACCCATGAAGTATGGACTTCACTGAAACACTATACAACATTTTTAGCATAATCTTAGCATTCTAAATCACGTCATCACACAATCCAAGGCATCTAATTTCACTTTTTTCATACTTTATCATGTTTTGAAGGAAAATCAAGAATTTCAACGTTACGGATTCGTTATAACACCGAATCCGTTCGTTTAACTTCTGTTTTTTTCCTATAAACGTGTACAATCATATGCAAGTGTTAATTCAAAGTTAAACCATCGATTCATGGTATAATATTTATACGTAAGAGCCATATGGCCATATATACGACTCTGTAATTTTGAAAACCCAAATATAAATAAAAATTTGATGGTTTGATCACTAAAGATATGCATATATGGCATATAATATGTTATAAACACATATGAACACACATATAGCCATATAAAGAGCAAATATCAAATTTTTCATTCACAGAGAATTTTTAAAGCACGTAAATGGAAAAGAAGGTTCTGTAACTTTTCGTAAACCCAATTAAGGCCTAATTTCATGAATTCAACTATTTTAAACCATTCATACCAAATAAAAAAACATGTTATAATCATACAATAACACATATATGATTACATCTCATGTATTCATCACTACAATCATATATAGAGAGTTTGAATTTGGGTTTGAAAAATAAACTAACGAAATTAAAAACTTGAGATGAAGGATTATACCCTTGCTAACTCTGTTTGATGATGATATAACTTGAATTTTTCCAACTCTTCTCAAATCTATGTTTTCTTAACTTTTCTCTCGGAATTATCTCTTTTCTTCTCTGATATATGAATATGGGAGTCTGATGTAGTTATATGATATAAAATATAATACGTATGTAATGGGTCAGCAATGGGTGAGTGGCGTTAGTTAATCCGTAATGGGTTAACTGGTGCAACTCCCCTTAGGGTCATGTTTGCTAGCTCTTTTATTCTCCCTTTTCCATTTAATTTAATTAAAGCTTCTATTGTATAGTTAATTAATGTCACACCCAATTTAATCAAATAGTGCTATTTACATCAGTTAAATAAAAATAGCATAAATCCACATTAAATCACCTAGTCATATAATTAAAATTCTTATTTATTAATTATGTCAAATCTTTAATTCTCTAATTAATTATTAAATTAATTAGAATAACATTATGCTTATTAATTAATATATTAAATCTATTAAGCTCAATTAAATGCATCATTGAATATAAAAATTTCTCCACATTAATTTAATCAATGCAACACATATAATTAAATTAATCTATGACAAATTAATTAATTAATTAGTTAATTCAATAATTAAATCATCGAAAAATCTTTATTTAATTCAATAAATATTCAAATTAAATTATAAAATCTCATTCGTCACAAGTAGACTGTAGACAGATTAAGTATAAGCAGTAGTACCTTTTGGTAACAAGGTGTAATCTAAAGATTGTAATATCGAGAACAATGAGTGAGCATATGTAATATATCTGTTTATATGAATGTAATATTTATTTTCAATATGAATATTAAGATGATTTTGGAGAATTGCAATTTTTTGTGTAAAGTTGTGGTAATTGCAACTTTTTGTGTAAGGTTATGTTGTTAATCCCGATATTTATCAAAAAGGGATAGTGACTGATTATAACAGTAGGTGTTAAGTATTAAAAGTATTATGTGATATTTGAATAAATATGCGATTATATGAGAAATTTGTGTTAAATTCTTATGTTACTAATAAGAATTTGTGTAGAGAAAAAGGATTAATGTAAGATTTTCATTTAAATCAGATAATGCCGCCTAGACTACATAATCGAAATCAAAGAGAAGAGCAATCAATGAATAATGAAGGAGGTCAAGCAGACCTGATACAGAATTTTGTGGATATGTTAGCCCAAGCTATGCAACATAGGGCGCCATCAGCAAAAGCAAAAGCAAGAGAACAGCTAGCTAATAGATTGGCAAACTTTAAAGATTTTAAAGCGGTAGGACTGCCAGAATTCAAGGGAACTACGAATCCTATTGAAGCCCAAACTTTGGTAAAGGAGATAGAGAAAGCATTTATTATTGCGAGAGTGGCAGAAGAGCAAAAGACAGCTTTTGCCACCTATTTGATGAAGACAGAAGCCAATTACTAGTGGGAAACCAATCAGGCTAGTGCTGGGACAGCTGTAGTGACTTAGACAAGGTTTAAAGAGTTGTTCTTTGAGAACTATTTTTCTCCGAGTATGCAAGCCAGGATGGAAGTCAAGTTTCTAGAACTAAAGCAAGAGAATATATCGGTATCAGAATATGCTGCTAAATTCAATTAGTTAGCGAGATTTGCACCTCATCAGGTGGACACGAAGGCAAGAAAGGCGAGAAGATTTGAGAATGGATTGAAGCCAGGGATATTCAACAAGGTAAATGTATTGCAGATTAATACGTTTGCGGCTTTGTTGGAGAAAGCGATAATTGCTGAAGGGGGAAGCGAAGCTGCATCCTGATATCATCAAGAGAAGAAGAAGAAAACAAATGAAGGAGGTAGTAGTGGTGGTAGTAATCCGAACAAGCAGAAATGGAGTGAGAATACCCAATCGGGAAATAAGTCAGAAGAGAATAGGAAGGGAGGTGAGCCTTGTGCGACTTGTGGGAAGAATCATCCAGGAATTTGTCTAAAGAGAAAGGGAGTCTGTTATAACTGTGGTCAAGAGGAACATATGTCGGCCAATTATCCCAGTCCGAAGGAAATACAAGGTTGTTTTGCGTGTGGATCGACAGATCATCTGGTTTGGAATTGTTCGTAGAAGAATGTGGAGAAGGGAAGTACTAACAAGGGAACCGGTGGCGGAACCATGACGATTAGAGGATCTGCATAGCCAGGAAGACCAACGGCCCGTACATTCAACATGACGGTGCAAGATGAAGTAGCTGCCCAGGAGGTGGTGACAGGTAACGATTTAGTTGAATAAATAAATTACGTGAGAAATATTGGGTAGATATAGTTGTGAATTATTTTTTTTACAGATCCCAAGTCAAAGGTTAGTACATAAGACACGAATTAATATTGTGTTGATAAGAATAAATTGATGCTACAACTTTAAAAGATTGTAGAGAATAAGAAAGCGGTGTTTTCGAGGACGGAATCCTTATAAGGAGGGGAGAATGTAAGGACCGAGAATTTCACATGATCATATGTGCAATTTTTTTTACGAATAAATTTTTTTTGTTAGGAAGAGTAATGTAAGTTATGTAAGAAATTAACATAGCTTGAATGTTAACCTTTAATGGTAAATTACAAAGATTTATAATCTTTAAGTAATTAATTAGCGATATAGATTATGTGAAGTGATTATATGATTATGTGAATATTTAAATATAACAAGGATTTATCAACAATGATAAATGTATTGTGGATTATGTTTGCGACTAAATAAATATATATTCTTTAGTTTGTATATGTTTATTTAGCATAAAAAGAGAGTTAAGCATAAAGTTATGTAACCTAATACATATATTAGGTATGATAATTAAATAACTTAATAGGTTATAATATAAGAGAATGATAGTATTTAAAAATATATATACTAATCCTAAGAGATTTATTTTATACATCTTAAATAATTAATTTTATAACCTAAGTAAAGCAAGTCTAATTGGGTTATGAAATTAAAGATATTTGAGTAAGGAAATAGCTTGCTAAGGTGTGTAATGGAAACCCTAACTAAATAATTAGGGTAAGATAAAAAAATTAAAAGTGTGGGACTAAGTTCATTTTATGGCCCAAGGAATTAAATAACAATCCCAATTATTTTATTAAGTATTGGACTTGTAGCTAATTGATTTAATATCCATTAAGTTGTTAAGCTAGCCCAATATTATATGAAAAGAGCAAGTATACTAGTAGCCCAATTAATTAGATATGGAGGCCTAAGTGTAGTTTAATTAGTAGCCAAAAGAAATTAATTTGCAAGCCCAACATATTAAATGAGTAGCCCAATCTTTTTGTCAGTGGAAGAGGGGCATGTTGGACATTTAATATACTAATTAAGGCATTAAAATAAAACAAACTTTGGTCAAAAGTGGCACATGGCCGGTCACATGGAAAGAAGGAAAGAAAGAATCAAGAAAAGGTTTAAAGGATTTCTACTTTTATAGTTTATTTTTCTTTTGTTATGATTTGAGTTTTGATTTTTGTAAAAATATGATCTTAAGGTTTAAAACCTTAGATCCATATGTTTAAAATTGTTTCATGTATAGATTAAACCATTTTGTGGATTAAAAGTTAGATTTAAAGTGTGAAATATGAGTTATGTTTTTCAAAAGATAGAAAATCAATTTTTTTTTGCTTTGGTTGTGTTTGATCTTGTGTTTGCTGATTATTTGGTGAATTAGATTATGGATCATTTTAGATCCATGAGTATATGAGGTTCAAGTAAGTATTATGATGAGCTATGTTGATTTTATGTGAAAATATGGAAATTTTCTTAAAAAACACCAAAGGTTGAAAAATAGATTTTTGAGCAAACAAAGTATGAAATAGAAACGACCATATCTCTCATTCTATTTTGAATTTTTGAGTGTGGTCAATTTCTAAAGTTAGATATACAAGTCTTCTAACTTTTTCAAGTGGAATCACGTTAAAAGAAGTTGTAGATTTTCGTATGCAATGATTTTAGGAAAGGAAGCAAAATTTGAAAAATACCTAAAAGTAGGCTGTCCAAAATTTGTGAGGGAAATTTTGATAACTTAATTAATGTAATAAAATCCAATCTTTTGGGACTTGAAAATATATGTTATAAAGTAGCTTGTGTCCAAAAATGAGCTCATTCCGACTTAAAATGAGCAAGTTATGACTATTTCAATATTTGGATTTTTCCTGACGAAAAACGCTATAACCGAAGTTGTATAATTCCGATGGCCACGGAATTTAAACTGGAGACTCACATTAACATGTGTAAGATCCCGCCAAGAGTTGGAAATTTCTAGAGTTAAGCGTGAGGTAGCTATTTTCTTAAGGAATTAATTAAAAATGGATTTTTGGAAAAACTGAAGGAAGTTGAAAAATTCTTAAAAAATTATTTTTGTGTATGAAATACATGTATTTATGTGTGGACACAATATAAAAAAATAATAAAATAATTTGGTTAAAAAGGGGGAATCCAGCTTGCTGGATTATAATCTAGTTTGCTGGATTGGCCATCAAGTTGCTGGATTTGAGGGTAGTTGAATCCAGGCTTGCTGGATTGGATGTCAGTTTGAATCCAAGTTGCTGGATTAGGTATTCGGCTTACTTAATTGTAAAGGACTTATAAAATAAAAGACTAAGTGTTAAGTCATAAATTGTATGATATAGTAGTGTTAAGTTTAAGGTAGTATAGTTGTACTTTTTAATGATTGATTATGTGATTACATGCGATGAGTAAGATATGTGATGCTAATTAAGAGATCGATCTTATTAATGATAGGTCTTACAAAAGAAGTTAACTTAAATTGCGTAGCAGTAGTCAACGAATCAGGCAAGTTTCCTTAACTCAGTCTCTAGTTATTACTTTTCAAATATAGTGGTGGTTAATTATTGCTGATTATACCACGTCTGAGAATTATTGTTGATTATTCGCAGTTAGTGCATGTTTATTAATTCAAATTGAATTATTGATTTTGAGAATATGCTTGGGGAATAACTGTTGTTGGTTATTAACATCCGTAGAAGTTATTATTGATTTCAAATAGTACAGTTAATTTCTGTCTATTATTGAATCGTGTTGAGATATGTCATACCTAATTGTTTTGGCTAGACGAACATTTGTTAAAACTTGATAGGTTCGAGAAAAGAACTCAATTATTATTGACAGTTCAATGCCAATTATTCTGGCTAGATCGAGAAAGCAATTAGATATTGAAATCGTTATATTTCGTTGTTGTGATTCGAATTCTGGTTATGAGACTGAGAAGAACAACCTTTTATATAAAAAGGGGCTTTGTGGTTGTGACGCCCCCAGAATAGATCCAGTCAACCCAACCCATTCTGAGTCGCCAAATACATGGTACAGAATTCCAAATACAAACTTTATATCACACGGCCGTGCAAAATACGACCACACAACTGTGAGTGTTAATACAAATATGTAGAAAATATTAACATTCAAACTAAGTCCTCATTACAATTATTATCACACTATTTATTAGAAATAGTGAGGACTACTACTGTTCTAACTCGGACCATCACCCTGTCCCCCGACTAGTTCCTGCGACATTCTCATTTCCTGAAGAGGATAATAGATGAAAAGGGTGAGCTCAACTAGCCCAATAAAGAATATTATGACTAAGATAATGGAAAATAAATTATCGTTAGTCTTCAACAATTTAGATAAAATATTATTGACAACAAGTTTTAGATCAATATTCGCAACGGAAATAACAATTCATTAGAAAAGTTAAGTAGAGAATGAAGTCTACTATCTTCTATGATTTAAAAGTCCATCATCAATATTTTATCCCTGTAACATCAACCAATATACATCTCGAATCAAATATTCATCTTTGCACTACAGGCCAAAGATATTCATTTGTATCACCAGTGGTTATGTTAATCTCAACACCTATTCATCTTTGCACTACGGCCAAAGATATTCATCAGGTAATCATTCATCTTTGCTCTACAGGCCAAAGATATTCAGTTATATCACCATTTAGTACTGAGGATGATGAAAAATAATATAAATAACGAATCCAGTGATATAAAGGACAAAGATTAGGGATTCGTAATTTAGTTTATTAGAGTTTAAGAATATTCCATAATAATACTTTGTGGAGCAAAATTCAAGAATAAAGATAAAAACTTGGATCCAATCAAAAATAGGAATCTTAACAAGCAACTTGGACAAATAGAAGAAAATTTAATTTTTTTCGTGAATAGTATAGTATACGTGAATAGTAACCCTGACGGAAAAAGTAAAAATTTTATAATAAAATCAATGACAATATTTTAGTATAATGATATTGAAAAGAATAACATCGTTTATGAAAGAAAATAACATCCTTTACCTTAACCGGAGAGTAGTTTTGATTGGAATATCGGATATTATGTAGATGAAAACTTGCACTGTTATCAACACTCAAAGTATCTAGAAACTCACAATAAATACGCTCGATATTATAGAGAGAAAATTTTCGGATTCTGGTGTGATTTTTATTTCTAACTAAGCACCCTATTTATAGGAAAAGCTTAGGATGCCAAAGTAGACTTTCTGATACCGACGGCTTTTCCTACACCCACCACTTTTGATTTGAGAAAAAAATCAGCATTTTCCAAGCAATGACAAAAGTGGGGCCCACCATTTTATTTAAAAAACATTTATTTTGAAACTTCTATAATTTATAATAAATAACCCTTTTATTAGAAAAATACGAATTCTATGTCCTTTTCCATGGAAAATTTATTTCTCTACAACTTTGTAGAAGGAAGTTTTTCTAAAATCCCAACCAAAGATAGCTGAAATCCACAAACGGATGATTTTCCACACCAAAATACTGATAAAAACACATCAGTACTAATTCCTTCTTTTATATCCACAAAATAAATATTTCCTTATCATATAAATTAATAATTAATTATTCACAAATAATATTACAGAACTACAATATTGATAACCAGGTCATTCCCAAGAAAGAAGGGGCCTTCTGATAAGGATTTCTCTTTACTGGCGCGCAATTAAATAACCCCTCCTAGACAGAACTTCCTTAGACATTGTCAATAATGCTATCTAATAATATTATTCAAATAATATAATTATTGATTTGATAATGTGAAATACTGTGCAGTAACAATTATTGAATCAATCATATAAAATATCAATGTAGCAATTATTGAATCAATCATATAAAATATCAACGTAGCAATTATTGAGTCAATAATATAAAATATTGAACAGTAATTACTGTAACAATAATTGAGTAAGTGCCTTCTTACGTAAGAATCAATAATTCGAAATACTGTGCAATACCGTGTGCTAATGTGTAACACCGCGTATTACTGTATTTTTTTATCATCGGGTATTTCAACAGTTTAACGGTAACAGTTTTACCGTTATTTATAAAAAGGTTATTTCTGTTGCTTTCTATATCCGACAGTTATTCTGTCGTGGGGCCCACAAATGGCTGCGCTGTCGTACGAATATTCCACGACCAAATGAATATTCCCCGACAACAATGAATATTTTATAACCACTTGCTCATTTTGAAATATTTGCGCATTTTACCCACAACTTACTACATTAATTAAATCAACCCCTTACTATTTCAAAATAATATATAAAAAAAATTAAATCTTTATTTATAAAATTCGGGGTCTTACATTCTCCCCTCTTTATGAAATCTCGTCCTCGAAATTGACGTACGTACCTGGGGTGTAGAAGAGGTGAGGATACCTCGCTTTCATTTCCGATTCTAACTCCCAGGTCATTTCCTCAATAGCATGGTTTCTCCAAAAAACTTTAACTTGAGGTATAATTTTCGAGCGTAGGACATGCTCCTTCCTATCCAAAATCTTGACAGTACCTCCTCATACATTAAATATTCATCTATCTCGTCCGATTCTAACTCAATAATGTGGTTTGGATCTTTCACATATTTACGCAACACGGATATGTGAAAAACGTTATGAACACGAGACATGCTTGGAGGTAAAGCGAGTCTATAGGCCACCTTTCCTACTCTGTCAAGGATCTCAAATGGACCAATGAATCGTGGATTGAGCTTTCCTCTCTTGCCAAACCTCATAACTCCCTTCCACGGAGCAACACGTAATAACACATGGTCCCCAACCTTAAATTCCACGTCCTT
Organism: Panax stipuleanatus; assembly: GCA_020205555.1. NCBI lineage: Eukaryota > Viridiplantae > Streptophyta > Magnoliopsida > Apiales > Araliaceae > Panax > Panax stipuleanatus. Next base: position 79,428,167 of record CM035124.1, on the reverse strand, counting down.
TCGATGAAGATCCACATAACTCTTTTGTAGATCTTGTGCGGCTTGTATACGTTGTCGGATCATTTGAATCTTTTCCGTAGTCATACGTACTAACTCCGATCCCAAAAATGTTGCTTCACCCACCTCATCCCAGCATACTAGAGAGCGACACTTTCGTCCATACAACACTTCGAATGGAGCCACGCCTATACTTACCTGATAACTGTTGTTGTAGGAGAATTCCACCAATGGTAAGTACTTATCCCAACTCCCTTTGAAGTCTAGAACACAGAGTCTCAATAGATCTTCAAGAGTTTGAATAGTCCTTTCTGATTGTCCGTCTGTTTGAGGATGATATACAGAACGGAATCGTAACTCCGTGCCCATAGCTTTCTGCAAACTGATCCAAAATCATGAAGTAAATCTGGGGTCACGATTTGAAACTATGGATACTGGCATACCATACAATCTCACAATCTCATTTACGTACATACGAGCAAGACGTTCAAGGGAGAAAGTCTCCTGTATCGGTAAGAAATGAGCAGACTTGGTTAATCTATCGACAATAACCCAAATCGCATCTATACCTTGAGAAACCTTGGGAAGACCCGTAACGAAATCCATGGTAATGTGTTCCCACTTCCACTTTGGAATCTCAAGTGGTTGCAATGGACCTTTTGGCACTTGATGTTCTGCCTTGACAAGTTGACACGTTAAACAGCTCGAGATGAACTCCGCGATCTCTCTTTTCATATTGCTCCACCAAAATGTATGTCGAAGATCACAATATATTTTGGTACTCCCAGGATGGATTGCAAACGGTGTGTTGTGTGCCTCCATCATGATTCTATACTTTAAGTCAGAATCGTTAGGATCACAAAATCTGGAGTTGACTCGAAGTATTCTTTCTTCATCGATTCTTGCTTCTGGAATAGCACCTTCTTGCACCTTCTTCTTCATCATTATCAGCTCCGGGTCTGTAGCTTGGGCAGCTTTAACTTTATCAATCAAAGTTGGTTCTACATGTATACTTGACATCATCGCATGGGTCCCCGAAGTCTTGAACTCTATCTTCATCTTTTGTAAATCACATAAAATGGGCCTTGATAGCATCACATTCGTTCTCACATATGATCTTCTACTCAACATGTCAGCTACCACGTTTGCTTTTCTAGGATGATATTAGATGGTATGATTGTAATCTTTCAAAAGCTCAAGCCAACGTCATTGCCGCATGTTAAGTTCCATTTGAGTGAAGAAATATTTGAGGCTCTTATGATCCGTATAAATCGCCACTTTCTCTCCATACAGGTAGTCTCTCCAGATCTTCAACGCGAAAATGACTGCTGCCAACTCTAGATCATGAGTAGGATAATTCCTCTCATATTCTTTGAGTTGCCGCAAGGCATAGGCAATGACTTTCCCATGTTGCATGAGAACACATCCTAACCCTTTGCCCGAAGCATCGCTGTAAATTACAAATCCATCCGAACCAAATGGTATCGTTAGAACAGATGCCGAAATGAGCCTCCTCTTGAGCTCTTGGAAGCTTTTCTCGCATTCCTCGTTCTATACGAATTTTGTATCTTTCCGAGTCAGCTGAGTTAATGGAGTAGCGATTCTAGAAAATCCCTCTACGAACCTCCGATAATAACAAGCTAAGCCTAGAAAGCTTCATACTTCGGTCACCGACTTAGGTTGCTCCCAACTTTGTATTGCTTCAATCTTTGTCGGGTCAACAGATACTCCACGTTTCGAAACCACGTGCCCAAGGAATGCTACTTCCTCAAGCCAGAACTCGCATTTCTTCAGCTGCTATTCTCAAATACTACCATAAAACAAGGGTTAATTAAACAAATTAACATATCACATATTAACCCTATGCTCCGACTGACCAATTAAATACCACATAAGCTTAGGTAGGATATACTAGTGAAGTATTTACTCGTCTCTCCCCTCCTAGTTCTATTCCCAGATCTCCGCCAGAGATCATATCTCTAAGCTCTGATACCAACTGTGATGCCCCCAGAATAGGTCTAATCAACCCAACCTATTTTGAGTCGCCAAATACATGGTACAGAATTCAAATACAAACTTTATATCACACGGTCGTGCAAAATACGACCACACAACTGTGAGTGTCAATACAAATATGTAAAAAATATTAACATTCAAACTAAGTCCTCATTACAATTATTATCACACTATTTATTAGAAATAGTGAGGACTACTACTGCTCTAACTCGGACCATCACTCTGTCCCCCGACTAGTTCCTGCGACATTCTCATTTTCTGAAGAGGACAATAGATGAAAAGAATATTATGACTAAGATAATGAGAAATAAATTATCATTAGTCTTCAACAATGCAGATAAAATATTATTGATAACAAATTTTAGATCAATATTCGCAGCAAAAATAACAATTCATTAGAAGAGTTAAGTAGAGAATGAAGTCTACTATCTTCTATGATTTAAAAGTCCATCATCAATATTTTATCCTTGTAACATCAACCAATATACATCTCGAATCAAATATTCATCTTTGCACTACAGGCCAAAGATATTCATTTATATCACCAGTGGTCAGGTTCATCTCAACACCTGTTCATCTTTGCACTACGGCCAAAGATATTCATCAGGTAATCATTCATCTTTGCTCTACAAGCCAAAAATATTCAGTTATATCACCATTTAGTACTGAGGATGATGAAAAATAATATAAATAACGAATCCAGTGATATAAAGGACAAAGATTAGGGATTCGTAATTTAGTTTATTCAAGTTTAAGAATATTCCATAATAATACTTTGTGGAGCAAAATTCAAGAATAAAGATAAAAGCTTGGATCCAATCAAATATAGGAACCTTAACAAGCAACTTGGACAAATAGAAGAAAATTTAATTTTCTCGTGAATAGTGTCGTATACGTGAATAGTAATCTCGACGGAAAAAATAAGAATTTTATAATAAAATCCATGATAATATTTTAGTATAATGATATTGAACAGAATAACATCGTTTACGAAAGAAAATAACATCCTTTACCTTAACCGGAGAGCAGTTTTGACTAGAATATCGGATATTATGTGGACAAAAACTTGCGCAGTTATCAACACTCAAAGTATCTAAATACTCATAAGAAATACGCTCGATATTATAAATAGAAATTTTTCTGATTCTGGTGTGATTTTTATTTCTAACTAAGCACCCTATTTATAGGAAAAGCTTAGGATGCCAAAGTTGACTTTCTGCTACCGGCGGCTTTTCATACGCCCACGACTTTGATTTGAGAAAAAAATCAGCATTTTCCAAGAAATGACAAAAGTGGAGCCCACTATTTTATTTAAAAATATTTATTTCGAAACTTCAATAATTCATAATAAATAACCCTTTTATCAGAAAAATACGAATTCTATGTCCTTTCCATGGAAAATTTAATTCTCTACTACTTTGTAGAAAGAAATGTTTCCAAAATCCCAGTCGAAAATAGCTGAAATCCACAACGGATGATTTTTCACACCAAAATACTGATAAAAACACATCAACACTAATTCCTTCTTTTATATCCACAAAATAAATATTTCCTTATCATATAAATCAATAATTAATTATTCATAAATAATATTACAGAACTACAATTGTAATACACGGATATTTTTAAATAAATAAATAAATAACTTTTTAAAATTTTGTTTTAAATATTTTAATTTGGCGTTCCTTGTAGTTGGTTCAAATTATATATAAGTATGTGGACTACATTAATTGGGCCTTAAAACTTATTGGGTCTAATTTATAATTATGAAGTATTAAAATCCTATTAAAATTTGGAGAGTTAATAAGATATATAAATAAATACCTAAAACCAAACTATTGTATACGGAAGAGAGAAAAGAAGGGGGAGCAGCGGCGGCGACGACACAAGGACCTAAGAAGGAATTGAATTCCTTTTGTGATCCATGTAAGTCTTTGCCTGAGTTATTAAATTAATGGTGAAGCACAACAATCATTGTAAAAGCATCATGTAAAAAGTTGTTATCTAATTGCTAGTATATATAAGACCTGTGCACAGTGATATTAATTGACTTATTGCTGAGTATCCATGTGAATTGGATAATGTGGATATCAACAGGAATAACAATGATTATTAAAATAATATATGCTATGTAGATTAAGTGAATCCAGTAACATCAAAAAGCATGTTTTGATCATTAAGACAACGAATTTTTTTATTTTTTTTTATTTTTAACTAGTGTATATTATATTCATATGTATAAATAAGGTACGAATTTATAAAAATGGAGAGTAATATCATATTTTATAACTGATCCGAGATCATTTGGAATTTGTGCAGACTTATTTTGTGAATCTAATGCAATTGGAAATTCATTTTATATTACTATAAATTATAGTTGTTAATTAATTTATAAACTTCTTATTAATTTTGTTTAATTAGATCTAACGGAAGAAGTGTAACGAATTATAATTGTAATATATTTTGGGTATTACATTACTTATTCTAGGTACGGATTCCGTACTCCTTCAGCAATTCTCTTATTAAATTTAATTTGTTCGTTTTGTTTCTCGTTTTGAAATTTATTATTATTTCGCATGATCGTTCGTTCTCAAATTCTTGTGATATTTTCGTCTTGGTAGTGATACCTAGAACTCGTGTTTGTACTCTTGAATTGGGTTAACATATTTAGTGTTTAGTTTAATCCTTTAGAGATGTACATGTTAATGTATCTTTGGAGTTTCGTATTTATATTTGTTTCGTTATTACATGTACATACTAGAACCCCTTGTGTTAATATTGTGTCGCATGTGTTGTGACATGATATTATTATTAGATTATACCGTAGGGTATACCTGAGCTATAACCACCTGTGGGGGTACCACAGGCATGTTGTCTTGGCACAAGAGGCATAACACTTTCCGTGGCGGTGTGATCAGTCCACGGCGTCTCCATTTTGTGCTCCGGTGGGAGTTGGTCATTTGGTGTTTTTTTTGTGGGAGACGTATAGGTCTACCCTAGTTTTCTGTTCTGTTCTGTTCTGCGGAGTGGCGATATTTGTGCCAAACACGCCTTCCGATTTTACATGCATTTGGATTCGCGGTCCAATGTGTGTGACTTGCCTGTGTGGCATTATTTGACTTGCCTGTGTGGCAAGGTATATTTTTGTTTTGTTTTGAGCTCGGTATGAAATAACACCCAACCATTTGATTCAGCCTATTATTTTATTGTGTTAGTTTTGTTCGTTTTAGTTCAGTTCAGTTCATTTATTGAGTTAGTTATTTCGTTTCATTATCTTGTATTCTATATCTGTACTGGGCATTTGGCTCATGCTGTGTTTTTCCTCCAGCAGGTATTTAGGGGAATCAAGGGCAAGTGTGATGAGAGCCTCTTTCAATCCAATGGTCTAGGAATATTCTGTTTAGGCTGGACATATTAATTTCTTTGGAGTTGTAATAATTATTTCAGTTTATGGGTTGGGCCAGTTTGGCATTTATTCTGGTTTGAACTTGTTGATATTTATTAGTTTTAAATACTATTTTTTTTGTGGTTTAGAGCTTTAGTATTATTTTTGTAGTTCTGTTGTGTTTTGAGTAACCTCCCTTTCTATTTCGGGAAGGGGGTGTTACAACAATATTGACAACCAGGTAGTTCCCAAGAAAGAGGGGGCCTTCCGATAAGGATTTCTCCTTACTGGTGCACAATTAAATAACCCCTCCTAGACATAACTTCCTTAGACATTGTCAATAATGCTATCTAATAATATTATTCAAATAATATGAATTATTAATTTGATAATGTGAAATACTGTGCAGTGACAATTATTGAATCAATCATATAAAATATCAATGTAGCAATTATTGAATCAATCATATAAAATATCAACGTAGCAATTATTGAGTCAATAATATAAAATATTGAACAGTAATTATTGTAATAATAATTGAGTAAGTGTCTTCTTACGTAAGAATCAATAATTCGAAATACTGTGCAATACCGTATGCTACTGTGCAACACCGCGTATTATTATATTTTTTTATCACCGGGTATTTCAACAGTTTAACGGTAACAGTTTTATCGTTATTTATAAAAAATTATTTCTGTTGCTTTCTATAACCGACAGTTATTCTGTCGTGGGGCCCACAAATGGCTGCGCCGTAGTACGAATATTCCCCGACAACAAGAATATTCCACGACCAAACGAATATTTTTGACAACAATGAATATTTTATAACCACTTGCTCATTTTGAAATATTTGCGCATTTTTCCCATAACTTACTCCATTAATTAAATCAACACCTTACTATTTCAAAATAATATATAAATAGAATTAAATATTTATTTAAAAAATTCGGGGTCTTACAGTGGTCGTATATTCGACCGTTGCGCGCGTGTAAGTATTATGCATAATATAAGGTATAATGAAGCTGATCACTTTATATACTTGCGGAGGGGTATGATTTAATCTTTATGGTTATCTGATACACCCGGGTACTTCAAAGTAAAACCTTTGATAGTTACTCGAGAAATTCAAGATCCTGTGGGGTCGCTCAGCTTAAAAAAATCGGGATAATATTCCACTTTTTTATTGCGTATAATTAATTCTTGTTATTCAATTGAGAAATTTCGAAATCGTTTTACTCTTTCACTATCGAATTATTATTTTGTTTAAAATGCGAGAAAGTCTCGTTATTAATTAACGCTTTATTCAGCTAATTCAAAGTCCTTTGAACTTTGGTGATATTCTATCGAATTGATAGTCTTATATTCTTGATTCTTATACTTTATTGTATGATTTAACTTACAGAGAAAATTTGTTGCTCACCCTTGCTTAAATACAATATTTCAGGTAGAAACGTGGTAGCCGGAGGGGCAGAGAAAGACAAAGGCAAAGGTGTATTGCTGGAGTAGTTATAATGAACATATTTATTATGTTATTTTGTATAACCCTTTTTGTATATCTAAGGGTATATTTGTTATGTTAAGGTTAGAAAACCTGGGACAATGTATTATAAATATCAGCTAATTATATGTATATTTCTATTCATAAATAAATGGGTAGTTAGATGATATTCAAATGTTAGATCATGAACACCAAACTCGGGGGTCAGGTAACCTATAACACCCCAGTCCCACATCGAAACCCCAGTCCCACAACGAAAGATAGGGAAAATATTTGTCTGTGTATAAGGAATTAAGTTCCTACCAATAGTACCTTCAGTCATGACTTTTGGGTGAGCCTGTGGTGGGCTAAGATGACCCAAGAAGATACTATTAGGTCAGTGATTTAAGGCCTTATTTTGGATGGATTTGATTCGATTCGGACTTGGGATTTGACCCGAGATTTGTTCTGGACTCGGGATTTGACTCGGGTTGTTTCATATGGTATCAGAGCCAGGTTCTCGAAAGCTCGGGTCGGGTTATCCGATCGGGTTGCCGGAGGTGGGGACACGAAGGCTGGTGGTATTATCCCACAATGGAGAGATGAAGGTCCGGAGGTGGGGGCAAAAACCCAGCCGGTATTATCCCACAATGGCTAGAGAGGCAAAGATCTTTGGACCGTGTGTGTGATCGGTTCTGACGGGGACGTCAGAAATTTATGTGGGGGAGTTTGTAACACCCCAGTCCCACATCGAAAGATATGGAAAATATTTGTCTGTGTATAAGGAATTAAGTTACTACCAATAGTACCTTCAGTCATGACTTTTGGCTGAGCCTGTAGTGGGCTAAGATGACCCAAGAAGATACTATTGGATCAGTGATTTAAGGCCTTATTTTGGATGGATTTGATTCGATTCGGACTTGGGATTTGACCCGAGATTTGTTTTGGACTCAGGATTTGACTCGGGTTATTTTATAACCCAGATTTGGGGGCGTAACATAATACTCATCGTCTGATGACTCAGAGATGTGAAGATCTAAATCTTTAGTTGCTAGATTAGTTATTTCTTTACGTAAATTAGAAATTTCTGTTTTAAGGTTTGAAATTTCTCTTTTAAGCTTATTAACTTCCTGATTTAATTCTGGAAGATTGATTTCTTTATCAGGCGATTTAAATCTTTCAAGGGTTTTATTAAGAGTGATAATGGGTTTTTCTTTACCTTTAGCAATCTTATTTTTGACCGTATTTGTTTTGGTTAATAAATCTTTTAATTAGTTTTATATACTGAATCTTTAACTCAGAATCAGTAATTTTACTAATTAAATCAATTAACAAAGAACTTTCTTCCTCTTCTTTGTTAAGAACATTAATTCTTTTATTGTAACAATCAAATCTACAATTATCTGTGCATAAAGTGACTTCATTCGGCTTCACTTTCTGTTTGTTTACTATTATTGCTATTAGAAGAATAAGGAATATCAGAATAATCATTACTGTCAATGTCATTTTCTATCCTTATTAATTCTAAAAGATGTTCAGTATCTTCATTAGAGATATTTAACTGGGATAACTTTTGTTTAATCTTACATTCATTTTTATAGTGACCCTTTTGACCAAAATTATGACAAGTGATTTTACTCTTATCATATTTTTTAGACTTCTTAGTAGATTTTTTATTATATCTTTTACTGGATTTTTCATAATAATTATCTTCCGTTTTATTCTGCTTAGATCATTTTTTATGATGTTTACTGCTTTTGTGGTTTTCAATATGTTTACGCCGATGCTTTCTTCTAGAGGGAGCAACAGGTGGTAAATCATATTGTTCACAAAAGTTTCCAAGAACATATTTAGCTTTATTCTTATCTTTACCAGCTTGTTTAGCGATTTTGAAATCAATACACATTTTTAATCTAATTTTTTGAATATAACTGATTATGTCACCATAAGTAAGGTTATCATAATCAATATATCCCAAATCTTTACTCAGCGTTTCTCTAACTTTGTGAGCAAACAAATTTGGTAAGCCATTAACAAATTTTTCTTTCTAGAAGGGTTTGTTACTGTCATTACGCATCATGACTAGAGAAGTAAATAAATCTTTATACCATCTAAAATCACTTAGAGTGGGACAAGTGAGATTACTTAACAGATCATGTATTCTTTCAGAAATATTATTGGGAGTTCCAATAAAATATTTTATTATGATAAATATTAAAGTGTTTATCCCATCAGGAGGGACAACACCAATATTATCATCCCAAATAGGGTTACCATCATCATCCATTTGGACAGCATGAATTACTGCTAACCTAGAATCTTTTGTGAGATGTGTTTCCCACCAAAATCTAAGAGTGCCAGTAAATCCATTAGTTAATATTTTAACAATATCAGGTTGTGACAGATGACTGAATGTTGTAACATAACTATTGGCTACCATAGACATATGATTTAACTTATTAAGAATTTGATGTTCACTTAAACCATAAATATTCCATTCATAAATTTTATTGGACGAAACAGAAAATTTATTATCTAGATTTTTCTCTTCAAACTGAAGATCTTGAGGAGTAGGTCTAGTATACCAATTTTTTGTTATACTTGTTTTATTAAACTGATCATTAACATCTGGAATTGAAACAGTTTCATATTCAAAATCTATAGGACTAATGCTTTCATTTTCAGATTCTTCAACCTGATCTATGATGGCAATAGTTCCACTAGTTTCACTAGGAGTTAATTTTTTAAATAATTTATCAATAGTTTTAATTAACACAGATTCTTTAGCAGGCAATCCCAAACCAACTTTATTTTCAAGAAGGCTTAATAAAGGTTGATCACTCTTTTTATCAGGTTTTTGAATAACAGTTTGATCAAATTTTTCTTCGATTTTATCCAACTGTTTTCCTATTGTTGCCAAATATTGATTAGTGAAGTTATTTTGTTCAATAATCTTTTTTTCATCTTTATGATCATCTGCTAATTTAAAAAGACTAGCTATAACTGAATTATTTTTTGTATATAAAAGAACAGTTTCCAAAGGAGTATGACTAGACGATACCTTCGTCTTGTCTTCTTTGATCCACCGACTTTTAGTTAAAATATTACATTTAGAATGATATTCTTCATACCAATCATAAAAAGTAATGTTTCTCTTTTCATTGGTAATAAATCGTTTCCATTTATTAGCAATTTTATTTATATCCTTTTCATTATAATTAGCACGAAAGACATGTCTTTTAACTTTATTAGACTTGAAATTAAAATCTTCAACGAGATTTTACCAATCTAATTTAAATTCTTTGTTAAGAACTCTCAACTAAGGATTAATAGGAATTTCAAAATCTGACTGGGTGGGTAATTCAGGTGTAGGAGAAAGATCTTGCTCATCTTCAACGGATTCATTAGTGGTATAACAAGGATGACTAGTTTGACCATGGTTTAAAACACCTTTTAATTTATATCAGAAATATCAGGATTACTTAGAATTTTAGTATCTCTTCGAGAAGGAACCGAATAACTAGTAAATTCTTTTATTATTAATGCTCTTCTGGTACGTTCAAAACTTACTTTGATAGTACCATCAGAAAATTATTTAATATTTTCAATGTTCAACACACTGTTATTAACAGGTTGTTGAGGTATTTCACTAGGTAAGATCCATTGATTAGGTAACGTAATGTCCTTCCAAAGAATAGTTCTTGGAGTCTGAACATTAGCATTACTAGTACTGCTTTGATTTAAAACAGTTTGATCTTTGGGGCTTTTATTAAGTGCATGAACATTTAAATTTGTTTTCAATGTTTTATAATAAATTCTATAAATTAAAGCCAAAGCCTGAGAACCCTCAATCATTTGAGTAATTTCTCCCACTGTTTTAATGTTTAAAGTTAAAGCTTTTATTAAATTAGGATCACTAAGGCTTAAAGTGAAATTAGGAAAGCAATTAAAATGGATAGGTCCGTCATGCAGACTATAATTTTTATATTCTTTATTAATAGCATAGACACGTTCAACAGTTTTAACATTATAATCAGTTTTAAAGTTATCAAGGAAGGTTGACTGATATATTTCTCTAAGAGAAACACTAGGTATATTCCAATTACTTAAAACTTAATTAATGTTTTCATAACTGTGTTCTTCATGGTTATTAATGTCTGGAACAGGGGGCAAGGTTGAACGGTTGCTAACTGAAGAACTAGACCTGAATAATCTACTCATTTAAAAAAAACAAAATTTTTACTCTTTCAAAGTTCTTTCATACATACCCTTCTTACCTTAAGTAGACGCATACCTATGTTCTTTGTCACGACCCGACATTGCTCCACACTAAGACTTACAAGGGTTTAGGACACAAACGAACAAGGTGTTCCACTGTAAGTTAGGTGACTTTAGGACAATGAAAGAAGTATAAATTTGAATTTTGGAAGATGAATAAGATTAATACAGAGTCTATGATCAATAATTATCAAACAAACAACTTGGCTCTGATACCATTAGAAGGCGAAATTAGATGATAGAGAGAGAAAGAGAGTGGCACATACAACATACACAATTAATTACTAAATAAAATTTAATATTGATTAAAACAGAAAATATGTACAAAGGAAATAACTTATAAGGTAAATAACTTACAAGGTAGCACAAGCTACAATCTTGACTGGTACATTTTGAGAGAAGGGAGAGAAGAGAGAAGAAGAGAAGAGGTGGACAAAGCCTGCCTCTCCCACTGACTCTGCCATTCTTTTATAACATAAGAAAGAACTATTACAAAAGTAAACATTATCTAACTTTTACTGTTGCAAACAGTATTTGACCTTTACTGTTACAATAGAATCTGACCTTAACTTTAACAAAGTAAATAATTACAAACTACTTTTGACTAAATGAGAAAACTTTCGGCTGCTTTAGACATATGGCCGACAGACTGATTGAGCGCATAGAGGCGCAATTTGCGGAATCTTTTGACTAATCCTGAGGGACATCTGCATGTGACTGAAGGCTACTTTTGGTGGGAAAGTAGGAGCATGATTAGGTGAATGGGTCCTGAGCATCATGCAAATTAATGCTGCCATAATGGTCATTGTCATCATCTTCTTCATCAGCTTTACTGGTTTTCTTCGAGGAAGAAGACGAACACTCACTAGCTTCAATTTCTTCATGAAGCTGATTGACTTTGTCTTGGATGGCTTGGGCTAACTTTTGTAACTCAAGATTAGAACACTCTTTAATTTTTTTTAAAAACTAAAGAGGCAAAAGGACGAACTTCTTTAGATTTAGATTACTAGAAGAAACTTTCTCAAAGATAGATTTAATAGGATTGGAGGGAAATTCTTTTTGAACTCTACCTACAATTTTGTTAACATCAAATTTATCCCACCATTTAACAAAGAAAATTCGGGTGACCATGGAAACTTCTTGACTACTAACTTTACTGGCCACAAAGTTCATGGAGGATTGAGAAGGAGACTGAAAAACTGACTCTATGACTGGTGTCTGAATATTATACTACCATTTTAAAATCCAAGGAATCTTATATTTACTAGAAAACTGGAGCAGTATGGGGATACCTTCAAACTTTGGATTATATTGACTATGATTTGCAAAGTGATGAACTTGTGACTGAAGCAAATCTGGGAAAATATCGAAGGAATGACCATAACTAGACCACCAAAGAATACAACAGAAGGGGATTTGACTCTTGAATTTATAATCAAATTAATAAACCATGTATGGTTGAAAGATTGGTTTTGATGAAGGAAAATCTTATGACAGGCTTCAATATAATCATAAAAATAAAAATATTAATTTTGACTAGCAATTGGACTAAGATCCGAAGGATGCTTTCCCCAATTAGATTGACAAATAATCTGTTTAATATAAAGTGAATGAAAAATGAGTTTTGAGGAATCATTTTTATCATAAATGGGCTTAATAACATTTGACTCGGTTTGAAGAAAGATGTCCTTATAAAATGTAAGTGATTTATAAGTAGCAAGAGGAAGGAAATGCCATCTAGTTGGGAAGAACTGGGCAGCCAAACTAACTGGATCATTCTTAGGTTTCATGATTATTTTAACATGAAAAAGATTAACTTGATAATTAGGAATATATTACGAGTTTTGGCCTTTAGGAACATTTTGCTGGGGTGAACAAAATGGATCGATAGGGACTGGTTTACTGGCTAAAACCGTATTATACGGCCTTGGAACGGAACCAAGTATATGATATCTATTAACTAGATCCACTGAATGAACTGGGTTAACTGGATGAGACACCAAAGAGCCTTTGAGCTGATTACTAGGGCCCGAAGGGCGACCCGAACCTCGAGAAGAAGAACCTCCTCGAATACTCATTTTGAAACAGTAGGGGTACCTGAATTAATAAATTCCAGGGTATACTAAGTATCAAAATAAATCATACTCAAAAGAGCTTGCCATATAGCAAAAGTTTGCTTAGCGGCGATATTTTCAACATCTTTATCAAGAAGGTGTTTTGCTGATTTATAGTCTATTCTAACTAGAAATTTTTGATTTAACAAATCACTTTGAAATTTATTAATACATAAAACTAAAGAAAGGATTTCCTTTTTACTTGTATTCTAATTTAGTTGTGTAGGATTCCATACTCCAGAATGAAATCGAACAATTTGTTTAGATGAAGTGGGAGTTAACTTTTGTTTTAGAATACATCTGAATCCAACTTTAGAAGCATCGGTTTCAACAATTTTGAATGCAGATTCATTGGAAATGTCAAGGCAAGGCAATACCTTAGCATACTTTTTAACTTGTTGGACGATGGAAGTATGTTCATCTGTCCAAGGAGGTGGATTGTATTGTAAACATTGAAAAAGAGGTTTATAAATTTTTCGAAGATTTTTATAAAATTTACCTACATAATTGAGAGATCTTAAAAATCGCTGAAGTGAAGTTTTATCAATGATTTTATCAGAAAATCTGTCTGCAAATTGAATAACTCACTGAATACGATGAACCAGACCATGATTAATGTCATGACCTAGGAATTTGACTCTAGTCTGGAAAAGACTACATTTAGTAGGAGATAAAACAAGACCATTGACTTTTATAGTTTTGAAGAACGAATTCAGATGTTTGTGATGTTCTTCAAATGACTTAGAAAAGATGAGAATATCATCGATATAAACAATAATAAAATGACTGAAAGGATTTAAAATATCGTTGAGGATATTTTGAAAATCATTGGGGGCATTTTTGAGACCGAATGACTGAACTATCCATTCGTAATGACCAAAAAGAGTGGTAAAAGTAGCTTTATACCTATCACTGAGATGAATACTTATTTGCCAAAATCCTGACTTGAGGTCAAATTTACTAAAAATGTTGAAATTACTAAGTCTACATAGTAAATCCTCTTTGTTAGACAATGGGAACATAATCCATTCTAAAACTTTGTTTAGAGGTTTATAGTTATTGACAAGTCTAGGGACACCTCTTTCCTTTTCTGCTTCGTTATTGACATAAAACGCTGGGCAGGACCAGGGTGACTTACTTGGTTTAATTAAACCATTATTGAGTAAATCATTAATCTCATTTTTACAAAGCTCCATTTGTTGATGATTCATTTGTATAGGTCTAGCCTTAGTAGGAATTAAATGTTCTTTGAATTCCTTAGCATAAGGTAGTCTTACAACATGCTTTCTTCTATTCCAAAAAGCATTAGGAGAATCGGAACAAAGGTTTTTATTCATAAAATTCTTAAGATCTTCAATCTTTTCTTGAACTTTTTTATTAGCAAGTAGATTTTCTACTTGTTTGTATTTAATTTCTTCTTTTAAGAATTTTAACTGAGTAGTTTTACAATTTAATAGATTTAAAGATTTGGAATTCGATTTGTCTTGAATAAATTTCAAATCTCTTTTTTTGGGTTGTGTAATGAATTTAAATTCTACCTTTTGACCCAAATGTTTGGTGGTTAATCCATTATTACTAGTAGTAAATGGATATAATAGATATATAAACGGTAGACCCAAAATGATTTTATCTGTTAAATTGCGTATTAAAATAAAGGTTGTCTTAAAACACATATTATCTTGATAAATATGAACTTTGGAAAGTTTATACTTTATCTCCATCTTACGACCATTAGTAGAACTTAATTTTTCACTACTTTTCTTATAAAACTTAGTAGGGATTAATCCATTCTGAATATAATTAAGATCTGCACTAGTATCACCTAAAACAGGAAGCTCAATTGTAAAAGTTTTATCGATAACTAGCTTAATGACTATATACCATTTTTGAATGGTAATATCTTTTAATCTTTTTAAGCAGTATCATTGAACCATAAGAAGTGACTCATTCTTAGTATTTGAAGATTCTGGAATATAATCCTCATCGTCTGATGACTCAGAGACGTGAAGATATGAATCTTTAGTTGCTAGATTAGTCATTTCTTTACGTAAATCAGAAATTTCAGTTTTAAGGTTTGAAATTTCTCTTTTAAGCTTATTAACTTCCTGTTTTAATTCTGGAAGATTGATTTCTTTATCAGGCGATTTATATATTTTAAAAGTTTTGTTAAGACTGATAATGGATTTTTCTTTACCTTTAGCCATCTTATTTTTGACCGTATTTGTTTTGGTTAATAAATCTTTTAATTATTTCATATACTGAATCTTTAACTCAGAATCAGTAATTTTACTAATTAAATCAATTAACAAAAAACTTTCTTCCTCTTCTTTGTTAAGAACATTAATTCTTTTATTGCAACAATCAGATCTGCAATTATCTGTGCATAAAGTGACTTCAGCGGCTTCACTTTCTATTTGTTCACTATTATTGCTATTAGAAGAATAAGGAAAATCAGAATAATCATTGTTGTCAATGTCGTTTTCTATCATTATTAATTCTAAAAGCTGTTCAGTATCTTCATTAGAGATACTTAACTGGGATAACTTTTGTTTAATCTTACATTCATTTTTATAGTGACTTTTTTGACCACCATCATGACAAGTGATTTTACTCTTATCATATTTTTTAGACTTCTTAGTAGATTTTTTATTTTAGTCTTTTACTGGATTTTTGATAATAATTATCTTCCGTTTTATTCTGCTTAGATCGTTTTTTATGATGTTTACTGCTTTTGTGGTTTTCAATATGTTTACGCCGATGCTTTCTTCTAGAGGGAGCAACAGGTGGTAAATTATATTGTTCACAAAAGTTTCCAAGAACATATTTAGCTTTATTCTTATCTTTACCAGCTTGTTTAGCGATTTTGAAATCAATACACATTTTTAATCTAATTTTTTGAATGTAACTGATTATGTCACCATAAGTAAGGTTATCATAATCAATATATCCCAAATCTTTACTCAGCTTCTCTAACTTTGTGAGCAAACAAATTAGGTAAGCCATTAACAAATTTTTCTTTCCAGAAGGGTTTGTTACTGTCATTACGCATCATGACTCGAGAAGTAAATAAATCTTTATACCATCTAAAATCACTTAGAGTGGGACAAGTGAGATTACTTAACAGATCATGTATTCTTTCAGAAATATTATTGGGAGTTCCAATAAAATATTTTATTATGATAAATATTAAAGTGTTTATCCCATCAGGAGGGACAACACCAATATTATCATCCCAAATAGGGTTACCATCATCATCCATTTGGACAGCATGAATTACTGCTAACCTAGAATCTTTTGTGAGATGTGTTTCCCACCAAAATCTAAGAGTGCCAGTAAATCCATTAGTTAATATTTCAACAATATCAGGTTGTGACAGATGACTGAATGTTGTAATATAACTATTGGCTACCATAGACATATGATTTAACTTATTAAGAATTTGATGTTCACTTAAACCATAAATATTCCATTCATAAATTTTATTGGACGAAACAGAAAATTTATTATCTAGATTTTTCTCTTCAAACTGAAGATCTTGAGGAGTAGGTCTAGTATACCAATTTTTTGTTATACTTGTTTTATTAAAAGTTATTTTATTAAGCTGATCATTAATATCTGGAATTAAAACAGTTTCAAATTCAAAATCTGAAGGACTAATGCTTTAATTTTCAGATTCTTCAACCTGATCTATGACGGCAATAGTTCCACTAGTTTCAGCAGCGGTTAATTTTTTAAATAATTTATCAATAGTTTTAATTAACTCAGATTCTTTATTAGGCAATCCCAAACCAACTCTATTTTTAGGAAGGATTAGTAAAGGTTTTTGAATAACAGTTTGATCAAATTTTTCTTCGATTTTATCCAACTGTTTTCCTATTGTTACCAAATATTGATTAGTGAAGCTATTTTGTTCAGTAATCTTTTTTTCATCTTTCTGACCATCTTCTAATTTAAAAGGACTAGCTATAACTGAATTATTTTTTACAAATAAAAGAACAGTTTCAAAAGGAGGCTGACTAGACGATACCTTCGTCTTGTCTTCTTTGATCCACTGACTTTTAGTTAAAACATTACATTTAGAATGATATTCTTCATACCAATCATAAAAATTAATGTTTCTTTTTTTATTGGTAATAAATCATTTTCATTTATTAACAATTTTATTTCTATCCTTTTCATTATAATTAGCACGAAAGGCATGTCTTTTAACTTTATTAGACTTGAAATTAAAATCTTCAACTAGATTTTTCCAATCTAATTTAAATTCTTTGTTAAGAACTTTCAACTGAGGATTAATAGGAATTTCAAAATCTGACTGAGTGGGTAATTCAGAAGGTGTAGGAGAAAGATCTTACTCATCTTCAACGGATTCATTAGTGGTGTAACAAGGATGACTAGTTTGACCATGGTTTAAAATACTCTTGAATTTTATATCAGAAATAGAAGGATTACTTAGATTTTCAGAATCTCTTCGAGAAGGAACTGAAGAACTAGTAAATTCTTTTATTATTAATGGTCTTTTGGTATGTTCAAAACTTACTTTGACAGTACCATCAGAAAATTATTTAATATTTTCAATGTTTAACAGGCTGTTATTAACAGGTTGTTGAGGTATTTCACTAGGTAAGATCCATTGACTCGGTAACGTAATGTCCTTCCAAAGAATAGTTCTTGGAGTCTAAACATTAGCATTACTAGTACTGCTTTGAATTAAAAAAGTTTAATATTTGGGACTTTTATTAAGTGCATGAACATTTAAATTTGTTTTCATTGTTTTATAATAAATTCTATAAATTAAAGCCAAAGCCTGAGAACCCTCAATTGTTTGAGTAATTTCTCCCACTGTTATAATGTTTAAAGTTAAAGCTTTTATTAAATTAGAATCACTAAGGCTTAAAGTGAAATCAGGAAAGCAATTAAAATGGATAGGTCCGTCATGCAGACTACAATTTTTATATTCTTTATTAATAGCATAGACACGTTCAATAGTTTTAACATTATAATCAGTTTTAAAGTTATCAAGGAAGGTTGACTGATATATTTCTTTAGGAGAAACACTAGGTATATTTCAATTACTTAAAACTTTATTAATGTTTTCAAAACTGTGTTCTTCATGGTTATTAATGTCTAGAATAAGGGGCAAGGTTGACCGGTTGCTAACTGAAGAACTAGACTTGAACAATCTACTCATTTAAAAAAAACAAAATTTTTACTCTTTCAAAGTTCTTTCATACATACCCTTCTTACCTTAAGTAGACGTATACCTATGTTCTAGTCACAACCCGATATTGCTCCACACTGAGACTTACAAGGGTTTGGGACACAAACGAACAAGGTGTTCCACAGTAAGTTAGGTGACTTTAGGATAATGAAAGAAGTTTAAATTTGAATTTTGAAAGATGAATAAGATTAATACAGAGTCCATGATCAACAATTATAAAACAACCAACTTGGTTCTGATACCATTAGAAGGCGGAATTAGATGATAGAGAGAGAAAGAAAGTGGCGCATATAGCATACACAATTAATTAATAAATAAAATTAAATATTGATTAAAACAGAAAATATGTACAACGAAAATAACTTACAAGGTAGCACAAGCTACACTCTTTAGTGGTACATTCTGAGAGAAGAGAGAGAATAGAGAAGAAGAGAAGAGGTGGACGAAGCCTTCCTCTCCCACTGACTCTGCCTTTATTTTATAACATAAGAAAGAACTATTACAAAAGTAAACAATTAAACCTTTATTGAGTAAATCATTAATCTCATTTTTACAAAGCTCCATTTGTTGATGATTCATTTGTATAGGTCTAGTCTTAGTAGGAATTAAATGTTCTTTGAATTCCTAAGCATAAGGTAGTTTTACAACATGCTTTCTTCTATGCCAAAAAGCATTAGGAGAATCAGAACAAAGGTTTTTATTCATAAAATTCTTAAGATCTTCAATCTTTTCTTGAACTTTTTTATTAGCAAGTAGATTTTCTACTTGTTTGTATTTAATTTCTTCTTTTAAGAATTTAATTGAGTAGTTTTACTATTTAATATATTAGATGATAGAGAGAGAAAGAGAGTGGCACATACAGCATACATAATTAATTACTAAGTAAAACTTAATATTGATTAAAACAGAAAATATGTACAGGGGAAATAACATACAAGGTAGCACAAGCTACAATCTTGACTGGTACATTTTGAGAGAAGGGAGAGAAGAGAGAAGAAGAGAAGAGGGGGACGAAGCCTGCCTCTCCCACTAACTCAGCCTTTCTTTTATAACATTAGAAAGAACTATTACAAAAGTAAACAGTATCTGACTTTTACTGTTTCAAACAGTATTTAAACTATACTATTACAATATAATCTGACCTTAACTTTAACAAAGTAAATAATTACAAATTACTTTTTACGAAATGAGAAAACTTTCGGCTGCTTTATACAAATGGCCGACAGACTGATTGAGGGAATAGAGACGCAATTTGCAGAATCTTTTGACTAATACTGAGGGACATCTGCATGTGACTGAAGGCTACTTTTGGTGGGAAAGTAGGAGCATGATTAGGCGAATGGGTCCTGAGCATCTTGCAAATTAATGCTGCCATAAGTGTCATTGTCATCATCTTCTTCATATGCTTTACTGATTTTCTTGGAGGAAGAAAACGAACACTCACTAGTTTTAATTTCTTCATGAAGCTGATTGACTCTGTCTTGGATGGCATTGGGCTAAACTTTTATAACTCAAGACTAGAACACTCTTTAATTTTTGAAAAATCTTAAGAGGTAGAAGGACGAACTTCTTTATATTTAGATTACTAGAAGAACCTTTCTCAAGGATAGATTTAATAGGATTGGAGGAAATTCTTTTTGAACTTGACCTACAATTCTGTTAACATCAAATTTACCCCACCATTTAACAAAGAAAATTCGGGTGACCATGGAAACTTCTTGACTACTAACTTTACTGGCCACAAAGTTAATGGAGGATTGAGAAGGAGACTGAAAAACTGACTCTATGACTGGTGGCTGAAGATTATACTACCATTTTAAAATCCAAGGAATCTAATATTTACTAGAAAACTGGAGCAGTATAGGGATACATTCAAATGTTGGATTGTATTGACTAAGATTTGCAAAGTGATGAACTTGTGACTGAAGCAAATCTGGGAAAATATCGAAGGAATGACCATAACGAGACCACTAAAGAATAAACCAGAAGGGGATTTGACTCATGAATTTATGATCAAATTGAATAAACCATGAATGGTTGAAAGCTTGGTTTAGATGAGGGAAAATCTTATGCCAAGCTTTAGTATAATCATAAAAATAAAAATAATGATTTTGACTAGCAATTGGACTAAGATCCGAAGGATGTTTTCCCCAATCAGATTGAGAAATAATCTGTTTAATATAAAGTGAATGAAAAATGATTTTTGAGGAATCATTTTTATCATAAAGGGGCTTAATATCAATTGACTTGGTTTGAAGAAGGATGTCCTTATAAAATGTAAGTGATTTATAAGGAGCGAGAGGAAGGAAATGCCATCCAGTTGGGAAGAACTGGGCAGCCAAACTAACTGGATCATTCTTGGGTTTCATGATTGTTTCGACATGAAAAAGATTGACTTGATAATTAGGAATATATTGCGAGTTTTGACCTTTAGGAACATTTTGCTGGGGTGAACAAAATGGATCAATAGGGACTAGTTTACTGGCTAAAACCGTATTACCCCGCCTTGGAATGGAACCAAGTATATGATATCTATTAACTAGATCCACTGAAGGGACTAGGTTAACTGGATGAGAGACCAAGAGCCTTTGGACTGATTATTAGGGCCTGAAGGGCGACCCGAACCTCGAGAAGAACCTCCTCGAATACTCATTTTGAAACAGTAGGGGTACCTAAATTAATAAATTCCCGGGTAAGAAAGTCGAGAATAGAATTATCACTACCTTTAATATACTCAATATCAAAATCAAACATACTCAAAAGAGCTTGCCATCTAGCAAAAGTTTGCTTAGCGGCGATATTTTCAACATCTTTATCAAGAATGTATTTTGCTGATTTACAGTTTATTCTAACTAGAAATTTTTGATTTAACAAATCATTTTGAAATTTATTAATACATAAAACTAAAGAAAGGATTTTCTTTTTAATAGTACTATAATTTAATTGTGTAGGATTCCATACGCCAGAATGAAATCGAATAATTTGTTCAGATAAAGTGGGAGTTAATTTTTGTTTTAGAATACCTTCGAATCCAACTTCAGAAGCATCGGTTTCAACAATTTTGAATGCAGATTCATTGAAAATGCCAAGGCAAGGCAATACCTTAACATACTTTTTAACTTGTTGGACGATGGAAGTACGTTCATCTCTTTCCTTTTCTACTTCGTTATTGACATAAAACGATGGGCAGGACTAGGGTGACTTACTGAGTTTAATTTAACCTTTATTGAATAAATCATTAATCTCATTTTTACAAAGCTTTATTTGTTGATGATTCATTTGTATAAGTCTAGCCTTAGTAGGAATTAAATGTTCTTTGAATTCCTTAGCATATGGTAGTCTTACAACATGCTTTCTTCTATGCCAAAAAGCATTAAGAGAATCAGAACAAAAGTTTTTATTCATAAAATTCTTAAGATCTTCAATCTTTTCTTGAACTTTTTTATTAGCAAGTAGATTTTCTACTTGTTTGTATTTAATTTCTTCTTTTAAGAATTTTAATTGAGTAGTTTTACAATTTAATAGATTTAAAGATATGGAAATAGATTCGTCTTGAATAAATTTTAAATCTCTTTCTTTGGATTGGGTAATGAATTTAAATTCTACCTTTTGACCCAAATGTTTAGTGGTTAATCCATTATTACTAGTAGTAATGGATATAATAGATATATAAACGGTAGACCCAAAATTATCTCATCTGTTAGATTGCGTATTAAAACAATGGTTGTTTTAAAACACATATTATCTTGACAAATATGAACTTCGAAAAGTTTATACTTTATCTCCATCTTACTATCATTAGCAAAACTTAATTTTTTACTAGTTTTCTTATAAAATATAATGGGGATTAAACTCTCCTGAATACAATTAAGATCTGCACCAGTATCAACTAAAGAAGGAAGCTCAATTGTAAAAGTTATATTGATAACTAGCTTAATGACTATATACCATTTTTGAATGGTAATATCTTTTAACCTTTTTAAGGAGTATCCTTGAACAATAAGAAGTGACTCATTCTTAGTATATGAAGATTCTGAAATATAATCCTCATCGTCTGATGACTCAGAGATGTAAAGATCTGAATCTTTAGTTGCTAGATTTGTCATTTCTTTATGTAAATTAGAAATTTCTGTTTTAAGGTTTGAAATTTCACTTTTAAGATTATTAACTTCTTGATTTAATTCTGGAAGAGTGATTCCTTTATCAGGCGATTTAAATCTTTCAAGGGTTTTATTAAGACTGATAATGGATTTTTCTTTACCTTTAGTAATCTTATTTTTGACCGTATTTGTTTTGGTTATAAAATCTTTTAATTGTTTCATATACTGAATCTTTAACTAAGAATCAGTAATTTTACTAATTAAATCAATTAACAAAGAACTTTTTCTTCTTCTTTGTTAAGAACTTAATTCTTTTATTGCCACAATTAGATCTGTAATTATCTGTGCATAAAGTGACTTCATCGGCTTCACTTTCTGTTTGTTTACTATCATTGCTATTAGAAGAATAAGGAATATCATAATAATCATTGCTGTCAATGTCATTTTCTATACTTATTAATTCTAAAAGCTGTTCAGTATCTTCATTTAAGATATTTAATTGGGGTAACTTTTGTTTAATCTTACATTCATTTTTATAGTGACTTTTTTGACCACTATTATGACAAGTGATTTTACTCTTATAATATTTTTTAGACTTCATAGTAGATTTTTTATTATGTCTTTTACTGGATTTTTTATAATAATTATCTTTCGTTTTATTCTGCTTAGATCGTTTTTATAATGTTTACTACTTTTGTGGTTTTCAATATGTTTACGCCGATACTTTCTTCTAGAGGGAGCAACAGGTGGTAAAACATATTGCTCACAAAAGGTTCTGAGCTCATATTTAGCTTTATTCTTATCTTTACCAGCATGTTTAGCGATTTTGAAATCAATACACATTTTTAATCTAATTTTTTGAATATAACTGGTTATGTCACCATAAGTAAGGTTATCATAATCCATATATCTTACTCAGTGCTTCTCTAACTTTGTGAGTAAACAAATTAGGTAAGCCATTAACAAATTTTTCTTTCCAGAAGGGTTTGTTACTGTCATTACGCATCAAACTCGAGAAGTAAAAACATCTTTATACCATCTAAAATCACTTAGAGTGGGGGACAAGTGAGATTACTTAACTAATCATGTATTCTTTCAGTAATATTACTGGGAGTTCCAATAAAATATTTTATTATGGTAAATATTAAAGTGTTTATCCCATCAGGAGGGACAACACCAATATTACCATCCCAAATAGGGTTTTGGACAACATGAATTACTTCTAACCTAGAATCTTCTGTGAGATGTTTTTCCCACCAAGATCTAAGAGTACCAGTAAATTCATTAGTTAATATTTCAACAATATCAGGTTGTGACAGATGACTGAATGCTGTAATATAACTATTGGCTACCATAGACATATGATTTAACTTATTAAGAATTTGATGTTCACTTAAACCATCAATATTCCATTCATAAGTTTTATTGGACGAAACAAAAAATTGATTATCTAGATTTTTCTCTTCAAACTAAAGGTCTTGAGGAGTAGGTATAGTATACCAATTTTTTGTTATACTTGTTTTAATAAATGTTAATTTATTAAGCTGATCATTAACATCTGGAATTGAAACAGTTTCAGATTCAAAATCTAAAGGACTAATGCTTTAATTTTCAGATTCTTCAACCTAATCTATGACGGCAATAGTTCCACTAGTTTCAGCAGGGGTTAATTTTTTAAATAATTTATCAATATTTTTAATTAACTCAGATTCTTTATTAGGCAATCCCAAACCAACTATATTTTCAGGAAGGCTTAGTAAAGGTTGATCACTCTTTTTATCAGGTTTTTGAATAACAGTTTGATCAAATTTTTCTTCGATTTTATCCAACTGCTTTTCTATTGTTGCCAAATATTGATTAGTGAAGTTATTTTGTTCAATAATCTTTTTTTCATCTTTATGACCATCTGCTAATTTAAAAGGACTAGCTATAACTGAATTGGTTTTTACAAATAAAAGAACAGTTTCCAAAGGAGGATGACTAGACGATACCTTTGTCTTATCTTCTTTGATCCACTGAGTTTTAGTTAAAACATTACATTTAGAATGATATTCTTCATATCAATCATAAAAAGTAATGTTTCTCTTTTCATTGGTATTAAATCGTTTCCATTTATTAAAAATTTTATTTCTATCCTTTTCATTATAATTAGCACGAAAGGCATGTCTTTTAACTTTATTAGACTTGGAATTAAAATCTTCAATAAGATTTTTCCAATCTAATTTAAATTCTTTGTTAATAACTTTCAACTAAGGATTAATAGGAATTTCAAAATCTGACTCAGTGGGTAATTCAGAAGGTGTAGGAGAAAGATCTTGCTCATCTTCAACGATTCATTAGTGGTGTAACAAGGATGACTAGTTTGACCATGGTTTAAAATACTCTGTAATTTTATATCAGAAATAGAAGGATTACTTAGAAGTTCAGTATCTCTTCGAGAAGGAACGAAGAACTAGTAAATTCTTTTATTATTAATGGTCTTTTGGTACGTTCAAAACTTACTTTGACAGTACCATCAAAAAATTGTTTATTATTTTCAATGTTCAACAGACTGTTATTAACAGGTTGTTGAGGTATTTCACAAGGTAAGATCCATTGACTAGGTAACGTAATGTCCTTCCAAAGAATAGTTCTTGGAGTCTGAACATTATCATTACTAGTACTGCTTTGAATTAAAACTGTTTGATCTTTGGGGCTTTTATTAAGTGCATAAACATTCAAATTTGTTTTCATTATTTTATAATAAATTCTATAAATTAAAGCCAAATCCTGAGAACCCTCACTTATTTGAGTAATTTTTCCTGCTGCTTTAATGTTTAAAGTTAAAACATTTATTAAATTAGGATCACTAAGGCTTAAAGTGAAATCAGGAAAAGCAATTAAAATGGATAGGTCCGTCATGTAGACTTGATTCCATGATACCAGTAATACTAAGGAAATAATTAAGGAAACGAGCATCTCTGAGACACAGATAAATACTCGCATTAATTCTCTTAATAGTTAATGGCTTAACTGCAATTTGAATTAATCCTATGTGAATAAAATTGTCACCCTTCTTCCTGTGTTTTTTAATAACATCAGGAATTAAAAGACTACAATTTTCAAATTTTTTATTAATAGCATAGACATGTTCAACAGTTTTAACATTATAATCAGTTTTAAATTTATCAAAGAAGGTTGACTGATATATTTCTTTGGAGAAACACTAGGCATATTTTAATTACATAAAACATGATTAATGTTTTCATAACTGTTTTCTTCATGGCTAATAATGTCTGGAACATGGGGCAAGGTTGACCGATTGCTAACTGAAGAACTAGACCTGAACAATCTACTCATTTTTTAAAAAAACAAAATTTTTACCCTTTCAAAGTTTTTTCAGACAAACCCTTCTTACCTTAAGTAGACGCATACCTATGTTTTTAGTCACGACCCGACACTGCTCCACATTGAGACTTACAAGGGTTTGGGACACAAATGAACAAGGTGTTCCACAGTTAGTTAGGTGACTTTAGGACAATAAAAGAAGTATAAATTTGAATTTTGAAAGATGAATAAGATTAATACAGAGTCTATGATCAACAATTATCAATCAAACAACTTGGCTCTGATACCATTACAAGGCGAAATTAGATGATAGAGAGAGAAAAAGAGTGGCGCATACAACATACACAATTAATTAATAAATAAAACTTAATATTTATTAAAACATAAAATATGTACAAGGGAAATAACTTACAAGGTAGCACAAGCTACAATCTTGACTAGTATATTTTGAGAGAAGGGAGAGAAGGGAGATAAGAGAGAAAAAGAGAAGAGGTGGATGAAGCCTGCCTCTCCCACTGACTCTGACTTTCTTTTATAATATAAGAAAGAACTATTACAAAAGTAAACAATTAAACCTTTATTGAGTAAATCATTACTCTTATTTTTATAAAGCTCTATTTGTTGATGATTCATTTGTATAGGTCTTGCCTTAGTAGGAATTAAATGTTCTTTGAATTTCTTAGCATAAGGTAGTCTTACAACATGCTTTCTTCAATGCCAAAAAGCATTAGGAGAATTAGAACAAAGGTTTTTATTCATAAAATTCTTATGATCTTCAATATTTTCTTGAACTTTTTTATTAGCAAGTAGATTTTCTACTTGTTTGTATTTAATTTCTTCTTTTAAGAATTTTACCTTAGTAGTTTTATAATTTAATAGATTAGATGATAGAGAGAGAAATAGAGTGGCGCATACATCATACACATTTAATTACTCAGTAAAACTTAATATTGATTAAAATAGAAAATATGTACAAGGGAAATAACTTACAAGGTAGCACAAGCTACAATTTTGACTGGTACATTTTGAGAGAGTAGAAGAGAAGAGGTGGACGAAGCCAGCCTCTCCCACTGACTCTGCCTTTCTTTTATAACATTAGAAAGAACTATTACAAAAGTAAACAATATCTGACTTTTACGGTTTCAAACAGTATTTGACCTTTACTATTAACATTGAATCTAACCTTAACTTTTACAAAGTAAATAATTACAAACTACTTTTGACTAAATGAGAAAACTTTTGACTACTTATACATATGTCCGACAGACTGATTGAGCGCATAGAGGCGTAATTTGTAGAATATTTTGACTAATCCTGAGGGACATCTGCATGTGACTGAACGCTACTTTTGGTGGGAAAGTAGGAGCATGATTAGACGAATGGGTCCTGAGAATCTTGCAAATTAATGCTGCCATAAGGGTCATTGTCATCATCTTCTTCATCAGCTTTACTAGTATTCTTGGAGGAAGAAGACGAACACTCACTAGCTTCAATTTCTTCATGAAGCTGATTGACTCTATCTTGGATGGCTTGGGCTAACTTTTGTAACTCAAGACTAGAACACTCTTTAATTATTGAAAAATCTAAAGAGGTAGAAGGACGAACTTCTTTATATTTAGATTTACTAGAAGAACCTTTCTCAAGGATAGATTTAATAAGATTGGAGGGAAATTCTTTTTGAACTTTACCTACAATTCTGTTAACATCAAATTTATCGCACCATTTAACAAAGAAAATTCGGGTGACCATGGAAACTTCTTGACTACTACTTTACTGGCCACAAAGTTAATGGAGGATTGAGAAGGAGACTGAAAAACTGACTCTATGATAGGTGTCTGAAGATTATACTGCCATTTTAAAATCCAAGGAATCTTATATTTACTAGAAAACTGGAGCAGTATAGGGATACCTTCAAATTTTGGATTATATTGACTATGATTTGCAAAGTGATGAACTTGTGACAGATGCAAATCTGGGAAAATATCGAAGGAAGGACCATAACGAGACCACCAAAGAATAAACTAGAAGGGGATTTGACTCTTGAATTTATGATCAAATTGAATAAACCATGAATGGTTGAAAGCTTGGTTTTGATGAAGGAAAATCTTATGCCAGGTTTCAATATAATCAGAAAAATAAAAATAAAAATTTTGACTAGCAATTGGACTAAGATCCGAAGGATGCTTTCCCCAATCAGATTGAGAAATAATCTGTTTAATATATAGTGAATGAAAAATGATTTTTGAGGAATTATTTTTATCATAAATGGGCTTAATATCAATTGACTCGGTTTAAAGAAGGATGTCCTTATAAAATGTAAGTGATTTATAAGAAGTAAGGGGAAGGAAATGCCATCCTGTTAGGAAGAACTGGGCAGCCAAACTAACTGGATCATTCTTGGGTTTCATGACTGTTTCAACATGAAAAAGATTAACTTGATAATTAGGAATATATTGCGAGTTTTGACCTTTAGGAACATTTTCCTGAGGTGAACAAAATGGATCGATAAGGACTGGTTTACTGGCTACAACCGTATTATACGGCCTTGGAACGGAACCAAGTATATGATATCAATTAACTAGATCCACTGAAGGGACTGGGTTAACTGGATGAGGGACCAAAGAGCCTTTGGGCTAATTACTAGGGCCTGAAGGAGACCCGAACCTCGAGAAGAAAAACCTCCTCAAATACTCATTTTGAAACAGTAAGGGTACCTGAATTAATAAATCCCCGACTAAGAAAGTCGGGAAAAGAATTATCACTACCTCTAATATACTCAATATCAAAATAAAACATACTCAAAAGAGCTTGCCATCTAGCAAAAGTTTGCTTAGCGGATATATTTTCAACATCTTTATCAAGAATGTATTTTGCTGATATACAGTCTATTCTAACTAGAAATTTTGATTTAACAAATCACTTTGAAATTTATTAATACATAAAACTAAAGAAAGGATTTCCTTTTTAATAGTACTATAATTTAATTGTGTAGAATTCCATACGCCAGAATGAAATCGAACAATTTGTTCAGATCAAGTGGGTTTTAACTTCTGTTTAGAATACCTTCGAATCCAACTTGAAAAGCATCGGTTTCAACAATTTTGAATGCAAATTCATTGGAAATGCCAAGGTAAGGCAATACCTTAACATACTTTTTAACTTGTTGGACGATGAAAGTATGTTCACCTCTTTCCTTTTCTGCTTCATTATTGACAGAAAACGCTGGGCAGGACCAGGGTGACTTACTGGGTTTAATTAAACCTTTATTGAGTAAATCATTAATCTCATTTTTCTAAAGCTTCATTTGTTAATGATTCATTTGTATAGGTCTAGCCTTAGTAGGAATTAAATGTTCTTTGAATTCCTTAGCATAAGGTAGTCTTACAACATGCTTTCTTCTATGCCAAAAAGCATTAGAAGAATCAGAACAAAGGTTTTTATTCATAAAATTCTTAAGATCTTCAATCTTTTCTTGAACTTTTTTAATAGCAAGTAGATTTTCTACATGTTTGTATTTAATTTCTTCTTTTAAGAATTTTAATTGAGTAGTTTTACAATTTAATAGATTTAAAGATTTGAAAATAGATTCGTCTTGAATAAATTTTAAAACTCTTTCTTTGGGTTGGGTAATGAATTTAAATTCTACCTTTTGACCCAAATGTTTAGTGGTTAATCCATTATTACTAGTAGTAAATGGATATAATAGATGTATAAACGGTAAACCCAAAATGATCTTATCTGTTAGATTGCGTATTAAAACAAAGGTTATTTTAAAACACATTATTTTAACAAATATAACTTTGGGAAGTTTATTCTTTATCTCCATCTTACTACCATTAGCAGAACTTAATTTTTCACTAGTTTTCTTATAAAACTTAATAGGCATTAAACCCTTCTGAATACAATTAAGATCTGCACCAGTATCAACTAAAGTAGGAAGCTCAATTGTAAAAGTTTTATCGATAACTAGCTTAATGACTATATACTATTTTTGAATGGTAATATCTTTTAACCTTTTTAAGGAATATCCTTGAACCATAAGAAGTGACTCATTCTTAGTATTTGAAGATTCTGAAATATAATCCTCATCGTCTGATGACTCAGAGATGTGAAGATCTGAATCTTTAGTTGCTAGATTTGTCATTTCTTTATGTAAATCAGAAATTTCTGTTTTTAGGTTTGAAATTTCTCTTTTAAGCTTATTAACTTCCTGATTTAATTATGGAAGAGTGATTCCTTTATCAGGCGATTTAAATCTTTCAAGGGTTTTATTAAGACTGATAATGGGTTTTTCTTTACCTTTAGTAATCTTATTTTTGACCGTATTTGTTTTGGTTAATAAATCTTTTAATTGTTTCATATAATGAATCTTTAACCAAGAATCAGTAATTTTACTAATTAAATCAATTAACAAAGAACTTTCTTCTTCTTCTTTGTTAAGAACATTAATTCTTTTATTGCCACAATTAGATCTGTAATTATCCTATGCGTAAAGTGACTTCATCGGTTTCACTTTTTGTTTGTTTACTATTATTGCTATTAGAAGAATAAGGAATATCAGAATAATCATTGCTGTCAATGTCATTTTCTAGTCCTTAATAATTATAAAAGTTGTTCAGTATCTTCATTAGAGATATTTAAATGGGATAACTTTTGTTTAATATTACATTCATTTTTATAGTGACTTTTTTGACCACCATTATGACAAGTGATTTTACTCTTATAATATTTTTTAGACTTCTAAGTAGTTTTTTTATTATGTCTTTTACTGGATTTTTCATAATAATTATCTTCCGTTTTATTCTGCTTAGATCGTTTTTATGATGTTACTGCTTTTGTGGTTTTCAATATGTTCACGCCGATGCTTTCTTCTAGAGGGAGCAACAGGTGGTAAACCATATTGTTCACAAAAGGTTCCAAGCTCATATTTAGCTTTATTCTTATCTTTACCAGCTTGTTTAGCGATTTTGAAATCAATACACATTTTTAATCCAATTTTTTAAATATAACTGAATATGTCACCATAGGTAAGGTTATCATAATCAATATATCCCAAATCTTTACTCAGCGCTTCTCTAACTTTGTGAGCAAACAAATTAGGTAAGCCATTAACAAATTTTTCTTTCCAAAAGGGTTTGTTACTGTCATTATGCATCATGACTCGAGAAGTAAAAATATCTTTATACCATCTAATATCACTTAGAGTGGGACAAGTGAGATTACTTAACTAATCATGTATTCTTTCTGTAATATTATTAGGAGTTCCAATAAAATATTTTAATATGGTAAATATTAAAGTGTTTATCCCATCAGGAGGGCCAACACCAATATTATCATCCCAAATAGGGTTACCATCATCATACATTTAGACAGCATGAATTACTGCTAACCTACAATCTTCTGTGAGATGTTTTTCCCACTAAGATCTAAGAGTACCAGTAAATCTATTAGTTAATATTTCAACAATATCAGGTTGTGACAAATGATTGAATGCTGTAATATAACTATTGGCTACCATAGACATATGATTTAACTTATTAAGAATTTGATGTTCACTTAAACCATCAATATTCCATTCATAAATTTTATTGGACGAAACAGAAAATTAATTATCTAGATTTTTCTCTTCAAACTGAAGGTCTGGAGGAGTAGGTCTAGTATACCAATTTTTTGTTATACTTGTTTTATTAAAAGTTAATTTATTAAGCTAATCATTAACATCTGGAATTTAAATAGTTTCAGATTCAAAATCTGAAGGACTAATACTTTCATTTTCAGATTCTTCAACCTGATCTATGACGGCAATAGTTCCAATAGTTTCACCATGAGTTATTTTTTTAAATAATTTATCAATAGTTTTAATTTACTTAGATTCTTAATTAGGCAATCCCAAACCAACTCTATTTTCATGAAGGCTTAATAAAGGTTGATCTCTCTTTTTATCAAGTTTTTGAATAACAGTTTGATCAAATTTTTCTTCGATTTTATCCAACTATTTTCCTATTGTTGCCAAATATTGATTAGTGAATTATTTTGTTCAATAATCTTTTTTTCATCTTTATGACAATCTGCTAATTTAAAAGGACTAGCTATAACTGAATTGTTTTTTACAAATAAAAGAACAGTTTCAAAGGAGGATGACTAGACGATACCTTCGTCTTTTCTTCTTTGATCCACTGACTTTTAGTTAAAATATTACATTTAGAATGATATTCTTCATATCAATCATAAAAAGTAATGTTTCTCTTTTCATTGGTAATAAATCGTTTCCATTTATTAGCAATTTTATTTCTATCCTTTTCATTATATTTAGCACGAAAGGCATGTCTTTTAACTTTATTAGACTTGGAATTAAAATCTTCAACGAAATTTTTCCAATCTAATTTAAATTCTTTATTAAGAACTCTCAACTGAGGATTAATAGGAATTTCAAAATTTGACTGAGTGGGTAATTCAGAAGGTGTAGGAGAAAGATCTTGCTCATCTTCAACGAATTCATTAGTGGTGTAACAAGGATGACTAGTTTGACCATGGTTTAAAATACTATTTAATTTTATATCAGAAATAGAAGGATTACTTAGAATTTCAGTATCTCTTCGAGAAGGAACGAAGAACTAGTAAATTCTTTTATTATTAATGGTCTTCTGGTACGTTCAAAACTTCATTTGACAATACCATCAGAAAATTATTTAATATTTTCAATGTTCAACAGACTGTTATTAACAGGTTGTTGAAGTATTTCACTAGGTAAGATCCATTGACTAGGTAACGTAATGTCCTTCCGAAGAATAGTTCTTGGAGTCTGAACATTAGCATTACTAGTACTACTTTGAATTAAAATAGTTTGATATTTAGGGCTTTTATTAAGTGTATGAACATTTAAATTTATTTTCATTGTTTTATAATAAATTCTATAAATTAAAGCCAAATCCTGAGAACCCTCAATGATTTGAGTAATTTCTCCTGTTGTTTTAATGTTTAAAGTTAAAACTTTTATTAAATTAGGATCACTAAGGCTTAAAGTGAAATTAGGAAAGCAATTAAAATGTATAGGTCCGTCATGTAGACTTGATTCCATGATACCAATAATACTAGGGAAATAATTAAGGAAACGAGCATCTCTGTGACACAGATAAATACTCGAATTAATTCCCTTAATATTTAATAGCTTAACTGCAACTTGAATTAATCTTATGTGAATAAAATTGTAACCCTTCTTCCTGTGTTTTTTAATAACATCAGGAATTAAAAGACTATAATTTTTATATTCTTTATTAATAGCATAGACACGTTCAACAGTTTTAACATATAATAAGTTTTAAACTTATCAAGTAAGGTTACCTGGTATATTTCTCTAAGATAAACACTAGGTATATTCCAATTACTTAAACTTGATTAATTTTTTTAGAACTGTGTTTTTAATGATTAATAATGTCTGGAGCAGGGGGCAAGGTTGACCGGTTGCTAACTGAAGAACTAGACTTGAACAATCTACTCATTTTAATTTTTTTTTTATAACTATTTTAAAGTTTTTTCAGACATACCTTTCTTACCTTAAGTAGACACATACCTATGTTCTTAGTCACGATCCGACACTGCTCCAGACTGAGACTTACAAGGGTTTGGGACACAAACGAACAAGGTCTTGCACAGTAGGTTAGGTGACTGAAGGACAATGAAAGAAGTATAAATTTGAATTTTGAAAGATGAATAAGATAATACAGAGTCTATGATCAACAATTATCAAACAAAGAACTTGGCCCTGATACCATTAGAAGGCGGAATTAGATGATAGAGAGAAAGAAAGTGGCGCATATAGCATACACAATTAATTAATAAATATAATTTAATATTGATTAAAACAGAAAATATGTACAAGGAAAATAACTTACAAGGTAGCACAAGCTACACTCTTTAGTGGTACATTCTGAGAGAAGGGAGAGAATAGAGAAGAAGAGAAGAGGTGGACGAAGCCTTCCTCTCCCACTGACTCTGCCTTTATTTTATAACATAAGAAAGAACTATTACAAAAGTAAACAATTAAACCTTTATTGAGTAAATCATTAATCTCATTTTTACAAAGCTCCATTTGTTGATGATTCATTTGTATAGGTCTAGTCTTAGTAGGAATTAAATGTTCTTTGAATTCCTAAGCATAAGGTAGTTTTACAACATGCTTTCTTCTATGCCAAAAAGCATTAGGATAATCAGAACAAAGGTTTTTATTCATAAAATTCTTAAGATCTTCAATCTTTTCTTGAACTTTTTTATTAGCAAGTAGATTTTCTACTTGTTTGTATTTAATTTCTTCTTTTAAGAATTTAATTGAGTAGTTTTACTATTTAATATATTAGATGATAGAGAGAGAAAGAGAGTGGCACATACAACATACATAATTAATTACTAAGTAAAACTTAATATTGATTAAAATAGAAAATATGTACAGGGGAAATAACATACAAGGTAGCACAAGCTACAATCTTGACTGGTACATTTTGAGAGAAGGGAGAGAAGAGAGAAGAAGAGAAGAGGGGGACGAAGCCTGCCTCTCCCACTAACTCAGCCTTTCTTTTATAACATTAGAAAGAACTATTACAAAAGTAAACAGTATCTGACTTTTACTGTTTCAAACAGTATTTGAACTTTACTATTACAATAGAATCTGACCTTAACTTTAACAAAGTAAATAATTACAAATTACTTTTTACGAAATGAGAAAACTTTCGGCTGCTTTATACAAATGGCCGACAGACTGATTGAGGGAATAGAGACGCAATTTGCAGAATCTTTTGACTAATACTGAGGGACATCTGCATGTGAATGAAGGCTACTTTTGGTGGGAAAGTAGGAGCATGATTAGGCGAATGGGTCCTGAGCATCTTGCAAATTAATGCTGCCATAAGGGTCATTGTCATCATCTTCTTCATCTGCTTTATTGGTCTTCTTGGAGGAAGAAGACGAACACTCACTAGCTTCAATTTCTTCATGAAGCTGATTGACTCTGTCTTGGATGGCTTGGGCTAAATTTTATAACTCAAGACTAGAACAATCTTTAATTTTTGAAAAATCTAAAGAGGTAGAAGGACGAACTTCTTTATATTTAGATTACTTGAAGAACCTTTCTCAAGGATAGATTTAATAGGATTGGAGGAAAATTCTTTTTGAACTTGACCTACAATTCTGTTAACATCAAATTTATCCCACCATTTAACAATGAAAATTCGGGTGACCATGGAAACTTCTTGACTACTAACTTTACTGGCCACAGAGTTAATCGAGGATTGAGAAGGAGATTGAAAAACTGACTTTATGACTGATGTCTGAAGATTATACTGCCATTTTAAAATCCAAAGAATCTTATATTTAATAGAAAACTGGAGTAGTATGGGGATACCTTCAAACTTTGGATTTGATTGACTATGATTTGCAAAGTGATGAACTTGTGACTGAAGCAAATCTGAGAAAATATCGAAGGAAGGACCATAACGAGACCACCAAAGAATAAATCAGAAGGGGATTTGACTCTTGAATTTATGATCAAATTGAATAAACCATGAATAGTTGAAAACTTGGTTTTGATGAAAGAAAATCTTATGCCAGGCTTCAATATAATCATAAAAACAAAAATAATGATTTTGACTAGCAATTGGACTAAGATTCGAAGGATTCTTTCCCCAATCAGATTGAAAAATAATCTGTTTAATATAAATTGAATGAAAAATGATTTTTGAGGAATCATTTTTATCATAAATGGGCTTAATATCAATTGACTCGGTTTGAAGAAGGATGTCCTTATATAATGTAAGTGATTTTTAGGAAGCAAGGGGAAGGAAATGTTATCCAGTTGGGAAGAACTGGGCAGCCAAACTAACTGGATCATTATTGAGTTTCATGATTGTTTCGACATGAAAAAGAGTGACTTAATAATTAGGAATATATTGCGAGTTTTGACCTTTAGGAACATTTTGCTGGGGTGAACAAAATGGATCGATAGGGACTGGTTTACTGGCTAAAACCGTATTATACGGCCTTGGAACGAAACCAAGTATATGATATCTATTAACTAGATCCACTGAAGGGACTCGATTAACTAGATGAGAGACCAAAGAGCTTTTGGGCTAATTACTAGAGCCCGAAGGGTGACCCGAACCTTGAGATGAAGAACCTCCTCGAATACTCATTTGGAAACAGTAGGGGTACCTGAATTAATAAATTTCCGGGTAAGAAAGTCGGTAATAGAATTATCACTACCTTTATAATACTCAGTATCAAAATCAAACATACTCAAAAGAGCTTGTCATCTAGCAAAAGTTTGCTTAGTAGCAATATTTTCAACATCTTTATCAAGAATGTATTTTGCTTATTTACAGTCTATTTTAACTAGAAATTTTTGATTTAACAAATCACTTTGAAATTTATTAATACATAAAACTAAAGAAAAAATTTCCTTTTTAATAGTACTGTAATTTAATTGTGTAGGATTCCATACGCCAGAATGAAATCGAACAATTTGTTCAGATAAAGTGGGAGTTAACTTTTGTTTTAGAATACCTCCGAATCCAACTTCAGAAGCATCGGTTTTAACAATTTTGAATGCAGATTCATTGAAAATGTCAAGGTAAGACAATACCTTAACATACTTTTTAACTTGTTGGACGATGGAAGTATGTTCATTTACCCAAGGAGGTGGATTGTTTTGTAAACGTTGAAACAGAGGTTTACAAATTTTTCAAAGATTTTTATAAAATTTACCTACATAATTGAGAGATTCTAAAAATCGCTGAAGTGAAGTTTTAACAATGATTTTATTAGGAAATCTGTCTGCAAATTGAATAACTCGCTGAATAGGACGAACCAGACCATGATTAATGTCATGACCTAGGAATTTGACTCTAGTCTGGAAAAGACTACATTTAGTAGGAGATAAAACACGACCATTGACTTTTATAGTTTTAAAGAACGAATTTAGATGTTTGTGATGTTCTTCAATTGACTTAGAAAATATGAGAATATCATCGATATAAACAATAATAAAATGACTGAAAGGATTTAAAATATCGTTGAGGATATTCTGAAATTCACTAGGGGCATTTTTGAGACCGAATGGCTGAACTATCCATTCGTAATGACCAAAAGGAGTGGTAAAAGTAGTTTTATACCTATCACTCAGATGAATACTGATTTGCCAAAATCCTGACTTGAGGTCAAATTTACTGAAATGGTGGCATTACTTAGTCTACATAGTAAATTCTCTTTATTAGGCAATGGGTACCTAATCCATTCTAAAAGTTTGTTTAGAGGTTTATAGTAAATGACAAGTCTAGGGAACCTCTTTCCTTTTCTGCTTTGTTATTGACATAAAACGCTGGGCAGGACCAGGGTGACTTACTGGGTTTAATTAAACCTTTATTGAGTAAATCATTAATCTCATTTTTACAAAGCTCCATTTGTTGATGATTCATTTGTATAGGTATAGCCTTAGTAGGAATTAAATGTTCTTTGAATTCCTTAGCTTAAGGTAGTCTTACAACATGCTTTCTTCTATGCCAAAAAGCATTAGGAGAATCAGAACAAAGGTTTTTATTCATAAAATTCTTAAGATCTTCAAATTTTTCTTGAACTTTTTTATTAGCAAGTAGATTTTCTACTTGTTTGTATTTAATTTCTTCTTTTAAGAATTTTAACTGAGTAGTTTTACAATTTAATAGATTTAAAGATTTGGAAAAAGATTTGTCTTGAATAAATTTCAAATCTCTTTCTTTGGGTAGGGTAATGAATTTAAATTCTACCTTTTGACCCAAATATTTAGTGGTTAATCCATTATTACTAGTAGTAAATGGATATAATAGATATTTAAACGGTAGACCCAAAATGATCTTATCTATTAAATTGCGTATTAAAACAAAGGTTATTTTAAAACACATATTATCTTGATAAATATGAACTTTGGGAAGTTTATACTTTATCTCCATTTTACTACCATTCGTAGAACTTAATTTTTAATTAGTTTTCTTATAAAACTTAGTAGGAATTAAACCCTCCTGAATATAATTAAGATCTGCACCAGTATCAACTACAGCTGGAAGCTCAATTATAAAAGCTTTATCAATAACTAGCTTAATGACTATATACCATTTTTGAATGGTAATATCTTTTAACCTTTTTAAGGAGTATCTTTGAACCATAAGAAGCGACTCATTCTTAGTATTTGAAGATTCTGGAATACCATCCTCATCGTTTGATGACTCAAAGATTTTAAGATCTGAATGTTTAGTAGCTAGATTAGTCATTTCTTTACGTAAA
Organism: Panax stipuleanatus; assembly: GCA_020205555.1. Classification (NCBI taxonomy): domain Eukaryota; kingdom Viridiplantae; phylum Streptophyta; class Magnoliopsida; order Apiales; family Araliaceae; genus Panax; species Panax stipuleanatus. The sequence continues at coordinate 79,389,949 of CM035124.1, read as the reverse complement.
TCAGAAATTTCAGTTTTAAGGTTTGAAATTTCTCTTTTAAGCTTATTAACTTCCTGATTTAATTCTGGAAGAGTGATTTCTTTATTAGGGGATTTAAATCTTTCAAGGGTTGTATTAAGACTGATAATGGGTTTTTCTTTACCTTTAGCAATCTTATTTTTGACCGTATTTGTTTTGGTTAATAAATCTTTTAATTGTTTCATATACTGAATCTTTAACTCAAAATCAGTAATTTTACTAATTAAATCAATTAACAAAAAACTTTCTTCCTCTTCTTTGTTAAGAACATTAATTCTTTTATTGCAACAATCAGATCTGCAATTATCTGTGCATAAAGTGACTTCATCGGCTTCAATTTTTGTTTGTTTACTATTATTTCTATTAGAAGAATAAGGAATATCAGAATAATCATTGTTGTCAATGTCATTTTCTATCCTTATTAATTCTAAAAGCTGTTCAGTATCTTCATTAGAGATATTTAACTAGGATAACTTTTGTTGAATCTTACATTCATTTTTATAGTGACCATTTTGACCACAATTATGACAAGTGATTTTACTTTTATCATATTTCTTAGACTTCTTTGTAGATTTTTTATTATGTCTTTTACTGGATTTTTCATAATAATTATCTTTCGTTTTATTCTACTTAGATCATTTTTTATGATGTTACTACTTTTGTGGTTTTCAATATGTTTACGCCGATGCTTTCTTCTAGAGGGAGCAACAGGTGGTAAACCATATTGTTCACAAAAGGTTCCAACCTCATATTTAGCTTTATTTTTATCTTTACCAGCTTGTTTAGCGATTTTAAATTAACACACATTTTTAATCTAATTTTTTGAATATAACTGATTATGTCACCATAAGTAAGGTTATCATAATCAATATATCCCAGATCTTTACTCTTCACTTCTCTAACTTTGTGAGCAAACAAATTAGGTAAGCCATTAATAAACTTTTCTTTCCAGAAGGGTTTGTTACTGTCATTACTCATAATGACTCGAGAAGTAAAAACATCTTTATACCATCTAAAATCACTTAGAATGGAATAAGTGAGATTACTTAACTGATCATGTATTCATTCAGTTATTTTACTGGGAGTTCTAATAAAATGTTTTTTTATGATAAATATTAAAGTGTTTATCCCATCAGCAGGGCCAACACCAATATTATCATCCCAAATAGGGTTACCATCATCATCCATTTGGATAGCATGAATTACTGCTAACCTAGAATCTTCCGTGAGATATTTTTCCCACCAAGATCTAAGAGTACCAGTAAATCCATTAGTTAATATTTCACCAATATCAGGTTGTGACAGATTACTGAATGTTGTAATATAACTATTGGCTACCATAGACATATGGTTTAACTTATTAAGAATTTGATGTTCACTTAAACCATCAATATTCCATTCATAAATTTTATTGGACGAAACAGAAAATTGATTATCTAGATTTTTCTCTTCAAACTGAAAGTCTGGAGGAGTAGGTCTAGTATACCAATTTTTTGTTATACTTGTTTTATTAAAAGTTAATTTATTAAGCTAATCATTAACATCTGGAATTTAAATAGTTTCAGATTCAAAATCTGAAGGACTAATACTTTCAGTTTCAGATTCTTCAACCTGATCTATGACGACAATAGTTCCAATAGTTTCACCAGGAGTTAATTTTTTAAATAATTTATCAATAGTTTTAATTTACTTAGATTCTTAATTAGGCAATCTCAAACCAACTCTATTTTCATAAAGGCTTAATAAAGGTTGATCATTCTTTTTATCAGGTTTTTGAATAACAGTTTGATCAAATTTTCTTCGATTTTATCCAACTGTTTTCCTATTGTTGCCAAATATTGATTAGTGAAATTATTTTGTTCAATAATCTTTTTTTCATCTTTATGACCATCTGCTAATTTGAAAGGACTAGCTATAACTGAATTATTTTTTATAGATAAAAGAACAGTTTCCAAAGGAGGATGACTAGACGATACGTTCGTCTTGTTTTCTTTGATCCACTGACTTTTAGTTAAAACTTTACATTTAGAATGATATTCTTCATACCAATCATAAAAAGTAATGTTTCTCTTTTCATTGGTAATAAATTGTTTTCATTTTTTAACAATTTTATTTCTATCCTTTTCATTATAATTAGCACGAAAGGCATGTCTTTTAACTTTATTAGACTTGGAATTAAAATATTCAACGAGATTTTCTCAATCTAATTTAAATTCTTTGTTAAGAACTCTCAACTGAGGATTAATAAGAATTTCAAAATCTGACTAAGTGGGTAATCACAAGGTGTAGGAGAAAGGTGTTGCTCATCTTCAACGGATTCATTAGTGGTATAACAAGGATGACTAGTTTGACCATGGTTTAAAATACCCTTTAATTTTATATCAGAAATAGAAGGATTACTTAGAATTTCAGTCTCTTCGAGAAGGAACCGAAGAACTAGTAAATTCTTCTATTATTAATGGTCTTCTTGTACGTTCAAAACTTACTTTGACAGTACCATCAAAAAATTGTTTATTATTTTCAATGTTCAACAGACTGTTATTAACAGGTTGTTGAGGTATTTCACAAGGTAAGATCCATTGACTAGGTAACGTAATGTCCTTCCAAAGAATAGTTCTTGGAGTTTGAACATTAGCATTACTAGTACTGCTTTGAATTAAAACAGTTTGATCTTTGGGGCTTTTATTAAGTGCATGAACATTTAAATTTGTTTTCATTGTTTTACAATAAATTCTATAAATTAAAGCCAAATCCTGAGAACCCTCAATCATTTGATTAATTTCTCTTGCTGTTTTAATGTTTAAAGTTAAAGATTTTATTAAATTAGGATCACTAAGGCTTAAAGTGAAATTATAAAGACCGAGAATTTCACATGATCATATATGTAATTTTTTTTTCGAATAATTTTTTTTTTAGAAATAGTAATGTAAGTTATGTAAGAAATTAACATATGTTGAATGTTAACCTTGAATGGTAAATTAAAAAGATTTATAATCTTTAAGTAATTAATTAGCGATATAGATTATGTGAAGTGATTATATGATTTTGTGAATATTTAAATATAACAAAGATTTATCAACAATGATAAATGTATTGTGGATTATGTTTGCGACTAAATAAATATATATTATTTAGTTTGTCTATGTTTATTTAGCATAAAAAGAGAGTTAAGCATAAACTTATGTAACCTAATACATATATTAGGTATGATAATTAAATAACCTAATGAGTTATAATATAAGAGAATGATAATATTTAGAAATATATATACTAATCCTAAGAGATTTATTTTATACATCTTAAATAATTAATTTTAAACCTAAGTAAAGCAAGTCTAATTGGGTTATGAAATTAAAGATATTTGAGTAAGGAATTAGCTTGTAAAGGTGTGTAATGAAAATCCTAACTAAATGATTAGGGTAAGATAAAAAAATAAAAAATGTGGGACTAAGTTAATTTTATGGCCCAAGGAATTAAATAACAAGCCCAATTATTTTATTAAGCATTGGACTTGTAGCTAATTGATTTAATATCAATTAAGTTGTTAAGCTAGCCCAATATTATATGAAAAGGGCAAGTATACTTGTGGTCCAATAAATTAGAGATGGAGGCCCAAGTGTAGTTTAATTAGTATCCAAAAGAAATTAATTTGCAAGCCCAACATATTAAATGAGTAGCCCAATCTTTTTGATAGTGGAAGAGGGGCATGTTGGACATTTAATATACTAATTAAGGCATTAAAATAAAATAAAATTTGGGCAAAAGAAGGCCACATGGCCGGCCACAAGGGAAGAGAGGAGAAATGGGGATGATAGTAATCATTATTTCACTTTATTAGGTAAACCACTCCCACCTAACCTCTTCCGTTATGATGAGAGATATGGAGGAGATATGGATAGATATATATATTATCTATACATTATTTTTTTTACTAACTAAGTTAAAAGAATATCCTTTATTCTTATCTCATTTTCTAAACCAAGTAAAGATAGAAAGAGGAAAGAAAACCCAAGATAACCAAGAGAGAGAGAGATTTCGGGTAGCATAGAGGGAGAGAAGAGAGATTGTTTTTCAACCTATCTAGTCCTTAAACAAACCTAAGAAGAAGAAGAGCATAAATCAAGGTATAAACACACTATCTTTGAGCTTTTGATTTATAGTTTTGGGTTGTTTTACAAAATAAAGGAGTTATGTTTTTTAAACTCAAAAACTTTAGATCTATAAGTTTTCTAATGTGTTATGTGTAGATCTAACCCTTTTGAGTATCAAAAGTTAGATCTAAAGTAAGAAAATGAAAACTAGAAACCCTTGTTTGTATTTCTTGGCATTGATTATGTTTTGTTTGGGTTTTGGTGAAGTTTTAATGAAATAGATGATGGGTCATGGTAAATCCTTGATTTTAAGGAGTACTAGTATGTATTATGTTGATTTATGAGAATTTATGTGTGATTAATCAAGAGATCAAGAAAGTTTTCTTAGAAATCACAAAGGTTAAGAAATCAGATTTTTGAGAAAACGGAACATGAAATTAAAACAAGCATATCTCTCAATATATTTTGAATTTTTGAGTGTGGTAAATTTTTGGACTTAGATCTATAACTCTTCTAACTTTTCCAAGTGGAATCACTGAAAAAAGAGTTGTAGATTTTCGTGTGGACTGATTTTAGCAAAGTAGAAAAAATCTGAAAAATGACAAAAGTAGGCTATCCGGATTTTTGAAGAGTAGTTTCATCCACTTAAATTATTTCATAAATTCCGGCCTTTTGGGACATGAAAATATATGTTATAAAGTAGTTTGTGTCCAAAAATGAGCTCATTCTGAGTTAAAATGAGCAAGTTATGACTATTTTAATATTTGGATTTTCCTGACGAAAAACGCTATAACCGTAGTTGTATAACTCCGATGGCCACAAAATTTAAACTGGAGGCTCACGTTAACATGTGTAAGATCCCGCCAAGAGTTGGGAATTTCTGGAGTTAAACGTGAGGTAGCTATTTTCTTAAAGAATTAACTAGAAATGAATTTTTGGAAAATACTTAAGGAAGTTGAAAAATTCTTAAAAAATTATTTTTGTGTATGAAATACATGTATTTATGTGTGGACAAAAGATAAAAAAATAATAAGATGATTTGGTTAAAAAGGGGAAATCCAGCTTGCTGGATTGCAATCTAATTTGTTGGATTGGCCATCAAGTTGCTGAATTTGAGGTTAGTTGAATCCAGGCTTCCTGGATTGGATGTCAGTTTGAATCCAAGTTGCTGGATTAGGTATTCAGCTTACTTAATTATAAAGGACTTATAAAATGAAAGACTAAGTGTTAATTCATAAATATAGTAGTGTTAAGTTTAAGGTAGTATAATTGTACTCTTTAATGATTGATTATGTAATTACATGCGATGTGTAAGATATGTGATGCTAATTAAGAGATCGATCTTATTAATGATAGGTCTTACAAATGAAGTTACTTAAATTGTGTAGCAGTAGTCAATGAATCAGGCAAGTTTCCTTAACCCAGTCTCGAGTTATTACTTTTCAAATATAGTGGTGGTTAATTATTGCTGATTATACCACGTCTGAGCATTATTGTTGATTATTCGCAGTTAGTGCATGTTTATTAATTCAAATTGAATTATTGGTTTTGAGAATATGCTTGGGGAATAACTGTTGTTGGTTATTCACATCCGTAGAAGTTATTATTGATTTCAAATAGTACAGTTAATTTTTGTCTATTATTGAATCGTGTTGAGATATGTCATAGCTAATTGTTTTGGCTGGACGAATATTTGTTAAAACTTGATAGGTTCCAGAAGAGGACTCAATTATTATTTACAAGTCAATGCCATTTATTCCGGCTAGATCTAGAAAGCGATTAGATATTGAAATTAATTTATTTCCTTGTTGTGATTCGAATTCGGGTTATAAGACTGAGAAGAACAACCTTTTATATAAAAAGGGGCTTTGTGGTCGTATATTCGGCCATTGCGCGCATGTAACTATTATGCATAATATAGGGTATAATGAAGCTGATCACTTTATATACTTGCGGAGGGGTATGATTTAATCTTTATGGTTATCTGATACATCTGGGTACTTCAAAGTAAAACCTTTGATAGTTACTCGAGAAGTTCAAGATCCTATGGGGTCGCTCAACTTAAAAAAATCTGGATAATATTCCACTTTGTTATTGCGTAGAATTGATTTTTGTTATTCAATTGAGAAATTTCGAAAGCGTTTTACTCTTTCACTATCGAATTATTGTTTTGCATAAAATGCGAGAAAGTCTTGTTATTGATTAACGCTTTATTCAGCTAATTCAAAGTCCTTTAAACTTTGGTGATATTCTATCGAATTGATAGTCTTATATTCTTGATTCTTATACTTTATTGTATGATTTAACTTGCGGATCAAATTTTTTGCTCACCCTTGCTTAAATACAATATTTCAGCTAGGAACGAGGTAGCCGTAGGGGCAGAGAAAGACAAAGGCAAAGGTGTATTGCTGGAGTAGTTATAATGAACATATTTATTATGTTGTTTTGTATAACCCTTTTTGTATATCTAAGGGTATATTTGTTATGTTAAGGTTAGAAAACCTGGGACAATGTATTATAAATATCAGTTAATGATATGTATATTTCTATTCATAAATAAATCGGTAGTTAGATGATATTCAAATGTTGGATCGTGAGCACCAAACTCGGGGGTCAAGTAACCCGGATTTGGGGGCGTCACAAGTTGGTATCAAAGCTATAGGTTAAAAACCATAAGTGGGGGGGGGGGGGGGGGGGAAACCATAGGATTATAACCATAAGCGAGATAGAGAAAACTCATTTAGAGTACTAAGTGAGGGATTGCCGAAGTATATTAATAGAAAGATGTGTGGACATATAGTGATTATGAAATTCGTACTGGTAAAGTATTAATCAAGTTGTTTAAACTGATTGTAGGATGTCAGGAGAAGATGAAATGAGTACAGAAGTGTTGGCAGCTATTGCAGCAATGCCAGTAGCCGAGGTGCCAGCGCAGAGCGAGTCAGTTGAGGAAGTTGGAAAAGATGAACCCATAGTGAATATGGGGAGTGATTATGATGAGTATCCTGAAATGTATCTGAATGAAGATGAGGAGGGAGAGTCTGAAGAAGTTAAGGTGGAGACAAGGATTAAGACCAAAGTGGGAGAAAAAGATCAAGTATCTGCAGAAGTTCAAGAACTCCGGAGTAAAGTATTTCTCTTGGAGGAGTTGTGGAAGACGGAGCGAGTATTACGCGAAATGACCGAAGAACGAAACGAACTTAAGACACAAGTAGAAAGAATGAAGGCTGAAGGTGGTGGATTATCTGAGGGAGTAGTCAAGCAGAAGAAGAGAAGCAATAAGCGAAAAAGGGACAACGACAGTGATAATAACTCAGGGAACTCAAACCCGAAAAAGAAGAAAGTCTGTGGCAAGTGTGGAAAGCCTCACTTGGGAGAATGTATGATGTGGAAGAACGTGTGTTTTAATTGTAAACAGGAAGGACATATTTCTCTAAATTTTCCTAAGCTGAATATGAGAAAATGTTTTTCATGTGGAGGAATGGGTCACGGATTTAACAAGTGTCCCAGTAAGAAGGCAGGAGAAGGGAGTAGACTGTAGACAGCTTAAGTATAAGCAGTAGTACCTTTTGGTAACAAAGTGGAATCTAAAGATTGTAATATCGAGAACAATGAGTGAGCATATGTAATATATCTGTTTGTATGAATGTAATCTTTATTTTTAATATGAATATTAAGATGATTTTGGAGAATTGCAACTTTTTTTGTAAAGTTGTGGTAATTGCAACTTTTTGTGTAAGGTTGTGTTGTTATATTTGATATTTGTCAAAAAGGGATAGTGAGTAATTATAACAGTAGGCGTTAAGTACTAAAAGTATTATGTGCTATTTGAATAAATATGCGAATATATGAAAATTTTGTGTTAAATTCTTATGTTACTAATAAGAATTTGTGTAGAGAAAAAGGATTAATGTAAGATTTTCATTTAAATAAGATAATGCCACCTAGACAACAGAATTGAAATCAAATAGAAGAGTAATCAATGAATAATGAAGGAGGTCAAGCAGACCCGATACAGAATTTTGTGGATATGTTAGCCCAGGCAATGTAACATAGGGCGCCAGCAGCAAGAGCAGGAGCAAGAGAACAGCTACATAATAGATTGGCAAACTTTAAAGAATTTAAAGTGGTAGGACTGCCAGAATTCAAGGGAACTACGGATCCTATTGAAGCCCAAACTTGGGTAAAGGAGATAGAGAAAGAATTTATTATTGTGAGAGTGGTAGAAGAGCAAAAGACAGCTTTTGCCACCTATTTGATGAAGGGAGAAGCCAATTACTGGTGGGAAAATAATCAGGCTAGAGCTGGGGCAGCTGTAGTGACTTGGACAAGGTTTAAAGAGTTGTTCTTTGAGAACTATTTTTTGCTGAGTATGCAAGCCAGGATGGAAGTCAAGTTTCTAGAACTAAAGCAAGAGAATATGTCGGTATCAGAATATGCTGCTAAGTTCAATGAGTTAGTGAAATTTGCACCTCATCAGGTAGACACGGAGGCAAGAAAGGCACGAAGATTTGAGAATGAATTAAAGCCAGGGATATTCAACAAGGTAGCTGTATTGCAGATTAATACGTTTGCGGCTTTGTTGGAGAAAGCGATAATTGCTGAAGGGGGAAGCGAAGCTGCATCCTGATATCATCAGGAGAAGAAGAAGAAAACAAATAAAGGAGGTAGTAGTGGTGGTAGTAATCCGAACAATCGGAAATGGAGTGAGAATACCCAATCGGGTAATAAGTCAGAAGAGATTAGGAAGGGAGGTGAGCTTTGTGCGACTTGTGGGAAGAATCATCCAGGAATTTGTCTGAAGAGGAAGGGAGTCTGTTATAACTGTGGTCAAGAGGGACACATGTCCGCCCAATTGTCCCAGTTCGAAGAAAATACAAGGTTGTTTTGCGTGTGGATCGATAGATCATTTGGTTCGAAATTATCCAGAGAAGAATGTGGAGAAGGGAAGTACCAACAAGAGACCCGGTGGCGGAACCCTGACCATTAGAGGATCTGCACAGCAACGGCCCGTACATTCAACATGACGGTGCAAGATGCAGTAGCTGGCCAGGAGGTGGTGACATGTAACTGATTTAGTTGAGTAAATAAATTATGTGAGAAATATTGGGTAGATATAGCTTTAATTATTTTCTTTTACAGATCCCAAGTCACAGGTTAGTACATAAGACACGAATTAATATTGTGTTGATAAGAATAAATTGATGATACAACTTTAAAAGATTGTAGAGAATAAGAAAGCGGTAATTCCGAGGATGAAATCCTTATAAGGAGGGGAGAATGTAAGAACTGAGAATTTCACATGATCATATGTGTAATTTTTTTCGAATAAATTTTTTTTAGGAAGAGTAATGTAAGTTATGTAAGAAATTAACATAGCTTGAATGTTAACCTTGAATGGTAAATTAAAAAGATTTATAATCTTTAAGTAATTAATTAGCGATATAGATAACGTGAAGTGATTATATGATTTTGTGAATATTTAAATATAACAAGGATTTATCAACAATGATAAATGTATTGTGGATTATGTTTGCGACTAAATAAATATATATTATTTAGTTTGTATATGTTGTTGGTTATTCACATTTGTAGAAGTTATTATTGATTTCAAATAGTGCAGTTAATTTTTGTCTATTATTGAATCGTGTTGAGATATGTAATAGCTAATTCTTTTGGTTGGACGAACATTTGTTGAAACTTGATAGGTTCGAGAAGAGGAATCAATTATTATTGACAAGTCAATGCCAGTTATTTCGGCTGGATCGAGAAAGCGATTAGATATTAAAATCATTGTATTTCGTTGTTGTGATTCGAATTCTGGTTATAAGACTGAGAAGAACAACCTTTTATATAAAAAGGGGCTTTGTGGTTGTATATTCGGCCGTTGCGCGCGTGTAAGTATTATGCATAATATAGGGTATAATGAAGCTGATCACTTTATATACTTGCGGAGGGGTATGATTTAATCTTTATGGTTATCTGATACATCTGGGTACTTCAAAGTAAAACCTTTGATAGTTGCTCGAAAAGTTCAAGATCCTGTGGGGTCGCTCAGCTTAAAAAAATCTGGATAATATTCCACTTTGTTATTGCGTAGAATTGATTTTTGTTATTCAATTGAAAAATTTCGAAAGCGTTTTACTCTTTCACTATCAAATTATTGTTTTGCATAAAATGCGAGAAAGTCTTGTTATTGATTAACGCTTTATTCAGCTAATTCATTGTCCTTTGAACTTTGGTGATATTCTATCGAATTGATAGTCTTATATTCTTGATTCTTATACTTTATTGTATGATTTAACTTATAGAGAAAATTTGTTGCTCACCCTTGATTAAATACAATATTTCAGCTAGGAACGAGGTAGCCGGAGGGGCATAGAAAGACAAAGGCAAAGGTGTATTGCTGGAGTAGTTATAATGAACATATTTATTATGTTAGTTTTGTATAACCCTTTTTGTATATATAAGGATATATTTGTTATGTTAAGGTTAGAAAACCTAGGACAATATTTTATAAATATCAGTTACTGATATGTATATTTCTATTCATAAATAAATGGGAAGTTAGATGATATTCAAATGTTAGATCATGAGCACCAAACTCGGGGGTCAGGTAACTTGAATTAGGGGGCAAGGTTGATCGGTTGCTAACTGAAGAACTAGACCTGAACAATCAACTCATTAAAAAAAATAAAAAAATTTCTCTTTCAAAGTTCTTTCATAAATACCCTTCTTACCTTAAGTAGACGCATACCTATGTTCTTAGTCACGACCCGACACTGCTCCACACTGAGACTTACAAGGGTTTGGGACACAAACGAACAAGGTGTTCCACAGTAAGTTAGGTCACTTTAGGACAATGAAAGAAGTATAAGTTTATATTTTGAAAGATGAATAAGATTAATACCGAGTCTATGATCAACAATTATCAAACAAATAACTTGGCTCTGATTCAATTAGAAGGCAGAATTAGATGATAGAGAGAGAAAGAGAGTGGCGCATACAGCATACACAATTAATTACTAAATAATACTTAATATTGATTAAAATAGAAAATATATACAAGGGAAATAACTTTCAAGGTAGCACAAGCTACAATCTTGACTTGTACATTTTGAGAGAAGGGAGAGAAGAGAGAAGAAGAGAAGAGGTGGACGAAGCCTGCCTCTCCCACTGACTCTTCGTTTCTTTTCTAACATAAGAAAGACCTATTACAAAAGTAAACAGTATTTGACTTTTACTGTTGCAAACAGTATTTGACCTTTACTATTACAATAGAATCTGACCTTAACTTTAACAAAGCAAATAATTACAAACAACTTTTGACTAAATGAGAAAACTTTCGGTTGTTTTAGACATATGGCCGACAGACTGATTGAGCGCATAGAGGCGCAATTTGCGGAATCTTTTGACTAATCCTGAGGGACATATGCATGTGGCTGAAGGCTACTTCTGGTGGTAAAGTTGGAGCATGATTAGGCGAATGGGTCCTGAGCATCTTGCAAATTAATGCTGCCATAAGGGTCATTGTCATCATCTTCTTCATCAGTTTTATTGGTTTTCTTGGAGGAAGAAGACGAACACTCACAAGCTTCAATTTCTTTATGAAGCTGATTGACTCTGTCTTGGATGGCTTGGGCTAACTTTTGTAACTCAAGACTAGAACACTCTTTAATTTTTGAAAAATCTAAAGAGGCAGAAGGACGAACTTCTTTAGATTTAGATATACTGGAAGAACCTTTCTCAGGGATACATTTAATAGGTTTGGAGGGAAATTCTTTTTGAACTTAACCTACAATTCTGTTAACATCAAATTTATCCCACCATTTAACAAAGAAAATTCGGGTGACCATGGAAACTTCTTGACTACTGACTTTACTGGCCACAGAGTTAATGGAGGATTGAGAAGGAGACTGAAAAACTAACTCTATAACTAGTGTCTGAAGATTATACTGCCATTTTAAAATCTAAGGAATCTTATATTTACTAGAAAACTGGAGAAGTATGGGGATACCTTCAAACTTTGGATTATATTGACTATGATTTGCAAAGTGATGAATTTATGACGGAAGCAAATCTGGGAAAATATCGAAGGAAGGACCATAACGAGACCACCAAAGAATAAACCAAAAGGGGAGTTGACTCTTGAATTTATGATCAAATTGAATAAACCATGAATGGTTGAAAGCTTGGTTTTGATGAAGGAAAATCTTATGCCAGACTTCAATAAAATCATAAAAATAAAAATAATTATTTTGACTAGCAATTGGACTAAGATCCGAAGGATGCTTTCCCCAATCAGATTGAGAAATAATCTGTTTAATATAAAGTGAATGAAAAATAATTTTTGAGGAATCATTTTTATCATAAATGGGCTTAATAAAAATTGACTCGGTTTGAAGAAGGATGTCCTTATAAAATGTAAGTGATTTATAAGGAGCAAGAGGAAGGAAATGCCATCCAGTTGGGAAGAACTGGGCAGCCAAACTAACTGGATCATTCTTGAGTTTCATGATTGTTTCGACATGAAAAAGATTAACTTGATAATTAGGAATATATTGCGAGTTTTGACCTTTAGGAACATTTTGCTGGGGTGAACAAAATGGATCGATAGGGACTGGTTACTGGCTAAAACGGTATTATACGGCCTTGGAACGGAACCAAGTATATGATATCTATTAACTAGATCCACTGAATGAACTGGGTTAACTGGATGAGTGACCAAAGAGCCTTTGGGCTGATTACTAGGGCGATCCGAACCTCAAGAAGAAGAACCTCCTCGAATACCATTTTGAAACAGTAGGGGTACCTGAATTAATAAATTCCCGAGTAAGAAAGTTAGGAATAGAATTATCACTACCTTTAATATACTCAATATCAAAATCAAACATACTCAAAAGAGCTTGCCATCTAGCAAAAGTTTGCTTAGCGGCGATATTTTTAACATCTTTATCAAGAATGTATTTTGCTGATTTACAGTCTATTCTAACTAGAAATTTTTCATTTAACAAATCACTTTGAAATTTATTAAAACATAAAACTAAAGAAAGGATTTCCTTTTTAATAGCACTATAATTTAATTGTGTAGGATTCCATACGGTAGAATGAAATCGAACAATTTGTTCAGATGAAGTGGGAGTTAACTTTTGTTTTAGAATACCTACGAATCCAACTTCAGAAGCATCGGTTTTAACCATTTTGAATGCAGATTCATTAGAAATGTCAAGGCAAGGCAATACCTTAATATACTTTTTAACTTGTTGGACGATGGAAATATGTTCATCAGTCCAAGGAGGTGGATTATTTTGTAAAAATTGAAAAAGAGGTTTACAAATTTTTCGAAGATTTTTATAAAATTTACCTACATAATTGAGAGATCCTAAAAATCGCTGAAGTGATGTTTTAACATTGTTTTTATCAGGAAATCTGTCTGCAAATTGAATAACTCGTTGAATAGGACAAACCAGGCCATGATTAATGTCATGACCTAGGAGTTTGACTCTAGTCTGGAAAAGACTACATTTAGTAGGAGATAAAACAAGACCATTTACTTTTATAGTTTTGAAAAACAAATTCAGATGTTTGTGATGTTCTTCAATTGACTTAGAAAAGATGAGAATATCATCGATATAAACAATAATAAAACCACTGAAAGGATTTAAAATATCGTTGAGGATATTCTGAAATTCATTAAGTGAATTTTTGAGACCGAATGGCTGAACTATCCATTCGTAATGACCAAATGGAGTGGTAAAAGCAGTTTTATACCTATCATTGGGATGAATACTGATTTGCCAAAATTCTGACTTGAGGTTAAATTTACTGAAAATGGTGGCATTAATAAGTCTACACAGTAAATCCTCTTTGTTAGGCAACGGGTACCTAATCCATTCTAAAACTTTGTTTAGAGGTTTATAGTTAATGACAAGTCTAGGGACACCTCTTTCCTTTTCTGCTTCGTTATTGACATAAAACGCTGGGCAAGACCAGGGTGACTTACTAGGTTTAATTAAACCTTTATTGAGTAAATCATTAATCTCATTTTTACAAAGCTCCATTTGTTGATGATTCATTTGTATAGGTCTTGCCTTAGTAGGAATTAAATGTTCTTTGAATTCTTTAGCATAAGATATGTAATACCCGAGAATTTTTGAATATTATTAAATGAATATATAATTGAAATGAATATTTATCTGAATATAAATATTTATGTGTTCTGAGATGAGCTAACTCAATTATATTAAATTGAATAATTATAATAATCGAGAATTTATGGAGTTTGCGATAAGCTCGTTGAATGCCTTGTGTGGCACGGTGATGAGAAATATTAATGATTATAATAATTAATTAAGGAGCAATTAATCAAATATTAATTGTTATTATGAAAGATGGATTAATTAATATTATTATTAATTAATTGATAAGATAAATAATTAATTAATTGCTATGTGCAAGCGTGCGGTAATTAAATGTATAATGTATAGTAGCTACCTATATATTATATGCAATGTAAAGTGCAATGTGACTATACTATATTGAAATTATATGTTATGACTAGTTAATTAAATTGTATAAATACACCACGAGTCTTATATGACAATATGTATGTGAGTATACATTAAAATAGTACAACATGAATATATTGTAAACAATTGCTAATAGATGATGATTTCAATATTCAATTGAATAATAAATGTGATAGTATCCGATCAAATTATACCGGTAAGATAAAATGTACATGGATTATATATGTACAAATTAAATGTACTACATGGAAATATTATTGGTATTGGCATATTAATTCTACCTAAGTATACATGTAATACCTAAGTGTATATAATATATAGTAGGCATATATGTTATAATGTAAGTATTTTATATAATATATGGTAGGCTTATTTGATTAAATATTTCATTGTATCACACTTGCTAGAATGCTGGATATATGGCCTTGTCCCATATAGATAGTCACTATCTCTTCACACGTGAACACTCATGAAGCTATCCTATTCCTACAACCTCCAACTCAGAAAACCTTAGCCAGCAATCACATTGGGATAGTGGCTCCAACAGTGGAGTTCAACAACCAATTACCAACCCTTGCATATCTGTTGTTTACTTTCATTTTCCATTGATTCAAACCATAGAACAAAATTAATGACTGGTTGTACATTTCTCTATATAAAGCACCCTTCCTTCTAATTTTCTGTTGTGTGAAATTTTTTGCTAAGTATAAACTGAGAGTGTAAGTTGTTGAGCAATTAAAGAGGTATAATTAGTGTGTGAGGAGTTAAATTCAAGCTTAAATTGCATTATAGAGGTATAAAATCTCTCTCTTATTCTCCATTTTTTATTTACTGAAGGTTTCAAATTCTGGAATTAAGTATGAAGTTATGATTGGATAATGTTTGTTAGTTGTTGTATAAGACTTATAATCATATTAGTATATGTTGTCCGTTTTATATAACGATAATTAACGCGCAAGTATACACGGTCAACAAGTAATAAAGAGTAAGTACAGATATCGTTCCCACGAGGAACTGACAGATAAAAGGTCGCTAAAGCACTAGCACATAATCATCTTAGTCTTATTTAAATGGGCGGTAAGGAGATTTAATTAAAAACTAATTTAAACTAGGCAAGGAATTAAACTTAAACTAATTAATCCTAGAATAGAATTAGATAATGAAGGCCTGAGATCCCAATTTCCCCTAATGATTCATCTAAGCCGATTCACTCCCAATTAGGTCAAATTAATCATTACAGTTGCTAGCCGAGAACACGAAGGTAAGAGAAGGCTATCTTTCGATGCACCTAATCAATATCACGTGCAATCCATGGGTGATAGACGCACATGAATACCCACATTATCTAAACCCCTATATGTCTATGGTGTTTACAAACAAATAGGGTTTAAGGTCAAGTCCTCTGTTGACTACGGGGCGACGCTTCGGTATATGTCTATCCTAAGCATAAATTATACGTCCAACGCCATGAGAACGTACAATCGCCCGCTACTATGATTAGATCTAAACCCACACTTCGTCTTTCAAGTTCGTGTGGGTTATCACAGTAATTCGCCATGACTCAATTAAGCAATGAAAGCATAAATCGCAGTAGACAATCATATAGCAATCAATAAGAACCAACATGGAAGCATATCAAAGTAAACTACTCAAAAGGTTCCATTGAAACCTCAAAATAAGCTTAAGCCATAAATAACTCAAGTATGTCATCCACAATGTGAATATACATCATAAGATTACAAAAATAGAAAGCAAAAAGAGTTTAGAGATAGGAAATGCAAATCTGAGTCTCCAAGCATCCAATATTGAATCTTCAATACATCCAATTGTTTCAACCATCAAGTCTAACGAAACCCTAGAAAACTAACTACTATAAACTAGCACTAATCTACTCTTAATCTACCTAACAAGAAATTAAAGGAAAAGAAAAGGAAAGGAAAACTAGGGCTAGGGCTAAGTTTTACTCCCTAAGGGAGGATGTCTTGAATGCTGCTCACAAGCCCCCTTTAAAGCCTCTCCCGTTCATTAAATTAAAAAGTCAAATCTTGGTCTACTAGGGGATAGGAGCGGCCGCGCCTGTTTTGGCCTTGAGGGGCGCGAGGCCGCGCGGTACTAAAAGCTGGATTCTTCTGGCTTCTTGCTGACACAGGCTTGCTACATGGATTCTTCAATTGTTACTCTTGCACCTCTAGCAAACTCGCATCTTTTTAGCCCTTTTTGCATCATCACCGTCCCTTCACACTACTCGACTTCATTCCATGAACGTGCCATCAATCCTTTTAGCTCATTTTAGCAACATATCATCCTTTTAGGCTCAATAAATGCCAGGAGAGTTCATGAACCTGTAAAACACAGAACAAAGGAAAAACACATTAAACGCACATGATTACTTGAGTTTAAGCAACAAAATGAGTTAGAAAGGATCTGAATAAGTGGTCATGAAAGCCACTTATCAAATACCCCCGAACTTAAACGTTGCTTGCCCTCAAGCAACCAAAATAAACCAAACAGAGGATGCAATGCAATATATACAATGTATGCAACCTACGCTATATGAACGCTAATCCATGCCTCAGTCAGTATTGAACTTTCACAACAATGCCTCAGAAAAACCACAAGATAAACAAACAGATAAGCTACCCAAGACAAGACCATAAGGCATATTCTTGCAAATCCAAAACTGTCAGCACTGATGTATTGAACGTTGTGTGCCTGGTAACCATTAAACATGCTTTGAACAAATATGTCACATACTATGCTTCTTAGGGGAAAAACAAGCTTCAACTTAAGAAAAGAAGAAAATCATATAAGTTCTAACCAAGACCATGTATTACAGAAGTTTAGAGTCAACTAGGGGGTTTCCATTAAGCTTTTATTACACACGAGGGCGTCTTCGCACTTTCCTGTGTACACAATCGACTGTGCAATGCCTAGTCCTCTTAGGCTTTTCAATAATATCCATGTAGCGAGCTTTCGACCAATGACTCCCAGACCAGACGGCCTTAGGGCGCTGGGTGTAGAAACACCCCGAGGGCTTACTTGCTCGAATATCAAAGGCCACAGAACTCGACGTAGTCGAAGTGTTTATTCTATTTTTTTCTTTCTTTTTCAAAGCATTTTCTTTTGTTTTCTTTTCTTTTTTTCTTAGGGGAGTGCGTCTTACGCTCCATCTCCACACATAGCATGCATACCCCCTGATTCCCCCAAACTTAAGCTGTTTATAGTCTAGTTATTATCATATGAGAACTGAAACCCTTTCATTAAAACATAGATTTCCCACCAGAAGACAAGTATGTGAAAATTTAAACTGAGTATGTCATGATGGTTACTCTATTGTGCTAACTGATTACACAGTATCTGACAGATAAGGATTTACATATATGACCTTCAAATCACGCATAATCTCAAATCAGTTTGAAAATCAAGTGAATTTAATTTCTTCATAGGCCAAATACATAACTAACTGAAACTGGATTCATGCAATATGCTCTAACACAGAATGCAAAAACAAAAGAAATTTTTTAAAATTTTGACAAATTTATACAAAATATGACCTACATGCACTATATAAACAAACACAATATGCAATGAACTAACTACATGCAAAACATGAAATGAACTAACTAGATGCAAAAAAAATACTAATACCCCCAAACTTAAACTATTCAATGTCCTCATTAAAGGTAAAGGTAAAATGAAACTCCCCTATTCGGCTTCTGATGCTGCATGAAATGAAGTGGCGCTTAGAAATCTCCCCCGCGCTCAGAGTTGTTGCCCATAGATGTAGACTCCCTCCGACTCCTCTTGGATGACATATGAAATGAGAATAGATAATGCAATCCAATACTGAACTCAACTAACCCAACCAATTCAGAAATCTTGCTATGCTATCGAACCTCCACACACTGCCTCAATTGATTAGGTTGAGAAGATGGGAGCGATGGGTGGGTTGGTTGATTGTGATTAGGAGATAGGAGGTTTTGTTTTCAATTGAAATTCGGGCTTGTGATAGGGGAAATTTGTGGCGAGCTCATCTGATAATGAAATGGAAGTGTGGGCTTGAGTTCTGCCAAAAATCACTTAAGTCAGGCATAGTCTGTGTGAGGCGCGGTCGCGCGCCCCAACGAGCTTAATCAGGCGCGGCCGCGCGTGATGCCAGATTTGGTTTTCTACATAATTTATTTCATGAAGCTGCTGTGACATTCAAACTTTGCTTCATGCTGCATGGAATGACCCTGAGAAAAGCATATAACATTATTAAGCCCTCTTATACTAACAAAAGTATATTAACTATTTACATCAAGAGAATTAAACATGGAAAGATATATGCATTCAAGATCCCAAAAAATTCTCTATATGCGTATACGTAATGCACAAGTGCATCAAAATATGTGCAATAAGCTTTATAGTCCCAAATATATACTCATTCATGCCTAAGTCCAAAAATGTAGGCAATGAAATCCTAAAACTAAACTGTTGAATTATATTCAAAAATTTTCAACTATATTTAAATTACTAAGAATTAAACAAGAGGAGGGAAATGTGATAGAAAGGAGGTAATGGAGAATTAAACAAGTAGGGAGAGAGAGAAATGATGGGGTGCCTCCCATTGAGCGCCTGATTTATAGTCCTCTAGATGGACTGTGTCTGACCACTGCTATCCGACTCCCCGACGATATTGGAGAACCCCTCCATCCATCAGAATTGATATATGCTTTTGGAGGCTTCCCAATAGAGGAGGACTCGGAATTAAACTACCTAGCACATGATATGAGCAAGAATTCCACGTACGGAAGGTAGGGGAGCTAGGCAATGGTTTCGTTGTGTATGCGACAAAATAGGGCCATGGAGGCCTAGAACACACAACGGACCCTTCTTCTATTCTCTCTTTTGCTGACCACCATGGCGTCGAGACTGCGAAATCTCTCGTGTCATTAAGATCTGTCTCTATGATGTGGCTACCAAGGGGGCAAGGGTGTGCAAACTTGACTGGCTTGTTTCACTTAGGCGGAGGAGGCACTTGGGGGATTGTCACTGTTGGTTCACATTCATACTCCACAGCCCCAATTGGCTCCTCGATATCCATTGTTTTTCGCTAGTCCAGTTCCAAGTGCACTTCAGGCTCTTCATCAGTCTCTGCATCCATGCCATAGCACAATGTATCCTGGGGATCATTACTCACGGGTTCAGTCATTGGAGGCACAAAATCTTGCACTGTTGTCTCTTGTTCACATACCTCCTCCTTCCTTAATGTCGTGCTAATCTGCTCCACCCAAATCTGAAGATCCTCAATCAATTGCTCTTGCTCAATCAAGGTCTCCTCTGTCGATGCTATGGAATTCCCCGACATAATTTCCAATCCTTCCTTTTCTGTTTCAGCCACGGGCTCCCTGTATTGAGGCTCATTTGTTGAAGGATTGTTGATTAGGGCCATCTAGTTCAAAAAGTTTTGGTTCAATTTTTCTTGGCTCCTAATTATCTCCTCTTGGGTCTCTAAGCTCATATACATGAAGTCCATTGTTGACTATTCTCCTTGCAAACATGGGAATTGATAAGTGGGTTCGGTTGAAAAATTTGGACTTAGCTCATATTGATCTTGATAGCTCGCAGTATTGGTCAGAATCCCTTATTCTTCCTCTATCATCAAGGCCTTGCTAATTTGCTCTGCCCAGTTCTGGATATTCTTGACTGACTTCTGTTGCTCATTCATGATGTCCTTTAGTGATTCTATGCCACTTCCTTCCTTCAAGCTTACATTTTCTGTGTCACCCTCAAAATTGTGTTGAGGCTTATAAACTGGAGTCTGGAAGGGCATTCTGGGGCGTATGCGGGATTTGGATCCCAATATTGGTCTTGATAATAGTCTGATGAAGGGTTTGCTGAAAGGTCTAGGTGATACCCCCAATCTGGCTGATAAGTGGGATTAGGCTAGATGTAGGAGTACTCACCCCCATACTGCTCTTGTCCATAACTGATAGGCTCCTGATGGCTCGTGTAGCTTCCAGCACCATAGTCATACGAAATAACTGGCTCTCGACTCTGTTGCGCTGAAACAGTATCCAACTTCCTCGAGAGAACCTCTAGTTGTGCTGAAAGTGTTGCAATTGGGTTGACGCCATCATTGTATGCTTCCCTTGGCTGCTCTTGCCTTGTACCATTCCATGGATAGAAATTTAAGTCCATTGTACCTGAGAAGAAAATAAATGAAGAGAATTAAGCAAAATAAAAAGAAATGTTTAAATTAAGACTAATTTGATTGAAACTAATGTTGGCAAACAATTATCGAATTAACTCCCCGGCAACTGCTCCAAAAACTTATTGTCCGTTTTATATAACGACAATTAACGCGCAAGTATACGCAGTCAACAAGTAATAAAGAGTAAGTACAGATATCGTTCCCATGAGGAATTGACAGATAAAAGGTCGCCAAAGCACTAGCACATAATCATCTCAATCTTATTTAAACGGGTAATTAAGAGATTTAATTAAAAACTAACTTAAACTAGGCAAGGAATTAAACTTAAACTAATTAAACATAGAATAGAATTAGATAATGAAGGCCTGAGATCCCAATTTCCCCTAATAATTCATCTAAGCCGATTCACTCCCAATTAGGTCAAATTAATCATTACAGTTGCAAGACGAGAACACGAAGGTAAGAGAAGGCTATCTTTCGATGCACCTAATCTATATCACGTGCAATCCACAGGTGATAGACGCATGTGAACACCTATATTATCTAAACCCCAATATGTCTATGGTGTTTAGAAATAAATAGGGTTTAAGGTCAAGTCCTCTGTTGACTACGGGCGGCGCCTCGGTATATGTTTATCCTAAGCACAAATTATACTCCCAATGCCATGTGAACGTACAATCGCCTGCTAATACGATTAGATCTAAACCCACACTTCGTCTTTCAAGCCCATGTGGGTTATCACAGTAATTGGTCATGACTCAATTAAGCAATGAAAGCATAAATCGCAGTAGACAATCATATAGCAATCAATAAGAACCAACATGGAAGCATATCAAAGTAAACTACTCAAAAGGTTCCATTGAAACCTCAAAATAGCTTAAGCCATAAATAACTCAAGTATATCATCCACAATGTGAATATACATCATAAGATTACAAAAATAGAAAGCAAAGAGAGTTTAGAGATAGGAAATGCAAATCTGAGTCTCCAAGCATCCAATATTGAATCTTCAATACATCCAATTGTTTCAACCATCAAGTCTAACAAAACCCTAGAAAACTAACTACTATAAACTAGCACTAATCTACTCCTAATCTACCTAACAAGAAATTAAAGGAAAAGAAAAAGAAACGAAAACTAGGGCTAGGGCTAAGTTTTACTCCACAAAGGAGGATGTCTTGAATGCTGCTCACAAGCCCCCTTTAAAGCCTCTTCCGTTCATTAAATCAAAAAGTCAAATCTTGGTCCTCTAGTGACTAGCGCAGCCGCACCTGTTTTGGCATTGAGGGGCGTGCAGTCGCGCGACAATAAAAAGCTGGATTCTGCTGGCTTCTTGCTGACACAGGCTTGCTGCATGGATTCTTCAATTGTTACTCTTGCACGTCTAGCAAACTTGCATCTTTTTAGCCATTTTTGCATCATCACCGTCCCTTCACACTACTCGACTTCATTCCATGAACGTGCCATCAATCCTTTTAGCTCATTTTAGCAACATATCATCCTTTTACACTCAATAAATGCCAAGAGAGTTCCTGAACCTAAAAAACACAGAACAAAGGAAAAACACATTAAACACACATGATTACTTGAGTTTAAGCAACAGAATGAGTTAGAAAGGATCTGAATAAGTGGTCATGAAAGCCACTTATCAGTATACAATGTGGCATGCTTGAAATCAAATTCGTATAAAGTTTCTGTGTTTGGGCTGGGTGTCTGCCATAACATGCTGATCTCTGGTGCGAACCAGTAGTGGTGCAGCTGCACCAGTTTATAACTGCGGCGCAACGCAGCTGCGTCGGTCTCTGAACTAAGTTGTTTGGCTGCTGCTGCAATCTGATTATGTAATAACTTGTTCATATAAATTTAGACAGGCATGATGACTAGTCCAGCATATGTATTGATGTACCTGGACCTAAAGAGAATACGTTTTTATTATAGTAGCATGCACAATTGATGAAAACTTATAGTTTTGAAATAAACTAAGAGTTTTAAAAAGGAACTTTGATATGTTAGACTTATATTGATGTTTTGACTTTTGATACATGTTAGTATAGTATAGAGATGCATGAGAGACATATTAACTTATGTATATAGGTTCTGTAATGTAATATGAACATGTGAACCTCACTAGTGCACATTCCTAACAAAAATACAAGTATTGAAAGAAAACTTTGACATGTATGTACCATGCTAACGTACTGATTTTGCAAACATATTGGTATGGTTTAAGAATGCATGAAGAGCATGTTAACTTATGTATATATGTTTCATAATGTAATGTGAACATGCGAACCTTATTAGTGAGCTTTACTAATGAAAATACGAGTTTTGAACGTGAACGTCGACATGTTACATTGAGATTTGGATTTCGATATTTATAGACGTGTTTGATAGTACTCTTAGACTCGCTAATATATCATGCATGTGCACAAACTAGGTATATGCCATAAAAGATAGTTAAGCACAAGTGAAGAATGATTTAAGCTAGCTATGTGTATATGAAATATAAACTTGCAAGCATGTCTAAATCAAGTTATGTGATCACTTTACATGTTTACATGACAAGCATGATAACTTACAATCTCATGGCGTTGCATGACCCTAAGTCGTTAGAAACCATGATTTAGAACTATAGCATGTATGATTGAACTTGGAAAGGTTGAACAAACATGGAAAGACTCTTTAACATGTATATATGTTATGTGATATCATATGTTGATGCTTGAATCTGATTTGACGGTTAACTTATAATAATGCTATAACTTGCTAAAAAGAGTATGTTTGCTATTCGTTGTGACTTTATGTGATAATGACGATATGTAAACTTGATTAACCTGAAAAGAGGAACTTTAAGGATAAAAGATAATGTAAGTTATGTCAATATAGAGTCGTAAAGTGATATAGTACTATGCGTGATATATGATGGTATAGTATGATTGAATACTTAACTTATACGTTGGTTATATGAATAAGATAAATTATAATGTTAAACTGTATGACTAATGAATATCCTATATGCATAACTATATTACGATAGGGATTCAAAAAGTGTTGATTAGCTTTATGTGGATAGACTACGCATAAGGCAAGTTTCCTTAAACCCGTTCTTGTATTATAAATTGCAAGTACCCTATCCTTGTGTTTACTTTATTTAAGGAACGTTGTAAGCAATTTCTTAACTTTACTCTTTATTGAGCGTTCATTAAACTTGTGATATTATTGTCGTGCAAGTAAACTTTGAGATTGCAAGTCATGTATTATAAACTATATACTTCAGGTATAAGATAAAAGCCGATTCATATTTTTCGAGCTTTAAATCTTGACATTGAAGTTATAATTGTTGTGATCTATGCCATTTGATTCGGCTAGACTTATATTGTTGAAGGGCGACCCAAACCAATTGATTGGTGCAGGATCTTGTGTTTGACTGAGATCAACAACCTTCTTTGAAGGGAAATTATATTTGTCGGGAGACCGATATGCGCACTTTAGTACGATTGAGCGATATGCATATCGTAGAGTACTTTAGGCTGATCACCTGTTGTACTTGTTTTTATTTGATTATCAGCATATTTCTGTTAATTCTAGTAGAAGTTCATAGTCCTTAGTGACTGCTCAGTATTCAGTTATCTTGAAATCTTAAATTGATTTAGTATTGAATCATATTGATATTAATCTATCCTTAGCGACTGTTATTGAGAACTGTTGATATTCTTGCTATCCTTAAACTATCATACCTTGTTATACCCTTTTTGAGATTTGAGAACTATATTACTCACCCTTGTCGTTATATTATTTGTTGAGGAAACTTGTTGCTCATTCTTGCTTTCCCTAAAATATTTCAGTTAAGGCAGAGCAGTGCGGACCCTCGAGCACCGACAAGGGCAAGGGAAAGTCTACTGAGTAGCTTAATATTATGTAGGACTTATCACTGTAATAAGAATTTATCCTATTATGTACTAGTTAAGGTTATGTATGCTTAAGTTATGTCTAAGTTATGTAATCAATGTTTAAGTTTTGAGACCTTGGGACGTGAATAAATTATATTAATTAAATGTAATCTGTTCGATAGTAGTTGTGTATTATTCCTCTATGCAATGCGACATTTAGTCGTAATATTATTATAGTATCAGATTATAGAACATGACGAACCGAATTCAAGTGACCAAGTAGCGGTCCGAATTTGGGGGCGTCACAGGTTGGTATCAGAGCTGTAGTTATAAACCTTAAGAGCTAGTGTCCTTAGATTATAACTTAGGAGAACTTAGAAAGTTAGAAGGAAATAAAACTCATATAGAGTTTTCCTTGAGAGACTTAGTGTGTTATAAAATGTAACTTCATTCTATACAATGAACTTATGTTTTATTTAACATTCTAATGGAGTTGTTGTTTGTTTGTCTTGTGTTTGTGATTGTAGGATGGCAGCCACAGGGGTACCTAGTAGAGTGGCAGAGGAGGAGCCCAGGGATATACATGTAGTATACGTGGCACCTCTAGAGGCTATACCAATGCAGGCTGTTGCACCGTTCGAGTCTGACGACAAGGATGAGATTGAGATAGAGTCCAATCCAGAGGAGGAGCCAATGGAGGACGAGCCAGTGGGGGATGAGCCAGTGGAGGACTCTGATGAGGCTACTGTAGAAGAGCAGATGTTAGGCGAGTATGAGGAGAAGATTCTAGAGTTGGACTGCAGAGTCCATGAGTTAGAGGCTGAGGCCCAAGAAAGAGAGTCGGAGTTCCAGAAACTGAGGGACGAAGACCATCAGAGGAAGTTGGCCATGCAGGAATTAGGGGTAGAGATTGCTTACCGCAAGGAGGCAGGGATCCAGATGGGAACCTTATTCCACAGGTCGGTATCCAGAAATATGGATCTAGTAGGAAAGCTGGAAGAGGTAGAACAGAGGGAAATGAGTGAGAAGACTGAGAAAGAGCCACTCCGTACTCATCTAGAGTTGGAGGTTATGGATAGGATTCACTTCGAGGAGAAGTGGGAAGTGGCTAATGAGAGAGCTGACGACCTAGAGGATGAGGTCAGATGCAAGAAGAGGAAGATGAACAAGATGGGGTATGTATTCCGTTTAGCTTTTGGGAGGGTGATCAATGGTGTATACCACTACCCGGTGGAACAGGGACAGACCCTACATACTTTGAGCCGAGAGCTGATAGCATACATAGCACAGATCGAGTACAAGAGCGCTGTGGAGCGAGGGATGATGGGATGAGACCCTTAACTAGACTAGCAGTACGGTTTTCTTTTGTGATGTACATGTTGTGTTGTAATCCCAACTTTTTGTGTAAAGTGTGGGATAGTTACGTAAACCCCGAGTAAGCTTTTGTTAAAGGGGTAGTATATTAGTGTTCCCCGCGTTTTGTAATATTAGGGGATATGTGATAACATTTATAGAAATATTCTAGGGATGATCATGTAATGAAACAATTTGGCATATAAATATAAATGAGCTTATTTCAGAAATGTGTTATAAATTTTATTCTTTTTGGTACTAAAGAAATACTTAAGTAATATAACTGTTCAATAATAAAATGATAATTTGTGATGCAGATCATGGCACCAAGACGTAGATTGACTGCACCTAAGGAATCAGTGAACAATGAGAGGGAACAAGTAGACTCGATCCAGAAGCTAGTAGATATGATAGGAGAGGCCCTTAGGGAAAGGAACAATGAACCTGTTCGCCCTAACCCTCAAGCTATCCCAGTGACAAACTTTAAGGACTTTAGAAGTGTAGGACCCCTAGAGTTCGAGGGTACTACTGACCCGATAATCGCGCAAACCTGGATAAAAGAGATCGAGAAGGTTTTCACTATAGCTCGCGTGGGTGAAGACCAGAAGACGGTTGTAAGACCCCAACTTTTATAAATAAAGATTTAATTTTCTTTATATATTATTTCGAAATAGTAAGGTGTTGATTGATAAAGGTGAAAGTTATGGGTGAAATGTGCAAATATTTTAAAATGAGCAAGTGGTTATAAAATATTCTTGTTGTCGGGGAATATTCGTTTGGTCGTGGAATATTCTTGTTGTCGGGGAATATTCGTACGACGGCGCAGATATTTGTGGACCCCACAACGGAATAACTGTCGGATATAGAAAGCGACAGAAATAACCTTTTTACAAAATAACGGCGTAGTTGTTACCGTTAGTACTGTTGAAATACCCGGTGGTTAAAATACAGTGATACGCGGTGTTGCACAGTAGCACACAGTATTGCACAGTATTTTGAATTATTGAGTCTTACGTGAGAAGGCACTTACTCAATTATTGTTACAGTAATTACTGTTCAATATTTTATATTATTGACTCAATAATTGCTACGTTGCTATTTTATACGATTGATTCAATAATGGTTACAGTTGATATTTTGTATTATTGATTCAATAATTGTCATTACACAGTATTTCGCATTATCAACTCAATAATTCATATTATTTGAATAATATTATTAGATAGCATTATTGACAATGTCTAAGGAAGTTCTGTCTAGGAGGGGTTATTTAATTGCGCGCCAGTAAGGAGAAGTCCTTACCGGAAGGCCCCCTCTTTCCTGGGAACGACCTGGTTGTCAATATTGTAGTTCTATAATATTATTTGTGAATAATTAATTATTGATTTATATGATAAAGAAATATTTATTTTGTGGATATTAAAGAAGGAATTAGTACTGATGTGTTTTTATCAGTATTTTGGTGTGAAAAATCATCTGTTTGTGGATTTCGGATAATTTATGTTGGGAATTTGGAAAAACTTTCTTCTGCAAAGTTGTAGAGAATTAAATTTCCTATGGAAAGGACATAGAATTTGTATTTTTCTGACAAAGGGGCTATTTATTATGAATTATTGAAGTTTCGGAAAATAAATATATTATTTAATGGGTGGGACCCACTTTTGTTGTTTTGTTGAAAAAATCAGATTTTTGGTAGCAGCCGGCGGCGGAAGAAAATAAAATAAAATAATATATTTAGTCTCCTTTGGCATCCTAAGCTTTTCCTATAAATAGGGTGCTTAGGTTAGAATTGAAAATCACACCAGAATTCGAAGTTTTCTCTCTCTATAATATCGAGCGTATTTTTGTGAGTATTTCAATACTTTGAGTATTAGTATTCAGCGCAAGCTTCCGTCGGTATTATATCCGATATTCCAGCCAGAAGTGTTGTTCTTTTGAGGTAAGGGATGTTATTTCTTTCGTAAATGATGTTATTCTTTTCAATATCATTATACCGAAATATTGTCATGGATTTTATGTTGAAATTCTTACTTTTTCCGTCGGGGTTACTATTCACGTATACGGCACTATTCACGTATACGGCACTATTCACGAGAAAATTTATTTTTCTTCTATTTGTCCAAATTGTTTGTTAAGGTTACTATCTTTGATTGTATCCAAGTTTTGAGTTCTATTCTTGAATTTTGCTCCATAATTGATTATTACGAAGTATTTGTGAATTGGATAAACTAAAATACGAATCCTTGATCATTGTCTTTTATCTCACTGGATTCGTTCTTTAAAATGTTTTTCATCATCCTCAGTCTTAAAAGGTGATGTAACTGAATATCTTTGGCCTGTAGAGCAAAGATGAATGATTACCTGATGAATATCTTTGGCCTGTAGAGCAAAGATGAATGATTACCTGATGAATATCTTTGGCCTGTAGTGCAAAGATGACAGGTGTTGAGATGAACATGACTACTGATGATGCAAATGAATATCTTTGGCCTGTAGTGCAAAGATGAATATTTGATTTGAAATGTTTATTGATTGATGTTACAGAGATAAAATATTGATGATGGACTTTTAAATCATAGAAGATAGTAGACTTCATTCTCTGCTTAACTCTTCTAATGATTCGTTATTTCCGCTGCGAATATTGATCTAAAATTGGTTGTCCATTATATTTTATCTTATTTGTTGAAGACTAACGATAATTTGTTTTCCATTATCTTAGTCATAATATTCTTTACTGAGCTAGTTGAGCTCACCCTTTTCATCTGTTGTCCTCTTCAGGAAATGAGAATGTTGCGGGTA
Organism: Panax stipuleanatus; assembly: GCA_020205555.1. Lineage (NCBI taxonomy): Eukaryota > Viridiplantae > Streptophyta > Magnoliopsida > Apiales > Araliaceae > Panax > Panax stipuleanatus. The sequence continues at coordinate 79,361,073 of CM035124.1, read as the reverse complement.
CTAGTCGGGGGACAGAGTGATGGTCCGAGTTAGAGCAGTAGTAGTCCTCACTATTTCTAATAAATAGTGTGATAATAATTGTAATGAGGACTTAGTTTGAATCTTAATATTTTCTACATATTTGTACTGAGACTCACAGTTGTGTGGTCGTATTTTGCACGACCGTATGATATAAAGTTTGTATTTGAATTCTGTACCATGTATTTGGCGACTCAGAATGGGTTGGGTTGAATGGACCTATTCTGGGGGGCGTCACAGTTGGTATCAGAGCCATAAGTAAAGAGCCCCGAGCCTCTATCTGGTGACTTCCTGTGTATGGGGGATGCACCGAAGCCAGACTCTCCGTAGGGGACGCCGTTCTGCGGTGGCAAACTGATAGGTGTCATTGTGAGGTGCTGTCCAAGGTTGGGACAAGAGTCACAGTTGGTATCAGAGCTTAGGGATATGATCTCTGGCGGAGATCGGGGAATAGAACTAGGAGGGGAGAGACGAGTAAATCCTTCGCTAGTATGTCCTACCTAAGCTTATGTGGTATTTAATTGGTCAGTCGGAGCATAGGGTTAATATGTGATTTGTTAATTTGTTTAATTAACCCTTGTTTTATGGCAGTATTTGAGAATGGCAGCTGAGAATGTTAACAACGAAGTGAATGAGACCATGGAGACACCTTTAATCACAAATCAGAATAATGTGATGACAGAAGAAGAAGAAATTAGAAATATCCATGTGGTGAGTGAAGAATTAATAGTTGCACCCGAGCTAGTCGCAGAGGTAGCAGCTGAGAGTGAGGAAGAAGAGGAACCTGAGGAGGAGTATTTATTAGGAGAACTTTATGATCAAAATGTAGAACTGCAAAATCGTATTCTTGAGTTAGAAGAGCAGGGTGAAGAACGACAGACAGCCGTGGAACAAAGGGATACAATAATTCAAGAAAGGGATATAGAAATTCAAGATTTTGCTACTCGTTATGCGAGGCTTGAACAGAAGTTCTCTCTGGCAGAACATATGATATTAGAGCTAGAATCTGAAAATGCAAATGTCAACGATCAGCTGAAAGAAGAAGCAACGGAACGAGTGAGAATTGAAGATGCATGGGTAAAAGCCGCACGACGCGTTGATATTTTAGAAAGAGACGTCCGATCTAAGAAGGCCAAAATAGACGAAATGGATTTTACTTTTTGGACAGCAATTGGGAGAATCAAACATCGAGTTTGGAATTATCCTGTGCATAGCGGTCAACCCCAATTCGATATGGATCGAAGAGTAATGATTCAGATCATGGATCAGGAGTGTGACGAAGCAGTTGAGGGTGGAATGAGCTGTATAGCAAAGTCAAGACCAGTTGGGATAATGACACCAAAGACTGTTCCAGACAAATCAAAGTCGGTGGTTCCATGAAGAGCGTTTATCGAGACTGCCCAAAACGCGAGGAACCCAAATGAATTTATCACGGGTTAGTTAATCATAAATTTTTGCGAAGCTTATACCTTGTTAGATATCGGTGCTACCCATTCCTTTATTTCACCTGCTTGTGCTCAACGTTTGAACTTGACTTCTGATAAATTAGACTTTGACTTATCTGTTGAAACTCCGTTAGGAGAAACCTTTGTTACATCTACAGTTTACAAATCTTGCTTGATTCAGATTGGTACCCTTACCTTACCTGTTGATCTTATATCTTTGAAAATACTTGCATTTGACGTGATTTTAGGAATTGACTGGTTAACCACTTATCATGCCAAAATTGATTGTTTTCGTAAGGTTGTTAGTTTTCATATTCCTAATCAACCTGTTGTGCGAATCCAAATCACCAAACCACTAAAATCAGTCAATATCATTTCAAATCACAAGGCTATTCGTTTATTAAAAAACGGATGTCAAGCTTTCTTAGCTCATGTCACTGATTTAAACCAAAATACATCAGATTTGAATGATATTTCCGTTGTCAATGAGTTTCCTGATGTATTTCCCGAAGAACTTCCCGGTCTACCCCCAGAACGTGAAGTTGAATTCTTTATTGACCTTGAGCCCGGTACAAAGCCCATTTCTAAAACCCCATATCGAATGGCTCCTATTGAACTTCAGGAGTTAAAGATTCAATTACAAGAGTTGTTAGATATCGGTTTTATTCGTCCTAGTACGTCTCCTTGGGGTGCTCCTGTTTTATTCGTAAAGAAGAAAGACGGGAGTATGCGACTTTGTATTGACTATCGGGAGTTGAACCATGTCACCATCAAGAATAGGTATCCGTTACCTCGTATTGATGACCTGTTCGACCAGTTGCAAGGAGCGCAATTCTTTTCAAAGATCGATCTTCGTTCTGGATATCATCAGTTGAAGATTAAAACTGAGGATATTCCAAAGACTGCTTTTAGAACACGGTACGGGCATTATGAGTTCTTAGTCATGTCTTTTGGATTGACTAATGCTCCTACTGCTTTCATGGATATGATGAACCGTGTATTTAAGGAGTATTTAGATCAATTCGTTGTTGTCTTTATTGATGACATTCTCATCTATTCTAAAAGCCGTGAAGATCATGAACACCATTTGAAGTTAGTACTTCAAAAGCTTCGTGAGAACAAGCTATACGCCAAGTTAAAGAAATGCGAGTTCTGGCTTGAGGAAGTAGCATTCCTTGGGCACGTGGTATCGAAGCGTGGAGTATTTGTTGACCCGGCGAAGATTGAAGCAATACAAAGCTGGGAGCAACCTAAGTCGGTGACCGAGGTACGAAGCTTTCTAGGCTTAGCTGGTTATTATCGGAGGTTCGTAGAGGGATTTTCTCGAATCGCTACTCCATTAACTCAGTTGACTAGGAAAGATACCAAATTCGTTTGGGGCGAGGAATGCGAGAAGAGCTTCCAAGAGCTCAAGAGGAGGCTCATTTCGGCACCTGTTCTGACAATACCATCTGGTTCGGATGGATTTGTTATTTACAGGGATGCTTCGGGCAAAGGGTTAGGATGTGTTCTCATGCAACATGGGAAAGTCATAGCCTATGCCTCGCGACAACTCAAAGAATATGAGAGGAATTATCCTACTCATGATCTAGAGTTGGCAGCAGTCGTTTTCGCGTTGAAGATCTGGAGACATTATCTGTACGGGGAGAAAGTGGAGATTTATACGGATCATAAGAGCCTTAAATATTTCTTCACTCAGAAGGAACTCAACATGCGACAACGACGTTGGTTGGAGCTGTTGAAAGATTACGATCATACTATCCAATACCATCCTGGAAAAGCGAACGTGGTAGCTGACGCGTTGAGTAGAAGATCATATGTAGGAACGAATGCGATGATGTCAAGTATACGCGTAGAACCAGCTTTGATTGATAAAGTTAAAGCTGCTCAAGCTACGGATGCGGAGATGATGAAGATGAAGAAGAAGGTGCAAGAAGGTGCAATTTCAGAAGCGAGAATCGATGAAGATGGAATACTTCGAGTCAACTCCAGACTTTGTGTTCCTAACGATTTTGACTTGAAGTATAGAATCATGATGGAGGCACACAACACACCGTTTGCAATCCATCCTGGGAGTACTAAAATGTATCGTGATCTTCGACATACATTTTGGTGGAGCAATATGAAGAGAGAGATCGCGGAGTTCATCTCGAGATGTTTAACTTGTCAACGTGTAAAGGCGGAGCATCAAGTACCGAAGGGTCCATTGCAACCACTGGAGATTCCGAAATGGAAGTGGGAGCATATTACGATGGATTTCGTTACGGGTCTTCCCAAGGTTTCTCAAGGCGTAGATGCGATTTGGGTTATTGTTGATAGATTAACCAAGTCTGCTCATTTCTTACCGATACGAGAGACTTATTCCCTTGAACGTCTTGCTCATATGTACGTGAATGAGATTGTGAGGTTGCATGGCATGCCAGTATCCATAGTTTCGGATCGTGACCCCAGATTTACTTCACGATTTTGGATTAGTTTACAGAAAGCGATGGGCACGGACTTACGTTTTAGTTCGGCTTATCATCCTCAAACGGACGGACAATCGGAAAGGACTATTCAAACTCTTGAAGATCTATTGAGACTCTGTGTTCTAGACTTCAAAGGGAGTTGGGATAAGTACTTACCATTGGTGGAATTCTCCTATAACAACAGTTATCAGGCAAGTATAGGCGTAGCTCCATTCGAAGCGTTGTATGGGAGAAAGTGTCGTTCTCCAACATGTTGGAACGAGGTGGGTGAAGCAACATTGTTGGGACCGGAGTTGGTACGTGTGACTACGGAAAAGATCCAAATGATCCGACAACGTATACAAACGGCACAGGATCGACAAAAGAGTTATGCGGATCTTCATCGAAAGGACGTGGAATTTAATGTTGGGGACCATGTGTTATTACGTATTGCTCCGTGGAAAGGAGTTACGAGGTTTGGGAAGAGAGGAAAGCTCAATCCACGATTCATTGGTCCATTTGAGATTCTTGACCGAGTAGGAAATGTGGCCTATAGACTCGCATTACCTCCAAGCATGTCTCGTGTTCATAACGTATTTCACATATCCGTGTTGCGTAAATATGTGAAAGATCCAAACCGCATTATTGAGTTAGAACCAGACGAGATAGCCGAAGATTTAACGTACGAGGAGGTACCTGTCAAGATCTTGGATAGAAAGGAGCATGTCCTACGCTCGAAAATTATACCTCAAGTTAAAGTTTTGTGGAGAAACCATGCAATTGAGGAAATGACGTGGGAGTTGGAATCGGAAATGAAAGCGAGGTATCCTCACCTTTTCGACATACCAGGTACGTACGTCAATTTCGAGGACAAAATTTCATAAGGAGGGGAGGTTGTAAGACCCCAACTTTTATAAATAAAGATTTAATTTTCTTTATATATTATTTCGAAATAGTAAGGTGTTGATTGATAAAGGTGAAAGTTATGGGTGAAATGTGCAAATATTTTAAAATGAGCAAGTGGTTATAAAATATTCTTGTTGTCGGGGAATATTCGTTTGGTCGTGGAATATTCTTGTTGTCGGGGAATATTCGTACGACGGCGCAGATATTTGTGGACCCCACAATGGAATAACTGTCGGATATAGAAAGCGACAGAAATAACCTTTTTACAAAATAACGGCGTAGTTGTTACCGTTAGTACTGTTGAAATACCCGGTGGTTAAAATACAGTGATACGCGGTGTTGCACAGTAGCACACGGTATTGCACAGTATTTTGAATTATTGAGTCTTACGTGAGAAGGCACTTACTCAATTATTGTTACAGTAATTACTGTTCAATATTTTATATTATTGACTCAATAATTGCTACGTTGCTATTTTATACGATTGATTCAATAATGGTTACAGTTGATATTTTGTATTATTGATTCAATAATTGTCATTACACAGTATTTCGCATTATCAACTCAATAATTCATATTATTTGAATAATATTATTAGATAGCATTATTGACAATGTCTAAGGAAGTTCTGTCTAGGAGGGGTTATTTAATTGCGCGCCAGTAAGGAGAAGTCCTTACCGGAAGGCCCCCTCTTTCCTGGGAACGACCTGGTTGTCAATATTGTAGTTCTATAATATTATTTGTGAATAATTAATTATTGATTTATATGATAAAGAAATATTTATTTTGTGGATATTAAAGAAGGAATTAGTACTGATGTGTTTTTATCAGTATTTTGGTGTGAAAAATCATCTGTTTGTGGATTTCGGATAATTTATGTTGGGAATTTGGAAAAACTTTCTTCTGCAAAGTTGTAGAGAATTAAATTTCCTATGGAAAGGACATAGAATTTGTATTTTTCTGACAAAGGGGCTATTTATTATGAATTATTGAAGTTTCGGAAAATAAATATATTATTTAATGGGTGGGACCCACTTTTGTTGTTTTGTTGAAAAAATCAGATTTTTGGTAGCAGCCGGCGGCGGAAGAAAATAAAATAAAATAATATATTTAGTCTCCTTTGGCATCCTAAGCTTTTCCTATAAATAGGGTGCTTAGGTTAGAATTGAAAATCACACCAGAATTCGAAGTTTTCTCTCTCTATAATATCGAGCGTATTTTTGTGAGTATTTCAATACTTTGAGTATTAGTATTCAGCGCAAGCTTCCGTCGGTATTATATCCGATATTCCAGCCAGAAGTGTTGTTCTTTTGAGGTAAGGGATGTTATTTCTTTCGTAAATGATGTTATTCTTTTCAATATCATTATACCGAAATATTGTCATGGATTTTATGTTGAAATTCTTACTTTTTCCGTCGGGGTTACTATTCACGTATACGGCACTATTCACGTATACGGCACTATTCACGGGAAAATTTATTTTTCTTCTATTTGTCCAAATTGTTTGTTAAGGTTACTATCTTTGATTGTATCCAAGTTTTGAGCTCTATTCTTGAATTTTGCTCCATAATTGATTATTACGAAGTATTTGTGAATTGGATAAACTAAAATACGAATCCTTGATCATTGTCTTTTATCTCACTGGATTCGTTCTTTAAAATGTTTTTCATCATCCTCAGTCTTAAAAGGTGATGTAACTGAATATCTTTGGCCTGTAGAGCAAAGATGAATGATTACCTGATGAATATCTTTGGCCTGTAGAGCAAAGATGAATGATTACCTGATGAATATCTTTGGCCTGTAGTGCAAAGATGACAGGTGTTGAGATGAACATGACTACTGATGATGCAAATGAATATCTTTGGCCTGTAGTGCAAAGATGAATATTTGATTTGAAATGTTTATTGATTGATGTTACAGAGATAAAATATTGATGATGGACTTTTAAATCATAGAAGATAGTAGACTTCATTCTCTGCTTAACTCTTCTAATGATTCGTTATTTCCGCTGCGAATATTGATCTAAAATTGGTTGTCCATTATATTTTATCTTATTTGTTGAAGACTAACGATAATTTGTTTTCCATTATCTTAGTCATAATATTCTTTACTGAGCTAGTTGAGCTCACCCTTTTCATCTGTTGTCCTCTTCAGGAAATGAGAATGTTGCGGGTACTAGTCGGGGGACAGAGTGATGGTCCGAGTTAGAGCAGTAGTAGTCCTCACTATTTCTAATAAATAGTGTGATAATAATTGTAATGAGGACTTAGTTTGAATCTTAATATTTTCTACATATTTGTACTGAGACTCACAGTTGTGTGGTCGTATTTTGCACGACCGTATGATATAAAGTTTGTATTTGAATTCTGTACCATGTATTTGGCGACTCAGAATGGGTTGGGTTGAATGGACCTATTCTGGGGGGCGTCACAACGGTATTTGCTACGTACATGATGAGAGGCGAAGTGAACTATTGGTGGGAGGCTAATCAGCAAAGAGCTGGAGAAGGGACGATAACATGGGATAGGTTTAAGACGCTATTTTTTGAGAACTACTTCCCGAAAAGCATGAAGAATAGGATGGAGGTGAAGTTTTTGGAACTTAAGCCAGGTGACATGACGGTGGTGCAGTACGCTGCTAAGTTTAACGAACTAGCGTGATTTGCGGAACACCAAGTTGGAGATGAGGAAAGGAAGGAAAGGAGATTCGAACAAGGGCTGAAGCCTTTGCTGTTCAACAAGGTATCAGTGCTTCAAATTGATTCCTTTGCGGCATTGCTGGAGAAGGCGATCATTATAGAATGTGGCAGTGAGGCCTTAAGTCTGTACAACAAGGAGAAGAAAGGAAAGGATATTGGAGGAGAGAACCGTACTGGAGGAAGCAGTAGTGGAGGAAGCAACTTGGGAAAAAGAAAGTGGGAGAACAATAACAACAACAACAACAACAACAAAAATAACAACAATCAATCGGGGAATTTTCGTGGAGGTTTTAAGAAAAGGGCTGAAGGATGCCCAAAATGTGGGAAGAACCATCAGGGTGAGTGTTGGAGAGGATGACACTTGCTACAACTGCGGTCAGGAAGGGCACATCTCGCCCAATTGCCCGAAATCGAAAAAGATACAAAGATGCTTTGCATGTGGCTCAACGGAGCACCGAATTAAGGACTGCCCAAAAAAGGGAAGTGGCGGAGGTAGTAGCCAACAAGGAGGGAACAAACTGATGATCGACGGACCGACACAATCTAATCGCTCAACCGCCATAACCTTTAATATGACCGTCCAGGACGCAGTAGCTACGAAGGATGTGGTGTCAGGTATAATCCAAATCAATGATATAAATGCTTATGTTTTATTTGATTCTGGTGCCACCTGTTCTTTTTTATCTGAAGAATTTGCTAGTAGACTTAATTCACCCCGAGAACGATTAGAAAATCCCTTGAACATAGAAGTTGCGAATAAGGAAATAATCCCTGTAGAATACATTTATCAAAATTATCGCGCAAACATTAGAGAACATGAACTGAGGGTAGACTTGATTCCTATTAGATTGGGAGAATTTGACGTAATACTGGGAATGGATTGGTTGTATAACCATAATACGATAATTAACTGTCAGAACAAATGTGTGAACCTTCAGACTCCGAGTAAGTCTAAGGCAATGTTTTATGGTAGCTCATCGCTTAAGCAATCGTGTTGCGTTACGATGATGCAAGCCAAGAAATTATTAAGAAAAGGATGTGTAGGTTATTTAGCTTACATCGTAGATACTCAAAAAAAGGGAGTAGACATTAAGGATATATCCGTAGTGAATGAATTTCGAGATGTATTTCCGGACAATCTGCCTGGTCTTCCGCTAGACAGAGAAATTGAATTCGTAATAGACTTAGCACCGGGAACGGCACCAATTTCAAAAGTTTCATATCGTATGGCGCCAGTAGAAATGAAGGAATTGATGATACAACTGCAAGAGTTATTAGATAAGGGTTATATTCGACCGAGTGTGTCTCCTTGGGGAGCACCAGTGTTATTCGTTAAGAAAAAGGACGGATCGATGAGGATCTGTATCGATTATCAAGAATTGAATAGAGTAACGATCAAGAACAGATATCCATTACCGAGGATAGATGACTTATTTGATTAGCTGAAGGGAGCGAAGTGTTTTTCGAAGATCGACCTACGGACAGGTTATCACCAACTGAAAGTACGGGATGAGGACATACCAAAGACTGCGTTTCGAACCCGTTATGAACATTACGAGTTTTTTATAATGTCATTCGGATTAACTACTGCTCCGGCAGCATTCAGGGACTTGATAAACCGAGTTTTCAAGCCATACTTAGATAAATTTGTGGTAGTTTTTATCGATGACATCTTGATCTACTCAAAGACAGAAGAAGAACACGCCGAACATCTGAAGATAGTTCTGGAAGCACTACGAAAAGAGAAGATGTATGCAAAATTTTCTAAGTGTGAAGTTTGGATGGAGAAGGTTCAATTCTTAGGTCACGTGGTGGATAAGAATGAAATCCCAGTAGACCCTGCAAAGGTCGGGGCAGTAAGTAATTGGGAGCAGCCAAGAACACCGACGGAGGTAAAAAGTTTCTTAGGGTTAGCTGGGTACTATCGAAGATTCATCCAGGATTTTTCTAAGATAGCAACCCCATTGACCAATTTGACGAGGAAGACGGTGAAATTTGCATGGACAGAAAAATGCAAAGAGAGTTTTCAAGAACTGAAGAAGAGATTAAGCGAAGCGCCTGTGTTATCACTACCAGATGATGCGGGAAATTTTGTGGTATATAGTGATGCATCGCAAAAGGGACTTGGCTGTGTGCTTATGCAGCACGACAAGGTCATTGCGTATGCATCACGATAATTAAAGGATTACAAAAAACGATACCCTACTCACGACTTAGAGTTAGCGGCAATAGTTTTTGAGTTGAAGATTTGGAGGCATTATTTGTACGGAAAGAAATGTGAGATATACACGGACCACAAGAGTATAAAATATATCTTCACACAGAAAGAGTTGAATATGCATCAGAGGAGGTGGTTAGAATTGATCAAAGATTATAACTGCGATATTCTTTATCACCCGGGTAAGGCAAACGTGGTTGCCGACACTCTGAGCATAAAAGGATGGGAGAAACTGTTTCATTTGACGACTCAGGAAGAATTGGTAAGAGAAATGTTAAGATTAGAGATAGAGGTAAGAGGACCGGAAAGGTCGGAAGAAAAGCTGTTTGTAATGGAAGCTCGTTCGACATTGTTGGATAGAGTAAAGGAATCACAAGAGAAGGACGAAGAGTGCTAGAAAATCAAAAAAAGGATCACAAAAAATGAAGATGAGAGATTCTGAATGGATAAAGACGGTATTTTGAGATTCGAAGGAAGAGTGTGGGTACCAGCGATAACCGATTTGAGAGAAGAGATTTTGCACGAGGCACACAATACGATGTATTCCGTTCATTCGGGAGGCACAAAGATGTACTGAGATTTGAGGTAACACTTTTGGTGGCCCAATCTGAAACGCGAAGTCGCAGAGTGCGTTAGTAGATGTTTAACTTGCCAACGCGTTAAAGTAGAGCACCAGCAGCCGAGTGGTTTACTACAACCGTTGGAAATACCGGAGTGGAAATGGGAGCATATTACGATGGACTTCGTGGTAGGACTTCCTGTCATACAGAAGGGATATGATGCCATTTGGGTTATCGTGGATCGACTAACAAAGACTACACACTTTCTACCAATCAAGATCCGCTACAGTTTAAATCAGTTAGTGAACCTTTACGTAAAGGAGATTGTTTCACGACATGGAGTGCTGGTGTCAATTGTCTCTGATCAAGATCCGTGCTTTACGTTAAATTTTTAGAAAAGCTTGCAAGAGAGGATGGGAACATAGTTGAGATTGAGTACCGCTTATCATCCTCAGATAGACGGACAGAGTGAGCGAACTATACAAACGTTGGAGGACATGCTTAGGATTTACGTGATGGACTTCAAAGGAAATTGGGACGACCACCTACCCTTAGTTGAATTTGCATATAACAATAGTTACCATGCGAGTATCGGCATGCCACCGTATGAAGCTCTTTATGAAAAAAAGTGCAGAACGCTATTATGTTGGGGCGAATTCAGAGAGCGACGAATACTCGGACTAGAGTTAGTACAACAAACCGCAGACGTGGTGACAGTGATAAGAGCCAGACTAGTAGCAGCTCAAGACCGCCAGAAAAAGTACGCAAATTTGCATCGACAGGACCGAGACTTTAAAGTCGATAGTTTCGTATTCTTGAAGGTATCTCCATAGAAGGGAAAGATCCATTTTGGCAAGAAAGGAAAGTTGAGTCCAAGATTTATAGGACCGTTCGAAATACTGAAGAAAGTGGGCGAAGTGGCATACAAAGTTACATTACCACCCAAGTTGGAGCACATCCACAACGTGTTCCACATTTTCGTGTTGCAACCATACAAGGCCGACTACAAGCACATGATTTCTTACGAGCCCATTCAAGTGGAGAAGAACTTAGCTTATGAAGAAATTCCTGTCTAGATATTAGATAAGAAAGAGCAAACCTTAAGAAATAAAGTTATTTCATCTGTAAAAGTACTTTGGTGTAACCACGATGTCGAGGAGGCTACGTGGGAGTTAGAAGATAGGATGATGAGGGATTATCCCCATCTATTTCTGTAACCTTGTAGCAATTCCGAGGACAGAATTTTTATAAGGGGGGGAGGATGTAATACCCGAGAATTTTTGAATATTATTAAATGAATATATTAATGGAAATGAATATTTAACTGAATATAAATATTTATGTGTTCTGAGATGAGCTAACTCAATTATATTAAATTGAATAATTATAATAATCGAGAATTTATGGAGTTTGCGATAAGCTCGTTGAATGCCTTGTGTGGCACGGTGATGAGAAATATTAATGATTATAATAATTAATTAAGAAATAATTAATCAAATATTAATTGTTATTATGAAAGATGGATTAATTAATATTATTATTAATTAATTGATAAGAAAAGTAATTAATTAATTGCTGTGTGCAAGTGTGCGGTAATTAAATGTATAATGTATAGTAGCTACCTATATATTATACTAAGTGTGAAGTGCAATGTGACTATACCATATTGAAATTATATGTTATGACTAGTTAATTAAATTGTATAAATACACCACGAGTCTTATGTGACAATATGTATGTGAGTATATTTTAAAATAGTACAACATGAATATATTGTAAACAATTGCTAATAGATGATGATTTCAATATTCAATTAAATAATAAATGTGATAGTATCCGATCAAATTATACCAGTAAGATAAAATGTACATGGATTGTATATGTATAAATTAAATGTACTACATGGAAATATTATTGGTATTGGCATATTAATTCTACCTAAGTATACATATAATACCTAAGTGTATATAATATATAGTAGGCATATATGTTATAATGTAAGTATTGTATATAATATATGGTAGGCTTATTTGATTAAATATTTCATTGTATCACACTTGCTAGAATGCTGGATATATGGCATTGTCCCATATAGATAGTCACTATCTCTTCACACGTGAACACTCATGAGGCAATCCTATTCCTACAACCTATAACTCAGCAAACCTTAGCCATCAATCATCATTAGGGGAGTGGCTCCAACAGTGGAGTTCAACAACCAATTACCAACCCTTGCATATCTGTTGTTTTCTTTCATTTTCCATTGGTTCAAAACATAGAACAAAATTAATGACTGGTTATACATTTCTCTATATAAAGCACCCTTCCTTCTCATTTTTTGTTGCGTGAATTTTTTTTGCTAAGTGTAAATTGAGAGTGTAAGTTGCTGAGCAATTAAAGAGGTATAATTAGTGTGTGAGGAGTTCAATTCAAGCTTAAATTGCATTACAGATGTATAAAATCTCTCTCTTATTCTCCATTTATTATTTACTGAAGGTTTTAAATTCTAGAATTAAGTATGAAGTTATGATTGGATAATGTTTGTTAGTTGTTGTATAAGACATATAATCATATTAGTATACAATGTGGCATGCTTGCAATTAAATTCGTATAAAGTTTCTGTGTTTGGGCTGGGTTTCTGCAGTAATAGGCTGATCTCTGGTGCGAACCAGTAGTGGCGCAGCTGCGCCAGTTTATAACTGTGGTGCAATGCAGCTGCGTCGGTCTCTGAACTAAGTTGCTTGGCTGCTGCTGCAATCTGTTTATGTAATAACTTGTTCATATAAATTTAGACCGGCATGATGACTAGTCCAGCATATGTATTGATGTACCTGGACCTAAAGAGAACACGTTTTATTATAGTAGCATGCATGATTGATGAAAACTTATAGTTTTGAAATAAACTAAGAGTTTTAAAAAAGGAACTTTGATATGTTAGACTTATATTGATGTTCTGACTTTTGATACATGTTAGTATAGTATAGAGATGCATGAGAGACATATTAACTTATGTATATAGGTTCCGTAATGTAATATGAACATGTGAACCTCACTAGTGCACATTCCTAACAAAAATACAAGTATTGAAAGCAAACTTTAACATGTATGTACCATGCTAATGTACTAATTTTGCAAATATATTGGTATGGTTTAAGAATGCATGAAGAGCATGTTAACTTACGTATATATGTTTCATAATGTAATGTGAACATGCGAACCTTATTAGTGAGCTTTACTAATGAAAATACGAGTTTTGAAAGTGAACGTCGACATGTTATATTGAGATTTGGATTCTGATATTTATGGACGTGTTTGATAGTACTCTTAGACTCGCTAATATATCATGCATGTGCACACACTAGGTAAATGCTATGAAAGATAGTTAAGCACAAGTGAAGCATGATTTAAGCTAGCTATGTGTATATGAAATATAAACTTGCAAGCATGTTTAAATTAAGTTATGTGATCACTTCACATGTTTACATGACAAGCATGATAACTTACGAGAATTCATGGCGTTGCATGACCCTAAGTCATTAGAAACCATGATTTAGAACTATAGCATGTATGATTGAACTTGGAAAGGTTGAACAAACATGGAAAGACTCTTTAACATGTATATATGTTATGTGATATCATATGTTGATGATTGAATCCGATTTGACAGTTAACTTATAATAATGCTATAACTTGCTAAAAAGAGTATGTTTGCTATTCATTGTGACTTTATGTGATAATGACGATATGTAAACTTGATTAACCTGAAAAGAGGAACTTTAAGGATAAAAGATAATGTAAGTTATGTCAATCTAGAGTCGTAAAGTGATAAAGTACTATGCGTGATATATGACGGTATAGTAAGATTGAATACTTAACTTATACGTTGGTTATATGAATAAGATAAAGTATAATGTTAAACTGTATGACTAATGAATATCCTATACACATAACTATATTACGATAGGGATTCGAAAAGTGTTGATTAGCTTTACGTGGATAGACTACGCATAAGGCAAGTTTCCTTAAACCCGTTCTTGTATTATAAATTGCAAGTACCCTATCCTTGTGTTTACTTTATTTAAGGAACGTTGTAAGCAAGTTCCTAACTTTACTCTTTATTGAGCGTTCATTAAACTTGTGATATTATTGTCGTGCAAGTAAACTTTGAGATTGCAAGTCATGTATTATAAAATATATACTTTAGGTATAAGATAAAAGCCGATTCATATTCTTCGAGCTTTAAATCTTGAGATTGAACTTATAATTGTTGTGATCTATGCCATTTGATTTGGCTAGACTTATATTGTTGAAGGGCGACCCAAACCAATTGATTGGTGCTGGATCTTGTGTTTGACTGAGATGAGCAACCTTCTTTGAAGGGAAATTATATTTGTCGGGAGACCGACGTGCGCACTTTAGTACGATTGAACGATATGCATACCGTAGAGTACTTTAGGCTAATCACCTATTGTGCTTGTTTTTATTGGATTATCAATATATTTCTGTTAATTCCAGTAGAAGTTCATAGTCCTTAGTGACTGCTCGGTATTCAGTTATCTTGAATCTTAAATTGATTTAGTATTGCATCATATTGATATTATTCTGTCCTTAGTGACTGTTATTGAGAAATATTGATATTATTGCTATTCTTGAACTATCATACCTTGCTATAACCTTTTTGAGATTTGAGAACTATATTACTCACTCTTGTCGTTATATTACTTGCTGAGCAAACTTGTTGCTCATTCTTGCTTTCCCTAAAACATTTCAGTTAAGGCAGAGCAGTGCGGACCCTCGAGCACCGACAAGGGAAAGGGAAAGGCTACTGAGTAGCTTAATATTATGTAGGACTTATGATTGCAATAAGAATTTACCCTATTATGTACTAGTTAAGGTTATGTATGCTTAAGTTATGTCTAAGTTATGTAATCAATGTTTAAGTTTCGAGACCTTGGGACGTGAATAAATTATATTAATTAAATGTAATCTATTCGGTAGTAGTTGTGTATTATTCCGCTGTGCGATGCAACATTTAGTCGTAATATTATTACAGTATTAGATTATAGAACGTGACGAACCGAATTCGAGGGACCAAGTGGCGGTCCGAATTTGGGGGCGTCACAAGGTAGTCTTACAACATGCTTTCTTCTATGCCAAAAAGCATTAGGAGAATCAGAACAAAGGTTTTTATTAATAAAATTCTTATGATCTTCAATCTTTTCTTAAACTTTTTTATTAGCAAGTAGACTTTCTACTTGTTTGTATTTAATTTCTTCTTTTAAGAATTTAATAGATTTAAAGATTTAATAGATTTACAATTTAATAGATTTAAAGATTTTAAAATAGATTCGTATTGAATAAATTTCAAATCTCTTTCTTTGGGTTGGGTAATGAATTTAAATTCTACCTTTTGACCCAAATATTTAGTGGTTAATCCATTATTACTAGTAGTAAATGGATATAATAGATATATAAACGGTAGACCCAAAAAGATCTTATCTGTTAGATTGTGTATTAAAACAAAAGTTATTTTAAAACACATATTATCTTGACAAATATGAACTTTGGGAAGTTTGTACTTTATCTCCATCTTACTACCATTAGCAAAACTTAATTTTTTTTCTAGTTTTCTTATAAAACTTAGTAGGGATTAAACCCTCCTAAATATAATTAAGATCTGCACCAGTATCAACTAAAGTAGGAAGATCAATTGCAAAAGTTTTATCGATAACAAGCTTAATGACTATATACCATTTTTTGAATGGTAATATCTTTTAACCTTTTTAAGGAGTATCCTTGAACCATAAGAAGTGACTCATTTTTAGTATTTGAAAATTCTGGAATATCATCCTCATCGTCTGATGACTTAGAGATGTAAAGATTTGAATCTTTAGTTGCTAGATTAGTCATTTCTTTACGTAAATCAGAAATTTAAGTTTTAAGGTTTGAAATTTCTTTTTTAAGCTTATTAACTTCCTGATTTAATTCTGGAAGAGTGATTTCTTTATCAGGAGATTTAAATCTTTCAAGGGTTTTATTAAGACTGATAATGGGTTTTTCTTTACCTTTAGCAATCTTATTTTTGACCGTATTTGTTTTGGTTAATAAATCTTTTAATTGTTTCATATACTGAATATTTAACTCAGAATCAGTAATTTTACTAATTAAATCAATTAACAAAGAACTTTCTTCATTTTCTTTGTTAAGAACATTAATTCTTTTATTACATCAATCAGATCTGCAATTATCTATGCATAAAGTAACTTCATCAGCTTCACTTTCTGTTTATTTACTATTATTGCTATTAGAAGAATAAGGAATATCAGAATAATCATTGATGTCAATGTTATTTTCTATCCTTATTAATTCTAAAAGTTGTTCAGTATTTTCATTAGAGATATTTAACTGGGATAACTTTTGTTTAATCTTACATTCATTTTTATAGTGACTTTTTTGACAACCATTATGACAAGTGATTTTACTCTTATCATATTTTTTAGACTTCTTAGTAGATTTTTTATTATGTCTTTTACTGGATTTTTCATAATAATTATCTTCCGTTTTATTCTTCTTAGATCGTTTTTTATGATGTTTAATGCTTTTGTGGTTTTCAATATGTTTACGCCGATGCTTTCTTCTAGAGGGAGCAACATGTGGTAAACCATATTGTTCACAAAAGGTTTTAAGCTCATATTTAGCTTTATTCTTATCTTTACCAGCTTGTTTAGCGATTTTGAAATCAATACAAATTTTTAATCCAATTTTTTGAATATAACCGATTATGTCACCATAAGTAAAGTTATCATAATCAATATATCCCAAATCTTTACTTCGCGCTTCTCTAACTTTGTGAGCAAACAAATTATGTAAGCCATTAACAAACTTTTCTTTCCAAAAGGGTTTGTTACTGTCATTATGCATCATGACTCGAGAAGTAAAAACATCTTTATACCATCTAAAATCACTTAGAGTGGGACAAGTGAGATTACTTAACTAATTATGTATTCTTTCTGTAATATTACTGGGAGTTCCAATAAAATATTTTATTATGGTAAATATTAAAGTGTTTATCCCTACAGGAGGGCCAACACCAATATTATCATCCCAAATAGGGTTACCATCATCATCCATTTGGACAACATGAATTACTGCTAACCTAGAATCTTAAGTGAGATGTTTTTCCACCAAGATCTAAGTGTACCAGTAAATCCATTAGTTAATATTTCAACAATATCAGGTTGTGACAGATGCCTGAATGTTGTAATATAACTATTGGCTACAATAGACATATGATTTAACTTATTAAGAATTTGATGTTCACTTAAACCATCAATATTCCATTCATAAATTTTATTAGACGAAACAGAAAATTGATTATCTAGATTTTTCTCTTCAAACTGAAGGTCTGGAGGAGTAAGTCTAGTATACCTATTTTTTTATACTTGTTTTTATTAAAAGTTAATTTATTAAGCTGATCATTAACATCTAGAATTGAAACAGTTTCAGATTCAAAATCTGAAGGACTAATGCTTTCATTTTCAGATTCTTCAACCTGATCTATGACGGAAATATTTTCACTAGTTTCACCATGAGTTAATTTTTTAAATAATTTATCAATAGTTTTAATTAACTCAGATTCTTTATTAGGCAATCCCAAACCAACTCTATTTTTAGGAAGGCTTAATAAAGGTTGATTAGTCTTTTTATTAGGTTTTTGAATAACAGTTTGATCAAATTTTTCTTCAATTTTATCCAACTATTTTCCTATTGTTGCCAAATATTGATTAGTGAAGTTATTTTGTTCAATAATCTTTTTTTCATCTTTATGACCATCTGCTAATTTAAAAGGACTAGCTATAACTGAATTATTTTTTAAAGATAAAAGAACAGTTTCCAAAGGAGGATGACTAGACGATACGTTCGTCTTGTCTTCTTTGATCCACTGACTTTTAGTTAAAACATTACATTTAGAATGATATTCTTTATACCAATCATAAAAAGTAATGTTTCTCTTTTCATTGGTAATAAATCGTTTCCATTTATTAACAATTTTATTTCTATCCTTTTCATTATAATTAGCATAAAAGGCATGTCTTTAAACTTTATTAGACTTGGAATTAAAATCTTCAATGAGATTTTTCCAATCTAATTTAAATTCTTTGTTAAGAACTCTCAACTAAGGATTAATAGGAATTTCAAAATTTGGCTGAGTGGGTAATTTAGAAGGTGTAGGAGAAAGATCTTGCTCATCTTCAACGAATTTATTAATGGTGTAACAAGGATGACTAGTTTGACCATGGTTTAAAATACCGTTTAATTTTATATCAGAAATAGAAGGATTACTTAGAATTTCAGTATCTCTTCGAGAAGGAACCTAAGAACTAGTAAATTCTTCTATTATTAATGGTCTTCTTGTACGTTCAAAGTTCTTTCATGCATACCCTTCTTACCTTAAGTAGACGCATACTTATGTTGTTACTCACGACCCAACACTGCTCCACACTAAGACTTACAAGGGTTTGGGACACAAACGAACTAGGTCTTCCAAAGTAAGTTAGGTGACTTTAGGATAATAAAAGAAGTATAAATTTGAATTTTGAAAGATGAATAAGATTAATACAGAGTCTATGATCAATAATTATCAAACAAACAACTTAGCTCTGATACCATTAGAAGGCGGAAGTAGATGATAGAGAGAGAAAGAGAGTGGCGCATACATCATACACAATTAATTACTAAATAAAACTTAATATTGATTAAAATAGAAAATATATACAAGGAAAATAACTTACAAGGTAGCACAAGCTACAATCTTGACTGGTACATTTTGAGAGAAAGGAGAGAAGAGAGAAGAAGAGAAGAGGTGGACGAAGCCTGCCTCTCCCACTGAATCTGCCTTTATTTTATAACATAAGAAAGAACTTTTACAAAAGTAAACAATTAAACCTTTATTGAGTAAATTATTAATCTCATTTTTGCAAAGCTTTATTTGTTGATGATTCATTTGTATAGGTCTAGCCTTAGTTGGAATTAAATGTTCTTTGAATTTCTTAGCATAAGGTAGTCTTACAAAATGCTTTCTTGTATGCCAAAAAGCGTTAGGAAAATCAGAACAAAGGTTTTTATTCATAAAATTCTTAAGATCTTCAATCTTTTCTTGAACTTTTTTATTAGCAAGTAGATTTTCTACTTGTTTGTATTTAATTTTTTCTTTTAAGAATTTTAACTAAGTAGTTTTACAATTTAATAGATTAGATGATAGAGAGAGAAAGAGAGTGGCGCATACAACATACACAATTAATTACTAAATTAAACTTAATATTGATTAAAACAAAAAATATGTACAAGGGAAATAACTTGCAAGGTAGCACAAGCTACAATCTTGACTGGTACATTTTGAGAGAAGGGAGAGAAAAGAGAAGAAGAGAAGTGGTGGACGAAGTCTGCCTCTCCCACTGACTCTGCCTTTCTTTTATAACACAAGAAAGAACTATTACAAAAGTAAACAGTATCTGACTTTTACTGTTGCAAATAGTATTTGACCTTTATTATTACAATAGAATCTGACCTTAACTTTAACAAAGTAAATAATTACAAACTACTTTTGACTAAATGAGAAAACTTTCGGCTACTTTAGACATATGGCCGACAGACTGATTGAGCGCATAGAGGCGCAATTTGCAGAATCTTTTGACTAATCCTGAGGGACATATGCTTGTGACTGAAGGCTACTTTTGGTGGGAAAGTAGGAGCATGATTAGGCGAATGGGTCCTGAGCATCTTGCAAATTAATGCTGCCATAAGGGTCATTGTCATCATCTTCTTCATCAGCTTTACTGGTTTTCTTGGAGGAAGAAGACGAACACTCACTAGCTTCAATTTCTTCATGAAGCTGATTGACTCTGTCTTGGATGGCTTGGGCTAACTTTTGTAACTCAAGACTAAAACACTCTTTAATTTTTAAAAAATCTAAAGAGGCAGAAGGACGAACTTCTTTAGATTTAGATTTATTGAAAGAACCTTTCTCAAGGATAGATTTAATAGGATTGGAGGGAAATTCTTTTTGAACTTGACCTACAATTCTGTTAACATCAAATTTATCCCACCATTTAACAAAAAAAATTCGGGTGACCATGGAAACTTCTTGACTAATGACTTTACTTGCCACAGAGTTAATGGAGGATTGAGAAGGAGACTAAAAAACTGACTCTATGACTGGTGTCTGAAGATTATACTGCCATTTTAAAATCCAAGGAATCTTATATTTACTAGAAAACTGGAGCAGTATGGGGATACCTTCAAACTTTGGATTATATTGACTATGATTTGAAAAGTGATGAACTTGTGACTGAAGCAAATCTGGGAAAATATCGAAGGAAGGACCATAACGAGACCACCAAAGAATAAACCAGAAGGGGATTTGACTCTTGGATTTATGATCAAATTGAATAAACCATGAATGGTTGAAAGCTTGGTTTTGATGAAGGAAAATGTTATGCCAGGCTTCAATATAATCATAAAAACAAAAATAATGATTTTGACTAGCAATTGGACTAAGATCCGAAGGATGCTTTCCCCAATCAGATTGAGAAATAATCTGTTTAATATAAAGTGAATGAAAAATGATTTTTGAGGAATCATTTTTATCATAAATGGGCTTAATAACAATTGACTCGTTTTGAAGAAGGATGTCCTTATAAAATGTAAGTGATTTATAAGGAGCAAGAGGAAGGAAATGCCATCCAATTGGGAAGAACTGGGCAGCCAAACTAACTGTATCATTCTTGGGTTTCATGATTGTTTCAACATGAAAAAGATTAACTTGATAATTAGGAATATATTGCGAGTTTTGACCTTTAGGAACATTTTGCTGGGGTGAACAAAATGGATCGATAGGGACTGGTTTATTGGCTAATATCGTATTATACGGCCTTGGAACGGAACCAAGTATATGATATCTATTAACTAGATCCACGGAAGGGACTGGGTTAACTGGATGAAAGACCAAAGAGCTTTTGGGCTAATTACTAGGGCCCGAAGGGCGACCCGAACCTCGAGAAGAAGAACCTCCTTGAATACTCATTTTGAAACAGTAGGAGTACCATAATTAATAAATTCTCGGGTAAGAAAGTCGGGAATAGAATTATCACTACCTTTTATATACTCAATATCAAAATCAAATATACTCAAAAGAGCTTGCCATCTAGCAAAAGTTTGCTTAGCGGCGATATTTTCAACATCTTTATCAAGAATGTATTTTGCTGATTTACAGTCTATTCTAACTAAAAAAAATTATTTAACAAATCACTTTGAAATTTATTAATACATAAAACTAGAGAAAGGATTTCCTTTTTAATAGTACTGTAATTTAATTGTGTAGGATTCCATACGCCAGAATGAAATCGAACAATTTGTTCAGATGAAGTGGGA
Organism: Panax stipuleanatus; assembly: GCA_020205555.1. NCBI lineage: Eukaryota > Viridiplantae > Streptophyta > Magnoliopsida > Apiales > Araliaceae > Panax > Panax stipuleanatus. The sequence continues at coordinate 79,339,351 of CM035124.1, read as the reverse complement.
GTTAAATTGTTTTAGAATACCTCCGAATACAACTTCAGAAGCATCGGTTTTAACAATTTTGAATGCAGATTCATTGGAAATGCCAAGGCAATGCAATACCTTTACATACTTTTTAACTTATTGGACAATGGAAGTATGTTCATCTTGTCCAAGGAGGTGGATTGTTTTTTAAACGTTGAAAAAGAGGTTTACAATTTTTTCAAAGATTTTTATAAAATTTACCTACATAATTGAGAGATCCTAAAAATCGCTGAAGTGAAGTTTTATCAGTGATTTTATCAGGAAATTTGTCTGCAAATTGAATAACTCACTGAATAGAACAAACCAGACCATGATTAATGTCATGACCTAGGAATTTGACTCTAGTCTGGAAAAGACTACATTTAGTAGGAGATAAAACAAGACCATTGACTTTTATAGTTTTGAATAACGAATTCAAATGTTTGTGATGTTCTTCAATTTACTTAGAAAAGATGAGAATATCATCGATATAAACAATAATAAAATGACTGAAAGGATTTAAAATATCATTGAGGATATTCTAAAATTCACTGGGGGCATTTTTGAGAACGAATGGCTGAACTATCCATTCGTAATGACCAAAAGGAGTGGTGAAAGCAGTTTTATACCTATCACTGGGATGAATACTAATTTGCCAAAATCTTGACTTGAGGTCAAATTTATTGAAAATGGTGGCATTACTAAGTCTACACAGTAAATGCTCTTTGTTAGGCAATGGGTACCTAATCCATTCTAAAACTTTGTTTAGAGGTTTATAGTTAATGACAAGTCTAGGGACTCCTCTTTCCTTTTCTGCTTCATTATTGACATAAAACGCTGGGCAGGACCAGGGTGACTTACTGGGTTTAATTAAACCTTTATTGAGTAAATCATTAATCTCATTTTTACAAAGCTTCATTTTTGATGATTCATTTGTATAGGTCTAGCCTTAGTAGAAATTAAATGTTCTGTGAATTCCTTAGCATAAGGTTGTCTTATAACATGCTTTTTTCTATGTCAAAAAGCATTAGGAGAATCACAACAAAGGTTTTTAATCTTAAAATTCTTAAGATCTTCAATTTTTTCTTGAACTTTTTTATTAGCAAGTAGATTTTCTACTTGTTTGTATTTAATTTCTTCTTTTAAGAATTTTAATTGAGTAGTTTTACAATTTAATAGATTTAAAGATTTGGAAATAGATTCGTCTTGAATAAATTTCAAATCACTTTCTTTGGGTTGGGTAATGAATTTAAATTATTCCTTTTGACCCAAATGTTTAGTGGTTAATCCATTATTACTAGTAGTAAATGGATATAATAGATATATAAACGGTAGACCCAAAATGATCTTATCTGTTAGATTGCGTATTAAAACAAAGGTTGTTTTAAAACACATTATCTTGACAAATATGAACTTTGAGAAGTTTATACTTTATCTCCATCTTACTACCATTAGCAGAACTTAATTTTTCACTAGTTTTCTTATAAAACTTAGTAGGGATCTCTTGAATACAATTAAGATCTACACCAGTATCAACTAAAGCAGGAAGCTCAATTGTAAAAGTTTTACCGATAACTAGCTTAATGACTATATACCATTTTTAAAAGGTAATATCTTTTAACCTTTTTAAGGAGTATCCTTGAACCATAAGAAGTGACTCAATCTTAGTATTTGAAGATTCTTGAATATCATCCTCATCGTCCGATGACTCAAAGATGTGAAGATCTGAATCTTTAGTTGCTAGATTAGTCATTTCTTTACGTAAATCAGAAATTTCAGTTTTAAGGTTTGAAATTTCTGATTTGAAGCTTATTAATAAGGAGTATCCTTGAACCATAAGAAGTGACTCAATCTTAGTATTTGAAGATTCTTGAATATCATCCTCATCGTCTGATGACTCAAAGATGTGAAGATCTGAATCTTTAGTTGCTAGATTAGTCATTTCTTTACGTAAATCAGAAATTTCAGTTTTAAGGTTTGAAATTTCTCTTTGAAGCTTATTAACTTCTTGATTTAATTCTGGAAGAGTGATTTCTTTATCAGTCGATTTAAATCTTTCAAGGGTTTTATTAAGACTGATAATGTGTTTTTCTTTACCTTTAGCAATCTTATTTTTGACCGTATTTGTTTTGGTTAATAAATCATTTAATTGTTTCATATACTGAATCTTTAGCTCAAAATCAGTAATTTTACTAATTAAATCATTAACAAAGAACTTTCTTCCTCTTCTTTGTTAAGAACATTAATTCTTTTATTGCAACAATCAGATCTGCAATTATATGTGCATAAAGTGACTTCATAGACTTCACTTTCTGTTTGTTTACTGTTATTGCTATTAGAAGAATAAGGAATATCAGAATAATCATTGTTGTCAATGTAATTTTCTATCCTTGATAATTCTAAAAGTTGTTCAGTATCTTCATTAGAGATATTTAACTGGGATAACTTTTGTTTAATCTTACATTCATTTTTATAGTGACCCTTTTGACCACAATTATGACAAGTGATTTTACTCTTATCATATTTTTAGACTTCTTAGTAGATTTTTTATTATGTCTTTTACTGGATTTTTCATAATAATTATCTTTTGTTTTATTCTGCGTAGATCGTTCTTTATGATGTTTACTGCATTTGTGGTTTTCAATATGTTTTCACCGATGCTTTCTTCTAGAGGGAGCAACAGGTGGTAAACCATATTGTTCACAAAAGGTTCCAAGCTTATATTTAGCTTTATTCTTATCTTTACCATCTTGTTTAGCGATTTTGAAATCAATACACATTTTTAATCCAATTTTTTGATTATAACTGATTATGTCACCATAAGTAAGGTTATCATAATCAATATTGTTAGGAATATTCATAAGAATGGTATTCCTATTTTATATGATTTGATTATGATATAAATGAATGAATATGCAAGTATGCTTGCATTGATAACAGCTGTAAAGTCCTTTGATAGTTAATAGGAATATATATACAAGGATTTAGACTAAAATGATCAAATATGTTAGGTTGATCCTACATAAACAAAATAGCTTTTTAAAGTCCTTAAAAAATATATGTACAAGGACTATAAATATAAAAAGATCAAACTTGTCAGGTTGATCTTATAAAGTGTAATAGATAGGCTTGTCTGATCGTCGAGCACTGCACCAGCATCGTAGTCTGCCAGGAGAGACAAGGAAGACTCGAGAATTATCAAGGCGTAATCGTAGTCTGCAATAATAGTAGATTTCAGAGTTCGTAGTCTGCCAGGAGAGATGAGTAAGGATCGTAATGTGACGGAAAAAACTTTCTCAGAGCTGTAGTCTGCTGAGGAAGTCTTGCTCAGAATCGTAGAGACAGCCTGTCTATGAGCCGTCCGAGCATCTGCCAGAGCAAAGTCAAGAATCGTAGATCACACTTGTAGTAGTGGAGTCTACTGATCATATCAGAGGCAGAGATCGTAGTCGAGCCAGATCAGACGAGGACAGCAGGCATGAAGGCAGAAATCGTAGTCTGTCAAGGTTTGATCTCGGAGTCGTAGTGTCTGCAGAATCAAAGCAAGATTGTAGTCTGCAGAACTAAGGCTTCAATAAGGTTGCTCACAATGCCAAGGCAGAACCGTAGTGTCAACACGATTCTTAACATATGAGCACTCCCATAGAATCCAAAGATGAAGCCTCTGGTCTGAGTCACAAAGATACATTCCACCTGAAGGAAACCAGAGAGAACTCAATGAATGGCCTGCATGCAATTAGAAGATCTAAGCACCAACTTAATCGTCATCCAGGTTGAGTTGGGAAGCCATTCGAGATGAAGTCTTCCACAAGCCGATCAGAAGAAGACTTCAGATAAAGTAACTGACTAGAGAAAGTCAGCAAGAGCAATAGCTGTCAAGTGAACAGAAGACAAAGATCTTGGGATTAACCAGGATCGTAGTGTTTGCCATAGGAGCAGGAGCTGATGCAGTTTACACATAGATACAGGCCAGCTTATGAAGAACAAGACAGAATTGATTAAGCATGGGTCAGACCATTGTTGATAGGTGAACGGCAGATCACCAGGAGAAAGAGAGCAGGGTATGCCACAAATCTGATGTGTCTTACTATTCAGAAAGAGGCCAGAACGACAAGTCAAGCTATCAGTTCCTAAGATCAGTCAAGGCAAACAGAAGTGTTGAAGCACTGCACAAGTGAAGGAAGAGGTGTTCTACAATGCAGACCCAAAGAACACTCTTTAGGATCGTAGTGTTGTCTCAACCAGTCAAAGAGCAACATTCAATAAGACACATTACGATCAAGGTCCAAGAGCATTTTCATCAGAATCATAGAGTTCGGGCATCTGAATATTGAAGCACTGGCAACATCTCATTATGAAGACTGACATCCGAACGTTGCTAATTGAGAGCATTGATGCAAAAGGACAACTCCTGTAGATTTGAATTAGAGAATCAAAAAGGAGATATAAAAGTGACTACCAGCCGTACACGGAATAGTGACATCTCTGAGGCGCTAGGTGAAGTAGCAGACTGCTGTGTTAGTAAAGTTAAAAAGGAGCCGTCATATCACATCAACAGTATGCACCAAATAACTCGTGATCTGCGAAGCAATTCAAATAGCTTCCAACTACTATTTTCCAACGGGAAGATCCTGGAAGGGTATTTAACAGCTGAAACTTCAAAGATGAAAGTGTTGCTAAGTTGAAGAATCATTGAGTTGTTGGAATGCTACATTGTTGACTCTACGAGTTCCACCAGAGCTGAGCAGAACAAGTCTCAGTGGTAGTGAGACTATGAAGGTGGAAGTGAAGCAAATTTGAAGGACTTAAACAGACTAAAGCTTCACTTAACAAGGATGAGAATGCCATTGAAGATGGCAGCTAAGCTGAGAGCCGAGAAGGCCAAGAAGATAGCATTCAGGAAAGTGGCTGAGCATAAGATCACCAAGAAGAACCAGAAGCTGAAAAGGAAAAGATACAGAACCATGTCTGCTTATCTATTAAGAAGGGTTCAAGGAGTGCTAAGGAACAGAAGAAGGTGACCCACAATGAAACGCCTTAGCAGTCCTATGTGGTGAAGGTGCACAGCTGACATCAGAAGAAGATGAGCTGAACAGAATATAGATCAGCTGCACCTGAGAAGAAGAGGTCCAGACTCGAACCAGAATGCTGAGGAACAAGACAAGCTGCTAAGAACAAGAGCTGATAAAGCTTTAATTCATCTTAGCAGCAAAGCAACAACAACAACAACAACAACTACAACAACGAGTAGCCAGGGCCTGAGGGGTCCTTGTCCGGAGGGACTAAATAAGTTCCAAGGCTGCTGGCCTTAAAGAGTTCTTAGTGAACTAGAGGAGTTCCAAGCCTGCTGGGCTTGAAGAGTTCTTATTGAACTGAAGTTCCAAGGCTGCTGGCTTTGAAGGAATCTTAGTCATTCAGGGTGCTGCCCTTCTTTAGTGGATTTCATGCGAGAGTGCAGAAGAGTTGATTAGGAGCTTGAGTCTCTGAACCACTTAAAACCCCTTGTGTTAATTACATTCTGTCATTTACTTTCTGTCATTTACATTATGTTCTTAACTGCTATAACTGCTATGTTTGTATTAACTACTTACAACTAAACTAACTCCAAGAATAATGTATCAATGTTTATCAATATATCAATGAAGGGGACATTTAACTTATTTCGATGTGCTTGAAATGATTCTTATGTTTGTCATATGCTAACTTCTTAGCAATACAAAATAAAATGGAAAAGAGCTTAAAAATGCAAAGGATCTATTCAACCCCCCCCCCCCTTCTAGATCTATTGTGTGCCTACTGGGAACTATCAATTGGTATCAAAGCAGGTTCTTATGCTATATTCAAAAGCTAATCGCTTTGAGTTTGATCATAGGCACAAACATTGTTCTAAACTTAGTTTAGTAGTAAGTCACTTGTAAATGCCGATGAGCTCACACGTTAAAAATAATGTGTACAGGTAAATGTGTATATACACTTGAAGCTGCTCAGATTGGTTCATGTTCTTAAAAGACATAGCATCAAGACCAATCCTTGTCCACAGTCAATCTTGTATTCTGAAGACCAGAGATGGGAATTCAAAAGGTATCAACAGCAAAGAGTCAAGCATCCTCCATTCTGAAAGATGAAAGGCCATGCATGCTAAGAAACGCTTATCCAGAGGAGAAAGAAGAATTTCTCAAATATGTATTTGGCTAAGCAGTAGTTCGATGTGAACCCTGAGGTTCAAGGTGATTAAAGAACTAAAGATGCCAAGACTTTCTTAGCTTACCTCTTCAAGGCTATGATTGATTGATCGAAGGACAACTGGAGTAACAAGCTGTCAGAAATAAATATAAAGATATGCACATCAATGCCTAACCTGATTATAGCAAGCTAGGTAAATGACTGTCCAGAGACTGACAGTGTAAAGGTACGGTTCCTCATTCATTATAAATGTGTACATCATGTTGCATCACCTTATGTACTATAACAGCATTCTATCAAGAGACTATACTCTTCCTAAAAAGGGGAAGAGAGAAAGTACACTAAGGTTGGGAACTCAAATGCTAACAAACTTTCTCTCCACCCAAGTTTTAGGTTAAAGATAACATCTTGAAAGAAGTCTGAAATAAGTCATAAGCATATCAAGAATTAATTAAGTTTAAGAGGAGTAATTCTTGCTTAAGGGTTGGTATGTATGTACAATCCCATGCTCTACGTTTTTGATAACACGTAGAGTATGATTAGTTCTAAAGGAGTATCTTGAAGATTCTTAGAAACTGATCATCTCCATGAATCAACCATATACAACTAAGTAATATAGTTGATTTCTACTATACGAACATTCAAAAACTATGAACATAACCAAGCAAAGGGTGAAACCATCAAAGAAAATGAGTGTCTTATTAAAATGATTAATCTTACATACACTCACCATCATGCATTTTAAATATTATATCTAAATCTGATACATGCATGGATATGATCATTAATGCTAAATTTGATGTAAATTCAAATATATGAGGAATAGGGTTTTTGAGAAAACTATTCTAGCAGGACCCAATCAAGCTTGGGTACCAAAATAGAAATTATCTAAAACTGCAGGTACTTGGTCTATCTGACCACATTAAGGAATGCTGAAGCAGATGGCTTCAGTCACGAAGATTCACCCAGATGGAGGCTCAAGGCATTTCAGCAATGTTCTTGTCAAAAATCATCCTATGCTAAAGCCGATTTTTGAAGATTTGCTGAGCTCACATGAACGAAGCTCACAAGATTGTTGATCTCCACATGGAAGCTGATCATTCATACCTAGATGAAAAAAAAGAGGATCTTCCATGACCCATCCATGCAAGGAATATCATCTCAGAAGAAATCTCGAAGAAGTTCACATCAGAGGATCATCAATTCTTAAGAATGAAGAATTCATCATAGAAACAGAACTCCACGAGTGCAATCTGTCAAAAGAGTTTAAGGAAAATTGTAGTGTTCTCTATGATCAAGAATGTGTCAAACCTGTGCAAGCCAACACACAATGATTATGGTACAATGATCATAATCGTAGTGTTCCTCCAGTCAGCATCAAAGTCCGCAGTTCTGATTAAGGAGAAAGGGAAACTAACTGAAGGAAGGCTGTTAGATGTTGACAAGTTAATACTCCAAAATGAGTCTTCATTCATCCTTAGTGTATATTGATGAAACTAAGGAAGGACTACAAGCCTACTGAAAATGCCTGTTCAGGTATCAGATAAAGAAAACTACGTTCGTAGTTCTATCAACAATTATGGAGTGATCAGTCCTGAAGATATCTCTCTCCATGATCTAAGGAAGCTTTTATGATAGAGATGATTTCAGTCAGAAGGAGATATGTAAGACTGCCTTCTGATGAATATGAAGAAAAAGAATTCATGCTTCATTGAGAAGATAACATCATCTATAGGGGAGTAGTGATCTGCTAAGAGTAGCAGCACTAAAGGTGTCTAAGATGATTAATGAAGCAAATTCTTCAGATCTTCCAAGCAGAAAATATAGTCACTTGATTGACTCAGAAAGATCAAGTGAGAAGTTGAAGAAGCTGTGAATTTCAAACGAAGAAGAAAAGCAGTCACAAAACTAAGAAGTTGTCACTCACTACGGTTGAAGAGGTGTCACCAATCGTAGAGTCCAGACAAATTATGACTGCAGATGAAGAAGATGCTACAGCCTCTCGGCCTGAATAATTATCAGGGCTGAATCTGAAGAAAGTACAAAGGCTGTGTCCAAATCAAAGAAGAGGACCACGAAATTTATCAAGGAATTTGATCTGACAGATGAAGATATGGAGATGGTGTAGCTCAGGGAGCAAAATGAAGAAGTGGAATTCTTGCCAGAAGTTGTGAGAAAATCTCAGAAGATAAGTTAATCATGGTGTATACCACGATTATCAAGTCCACTTCTGCCAAGATCATAGAGAACATGAGCTAACCTAAAACAGAAAAATTCCAGTTACAGAGTCCCAAAATTCTATGACTGATGAACCAAATGAATATCCATTATAGTTAGTTGTAATGTCCCAAAACATGCTACTGATAGTCATATCAGCCACCCACCTCAAAATCATGGAGTGTCTATGATCAAACATCTGATAATAGTATAAGAGCATAAGGACACCACGATTACAACCTTTACAAAAACCAACACCAATGAATATCCAGAGTTCGTAAATGAACTCCCCAGCAGAGAGGTCAGATGTGATGTCAGTACTAACCTTGTATAAGTCTTTTCATCTGGCAAGCGCCTCAGGGACAAACCTGATCCTTAGCGTTGAGCTAAGAGGTTGGCCCTTCCTGAGCTACCTTACATTAGAAGGAATGCTAATGTGGAATGCATCACAAGAATCTTTGCTGAAGTAAGCAGCATCTCATCAGAAGATTACAAGTTGCAAATGAGAATTGCCAATCCCTCAGAGCACAATGAAGAAGTTGTCTATTGAAGCATGACCACAGACTACAATCATCAGAGAAGATGCTGAGAGTGTAAATCAGTCTGGGAATCGTGGAGTACTGAGCTAAAGCATAAGTCACTCCACGGATTGAAGAAGTCAATGGTTAATAGAAGAAAAGTCAAATCTGGTTAACTGACATGATGGAGAAGTTACAGATTGTGACCTATCAACATCTTACAACTGTCCCACTAAGAAACGTGGAGGGAACAGTTACAAGAGGGAAATTTAAATTATTGGCAGTTTCATTTTAAAGAGTTCATCAAAAGCTACAAGCCTATCAAATCGATACACTCACCCTCTCAAGCCAAAACCTAAACACCTCCAAACAGCCAGACCTTCTCCAACAGTCATCAAATCTCGAATCGCTTCCTGACATATAACAAGATTCTCACAAAGTCATAAATCCAGAAAATCCTAACTCTTCAAATGGCACATTAGCGAGTAATCACTGACATTCAGCTCGGGACTAAGACGTTTGAGAAATCTTTGAAGAAGTTCAGAGATATTCTTGAACTTGTGAAGAAAGCTTGATTCTCAGAATGTGTTGAGTCAAATACTCCAATTTATGTTAACTTGGTTAAAGAGTTCTACTCCAACATGACTACAAACTCTGGAACCTTTTCTACCAAAGTAAAAGGTCAGATTCTGAAGCTGAAATCTTCTAACATTAATAAGTTCTTAGGTTTTCCTGACCTAGGTCTGAAAGATCTTGATGAAGTTAACACTGAAGAAACCAAGAAGATCATGAGGTACAGAAGAAACCCTAGTCTAAAGGACATGAAGAAAAAAGAGCTTCCTGAAGAATTTGAGTTCCTCGCAGAGATTGTAGGTAAATATATACTATGCATGGACACTGCACATGACACTGTGAGTGATCAACAGCTAAAGATCATGTCTGCGATAGTCCTGAAGAAGCGTATCAACTTTGGAGTTATTCTGATCGACCAATTGTCCAAATGGCTAGATAGAGCAGAGAAGAAGAGGTTAACAGGGAAACCACTTACAAAGGTTTTCCATGGAAGGCTATTGAGTATTATTCTGAAGAAGAGGCTGAAGAGCAAAATTAAAGATGATGAAGGTGAAGTTCTTAACAGCCATAAGATAATGACTACACAGCTGTTTGCAAACTGGAAGAAGAACCCAATGGAGAACAAACGGCTAACACATGGCACCAGCAACAAGAGTACTTCAAAGAAGAGAAAGGAAAGTGCCATGAAAGAAGAAGAACTGTCACACTCTGAAGATTCAGAGCCCAAGTTTGTAAAGCCTTCGAAGAAGAAAGCCAAAATGGTGAAAAAGCAAAAGTGAGTTCCTCAAAAAGTATATCTACTAAAGAAGAAAACGTAGAGTCAGAAGATAAAGTGGAAACTGAGAACTTTAAAGATGATTCTTCAAAGAGCAAGTCTGATAATGAAGGAGAAGCTGCAAGTCCTATGGCTAATCCTCAGAGTAGCCATTCTGCTGATAAAGGAGAATCTAATCCTGAAACAGTTAGATCTCCTAGTGTTGAAGTATAAAGGAGCACTTATGATGGTTCAAAAGACTTAGAGTCTAAAGAAGAAACATCTGTCCCTCCTGCTGTTGAACCTCAAGGAAGTCTATCTAATGATTCAAAGATTTCAAAATCTGAAGATGAAGAAAGATCTAAATTGCCTGAAGTTGAAACCCCAAAAAGGAGGAAGAGCAAAAGATTACGAGCTCAAGCTATTCTCGGAAAGAGGGGAGTATCGTCTACAGCTATCATAGAACTCAGTGATGATGAGGCTGTATCAAAGGGAAGGCAAATGAAGATGTCTGCAAAGAATAGCAGCAAAAGGCTGAAGACTAAAGAGCTAGAAGAGCCTAGTGAATCTGCAAAGGCAAGCTTTGCTGATAATGCTGATGATGATCAAATGCTAAAACAAACTGATGAGTCAGTTGAAGAAAGTCCGCACCAGTCTAACTCCAAGTCAGGACAGGAAGAAAGTAAAGAAGATTCCAATCATGAGAATAATATTCCAGACGATTTTTACATTCCTTGTCCTGTTCATCGCAAGAGAAGAATAGTGGTGGAAGTTGATGAAGAACCACGAGATGTACTTCCAGGAAAATGGGTTAATCTTGGAAATGAGAGGCTGAATATGGTGAAGATGACCGCAGCATATCTGCTCAACAATCTCGAAGTTGTGAAGCTGGATACTTCAACTCTGATATATGAGCCTGAAGTCAAGGACCATGCGATAAGGTGGTTTTATCCTCATATGCCATGGGTAAAGGCATCCCTCACCGGAGACAGTGGATATCTCACATGGTGTTTTCTCCCATCTTCCTAACCTAGAGCTGGTGGCATAGAACTTTCTAAGGGTCAAGAAATTTGCAACTCTACTAATCAAAGACCAATCTCATTTCAAGGTCTATCGACATGCTGAAAATCATTACATCCCCTACGATTGTCGAGCAGATTCAGATGGTAGAAGGATTTTGTCCAAGTCTACAATCATAAAGTCCTTTCACTCTACCAATGAAGATGATCAAACTGAGTTTGAAAAGCTCTATGCTGATCCAGCAGTGCTGACTGATAATCCTCCATCCTTCAACAATGATTGGTACTCAACGATCTATCAGATTCTCACTACTTTTGAAAACTTGTCCAAGGGTGAAAATCGTGGAGACTAATCTGGTTCTCAGTATAAGATTGATCAACCAGTTGCTCAGTAGGAGGCTGACCAAACAGCTGCTTAGAAAGAGGATGAACAACTTGATGCCAGATCTCTTCAAAAGCAAGAGTTACTAAAGAACTCTGAAGAACTGATTGAGGAGATCTCTCTTATAGCTGTAGAAGTCAAGGACATGTTAACAAGAGAAGACAATGAGCTGTCAAAAAGGCTTCAAGACAGACTCTCAGACATATCCCTCAAGCTTCAACTAAGGGATCAAGTTTTTCTGAAGGCTATGAGTGATCAGAATGAGGAAGCTCTACGAGCTCAGAAGGCTAATGAAGAGCAAATTCTATCTCTCTCTGACAAGATTGACGATCTGAAATAGTCTCTCTCCCTCCAACTTGAGCTAAGCCAACAAGAACTCAAAATTGAGGTTGGTAACTCATCTCACTTGATGGAGCAACTTATGTCAAACGTGGAGCAGCTATCTCAAGTGATTAATGACAAAAAGGGGGAGAAAAAGATACATCAAAAGAGACATAGAAAGAGGCATTCAAGAAAGAGCAAGGAGAGAAGAATGAAGGAAGACAAGAAGAACAAGAGCAGAGAGGCAAAGGAGCAGAAGAAGAAGAAGAAAGCAGCAGGAGAAGCAGAGTCATCATCTGAGGGGGAGCCAAAAGATGATGACCCCAAGAACACAGAATCTGAGGGGGAGCCAGACAAAGGAGAGCATGCAACTGAACCAGAGCCTGATCAAGAAAAAGAAGTGGAGCATGCATCTGAGTGGAGCAGAGAAAGAAGAAAAAGAAGAAAGAAAGATGAGTAGCTGAATAGATAATCAGCAGGCATCCTAGAGACATACATGGAGCAGAAAAGGTATATCTTATCTAGTTAGGTATGTTCTGGATCCAGGATGTAGAGTGTCATAGTTTATGTAATTCCATATTATCATCAATGACATTCATGATTATCTATTTTAGAAATACAGCTACTCACTGTATATAAGATTTATTCATCTCATACATATGCACTGATTATTTTTGTCAAATCAAATAGGGGTAGAATGTTAGGAATATTCATAAGAATGGTATTCCTAGTTTATATGATTTGATTATGATATAAATGAATGAATATGCAAGTATGCTTGCATTGATAAAAGCTGTAAAGTCTTTTGATAGATAATAGGAATATATGTACAATGATTTAGACTGAAATGATCAAATATGTTAGGTTGATCCTACATAAACAAAACTTCTTTGTAAAGTCCTTAAAAATAAATGATGTACAAGGACTATAAATATAGAAAGATCAAACTTGTTAGGTTGATATTATAAAGTGTAATAGATAGGCTTGTCTGATCGTCGAGCACTGCACCAGCATCGTAGTCTGCCAGGAGAGACAAAGAAGACTAGAGAATTATCAAGGCAGAATCATAGTCTGCAAAATAGTAGATCTCGGAGTTCGTAGTCTACCAGGAGAGATGAGAAAGGATCGTAGTGTGTCAAAAAGAACTTTCTAAGAGCTGTAGTCTGCTAAGGAAGTCATGCTCAGAATCGTAGAGACAGCCTGTCTATGAGCCGACCGAGCACCTGCCAGAGAAAAGTCAAGAATCATAGATCACACTTGTAGTAGTGGAGTTTACTGATCATATTAGAGGCAGAGATCGTAATTGAGCCAGATCAGACGAGGACAGCAAACATGAAGGCAAAAATCATAGTCTATCAAGGTCTGATCTCAGAGTCGTAGTGTCTGCAGAATCAAAGCAAGATTGCAGTCTGCAGAACTAAGGCTTCAATAAGGTTGCTCACACTGCCAAGGCAGAACCGTAGTGTCAACATGATTCTTAACAGATGAGCACTCCTATAGAATCCAAAGATGAAGCCTCTGGTCTGAGTCACAAAGATACATTCCACCTGAAGGAAACCAGAGAGCACTTAATGAATGGCCTGCATGCAATTTAAAGATCTAAGCACCAACTTAATCATCATCTAGGTTGAGTTGGGCAGCCATTCGAGATGAAGTCTTCCACAAGCAGATCAGAAGAAGAATTTAGATAAAGTAACTGACTAGAGAAAGTCAGCAAGTGCAGTATCTGTCAAGTGAACAAAAGACAAAGATCTTGGCAATAACCAGGATCGTAGTGTTTGCCAAACGAGCAGGAACTGATGCAGTTTACATAGGGAAACTGGCCAGCTTATAAAGAATAAGACAGAAGTGATTAAGCATGGGTCAGACCATTGTTGATAGGTGAATGGGAGATCACCAGGAGAAAGAGAGCTGGGTATGCCACAAATCTGATGTGTCTTACTATTCAGAAAGAGGCCAGAACGACAAGTCAAGCTATCAGTTCCTATGATCAGTCAAGGCAAACAGAAGTGTTGAAGCACTGCGCAAGTGAAGGAAGAGGTGTTCTACAATGCAGACCCAAAGAACACTCTTCAGAATCATAGTGTTGTCTCAACCAGACAAAGAGAAACATTAAATAAGACACACTATGATCAAGGTCCAAGAACATTTACATCAGAATCGTAGAGTTCGGGCATCTGAATATTGAAGCACTGACAACGTCTCAATATGAAGACTGACATCTGAACATTACTAATTGAGAGCATCGATGCAAAAGGATAACTCCTGCATATTCGAATCAGAGAATCAGAAATAAGATATAAAAGTGACTACCAGCGTGACACGGAATAGTGACATCTCTGAGGCGCTAGGTGAAGTAGCAGACTGCTGTGTCAGTAAAGTCGAAAAGGAGCTGTTATATCACATCAGCAGTCTGCACCAAATAACTAGAGATCTGCGAAGCAATTCAAATAGCTTCCAACGGCTATTTTCCAACGGGAAGATCCTAGAAGGGTATTTAACAGCTGAAGCATCAAAGATGAAAGTGTTACTAAGTTGAAGAATCGTTGAGTTGTTGGAAAGCTACATTGTTTGTGACACCCCCAAATCCGGGTACTTTGTTTTCACATGATTTGGTGTTCACTTTCTAATATAACATACATCTACCCAATGAATAATGTAAAATAAACTACAACTTAAATTAGAATAGATAAATCTCCCTTAAAACAAAGGTTACAACCTTTTCAAGATAATCCCGGTTTTCTCTAACCCTGACATGAATATAATAAAGTGCGGAAACAAAAACATAACATTCAAGTCTTATTACAATCATTCTCAATATAATAAAAAAAATAAGTCTTCACTTGCTTTGCTTTCCCTTGCCCTTACTCGTAGACGGAGCATCAGCGTTATCAACCTTAACTGAAATTGTTATTTAATGCAAGAGTGAGCAAACCACAGCTCACTGGAGTTTAACAATAACATAGACATGAAAGGATATATTTAAAAGAATCTGAACAACTAAGCTTGCTTCAATAATAAAGAATTGAATAATAATTCTCTATCAACATTA
The DNA here is from genome assembly GCA_020205555.1 of Panax stipuleanatus. Taxonomy (NCBI): domain Eukaryota; kingdom Viridiplantae; phylum Streptophyta; class Magnoliopsida; order Apiales; family Araliaceae; genus Panax; species Panax stipuleanatus. The sequence goes on along the minus strand of CM035124.1, from coordinate 79,324,332 downwards.
AAATTCGCATATAGAATTTATCTGAGGGTCATAAGACCTTTGAACTCTTATCATAGGTTATAAATATTTCTATTTAAACCTTTAACAGTCAATAAGACTATGGACCTTAACTCGTACTTAGGGGGATCAGCCCTTTGTACCATGTATTGTGCACAAACATCTTAACGCTATGCGTAGTAGCCTCCCCTAGTAAATAGGGTTGTTCAACTTAGTAATTTGAATTCGAGTTCACACCAAAGAAAGTTTGGTTTGGATAAGCTTACAAGGTAATTTAGAATTCACGTTCATCAACTAAGGATTAGTTGAATCGACTTTCAATAATATATAAATAAAAGAATTATGAATTAACATATGCTTTAGAAGTAAACTTAAAGCATTTAAAATAATAAATTGGATCTTACTTGAACAATAAGTTAAGATCATTTCAATTAAATAAACAATTGTTCAATACAGAAATGGAAAGGACATTCTCAACAATGAATATATGAACTCAAAGAAATTGTATAGAATTAACAAGTTTAGGGTTAGAAGACTTGCATAAAATTATTGAGTTTAGGGTTTAGAAGACTTGCCTCAAGCGCAAGCTACTTAACACAATTCACGTACTTTAATACTTCCTACACATATATATTCAATTACAATAACCTAAATTAGTTAACACGTAATTAATTCACATAAGTGGTTAACCCTCATGGTTAACTCACTCTAATAATAATAATCAACTATCACATAGTAAATTAAATTAATTATGTATTTAACTAAATTATAATTAAACAATTATAATTCAAACACTTAATCAAATTATAATTACTTAAATTATAATTACCATTTAAATTATAAGCAATTAAACCACATTATGCATTTAATTACACAAATTATAATTAATCATGAAATTATCAATTTATAATCCATAATTAAACATGCATAAATTATAATTTAATTTAACATCTAATTGATTAAAATAAAACAACTTCTACACATTATAATTTCACAAAAATTATAATTTAAATTAAATATTTACTCTTAATTATAATTAATAAAATTATAATTAAATAACTTATTGTACAATTAAACAATTATAGTTTATAATTTAAATACCATATTAGTTTTTCAAAACTTTCTTTTTCTCAAATTATAACACATGTTATAGCAGCTAGATACATACTCCATGTCATAGAATAATTAAACTAAGCTTAGAATTAACACTTCACAAAAACTAAAGTCACTGCCACTGCCCGGGACACGGCGCAGCTGCGCCACCTTTAGCCTTGACACCGACGCAGCTGCGCAGGGGCCAAACCTGCGAAAACCCAGCGGCGCAGCTGCGCTACTTCTACCCTTACTGCCCGCGCAGCTGCGCAGGCAGCGGACAGAAACAGAGCAGCTTCGCGAATAGTGCAGAGAAAAGCCAATTTGGCTTAATTCTCTACAATGAATTCTCAATTCAGCCAACAATTTTCATATAAAACTTTACAGAAACAAAGTGCAAAGCTTCTAACATGTTTTGAACACACTAATACATCAATTAGCAAAATTACAACGCTTAATTTTTACAAAAATTTAAAAAATACCAATGTTAGTGTTCTAGATGAAATTGAACACTGCGAATTTGTTTTAAAACCAATTCTCACAATTCCAATCCCAATCAACTAATTTCTAAACATAATAACATATTCCACAATTAATTTATACAAAAATCAACAATCAACATATATTTTGATTTCTATGAGAAACTTTATTTTTTCCAGACACTTCACTGTGACTTTTGAAAAACATAAATTCTCCATTATATCATATATATATATATATATATATATATATTCATGAATTAAACAACTAATTAAGCATATCATCACATATAGACATGATATGAACACAATTATATATATATATATATATATATATATATCCATCATGCTATACAACTTCCAAAACATGTTTTACAGAGAATGAAAATATAAGGATCATAACTTAAAAACTGATTTTTACAACAATTGTATTTTGAAAATCTTTCCATGGCACACAATTACATATGAAAACCTATGAACATCATATATACATAGTCACAATTATACAACTTCATGAAAACTCAACTTTTGACAGAGAATAAAATACATGAAACATATGAATTGAGTTCTATAATAATTAGAGATTATAGATAATACATTTTGTTAATAGATTGAAAGAGAAAGCGATGTGAGTTCAATTCTAACAATTCTTCTTCCTCTTTTCTCTTTTCTGCTCTTCCATTTCTCTGCTCTCTTTTCTTCTTAGTTCTTAGTTTAGACTTAGGAAAAACTAACGTAGTTTAGATATATTATAACTGATATAATATACGTATACTAATGATATATATGTAACTACTAATTACTTAATATATATAATAAATACATTTATTATGTATGTTACAAAATTCAAAAGCCAACTTGGCTTGTTTGGCTACAAGAAAATTAAAAACTAGTTTTACTTAGGCATGGTTTAGGTAAATTAGGTTTAAGCTAGTGTAAGGGCCCTGTTTGGCAATAATTTTTAAAACAAAAGCAAGGGCCTTGTTTGGTAAAAATTATTTAAAATTCTTTTCCTTTTTATTTTAACAAATCATTTAACACATACTTTAATGTCATATTTTAATCAATTAAATATTAATCAACTAATTTAATCAATTAAAATCTAACATCAATTAATCACATAAAATTTGTCACATAATTATAATTACTCGCTAATTATAATTCATGTAACACTTCATCACATCTAATTTAATTCTCTTAATTAAATTAGAACTAAAAATAAAATTAATATACATTAATTAAATTAAATATTGCACATTCATTCAATTAATAAATACCCTTAATTAAATAACTCCATAAATCACATAATTTATTTATTTAACTCAATAAATAAATCACATAAAATATTTATTTAATTCAATAAATATTTAAAATTAAATATAAAATCTCAATCGTTACAATCTTCCCTCCTTAAAAGGATTCTGTCCCCAGAATCACACAAAAAAAAAATCTCGTCTATTACATTCTTCCCCCCTTAAAAGGATTCTGTCCCTAGAATCAGTATATAAGGGTTACACATAACTAAACAAATAAATGCGGATAAGATTTTATCATAACATCTTTGAGTTCCCACGTAGCTTCTTCAACATTGTGGTTCCTCCAGATTACCTTAACAGAAGGTATCACTTTATTCCTAAGTATTTGTTCCTTTCTATCAACTATTTGAACAGGCACTTCTTCATATGATAAGTCTTTATCAAATAGCAAAGGTTCATATTCTATTACATGTTTATAATTGTGCTTGTAAGGTCTTAATACAGAATTATGAAAGATATTATGTATATTCTCGAGCTTCGGAGGTAATGCAATCTCGTAAGCTACCTCGCCCACCTTTCGTAATACCTCAAAAGGTCCAATAAATCTGGGACTCAGCTTCCCCTTCTTACCGAATCGAATTTTCCCTTTCCAAGGAGATACCTTCAGAAAAATGAAACTTCCTGGTAAGAATTCTCGGTTCTGTCGATGTAAATCGGCATACTTCTTCTATCAGTCATGAGCAGCAACTAATCTCATTTTGATCAGCTTCACAATTTCAGCGGTTTGTTGTATCAATTCTGGTCCCAACAATTGATATTCACCGACTTCATCCCAGCACAAAGGAGTTCTGCATTTTCTGCCGTATAATGCTTCGTAAGGCGGCATGCCAATACTCACATGATGACTATTATTGTAGCCGAACTCCACCAACGGTAGATGATCCTCCCAGCTTCCTTTGAAGTCCATCAATCTGAGGATGATACGCTGTACTCATTTGCAATTGCGTTCCCATACATTCTTGCAATCGCTTCCAGAAATTAGACGTGAAACGTGGATCTCTGTCGGACACAATCGACACTGGAACACCATGTCGAGAAATAATTTCCTTCACGTAGAGCTTCGCTAGTTTATCCAGGTTGTACTTGACCCTGATCGGCAGAAAGTGGGCTGACTTTGTCAGTCGATCCACTATAACCCATATCGCATCATATCCCTTCTGAGTCGTTGGAAGTCCTACCACAAAATCCATCGTGATGTGCTCCCACTTCCACTCTGGAATTTCTAACGGTTGCAGCAAACCACTTGGTATCTGGTGTTCTGCTTTGACTTTCTGACACGTTAAGCATTTCGCAACGCATTCAGCCACGTCCCTCTTCATATTCGGCCACCAGAAATGATGCATGAGATCCTGGTACATCTTCGTACTCCCAGGGTGAATAGAATATCTAGAACTATGAGCTTCGCTCAAAATCTCCTCTTTGACCTCTAGTACTGGCGGTACCCAGATTCTACCTTCAAATCGTAACAGCCCTTCATTATCGACCTTGAACTTGAACTCTTCGCCATCAATTAACCTCGTCCGAATCTTTTCACATTCTTCATCATGAAGTTGTGCTTCTTTCACTTTGTCTATTAAAGTAGAACCAGTGGTTTCTTGAAATAACATCTCATCCGATTCTTTCGGAAACTTCACTTCCAACTCCAATCTAGCCATCTGTTCTATTAACCGATCCTGATCAGTTAATACGTTCAGCTTCTCCCGACCTTTTCTGCTCAATGCGTCGGCAACAACGTTAGCTTTACCCGGATGGTAAAGTATCTCGCAATCGTAGTCTTTAATCAGTTCCAACCACCTTCTTTGGCGCATGTTCAAATCCTTCTGGGTAAATATATACTTCAGACTCTTGTGATCTGTGTATATTTCACACTTTTCTCCATATAAGTAGTGCCTCCAAATCTTTAGGGCAAACACTACTGCCGCCAATTCTAGGTCATGGGTCGGATACCCCTTCTCGTAATCCTTCAGCTGACGTGACGCATAGGCAATGACTTTGCCGCTCTGCATCAATACACAGCCTAATCCTTTATGTGAGGCATCGCTATATACTACGAAATTCCCCGAACTATCCGGTAAAGACAATACAGGCGTAGTACTCAACCTCTTCTTCAGCTCTTGAAAACTCTCCTCACACTTCTCCGTCCAAACAAGCTTAACTATTTTACGAGTTAAATTCGTCAACGGAGTTGCGATTCTAGAAAAGTCTTGAATAAATCTTCGGTAATAACCAACCAATCCTAAGAAACTTCTCACTTCAGACGGTGTCTTCGGCTGTTCCCAACTAATTACGGCCTCAACTTTCGACGTATCTATCGAAATACCATCCTTGTCGATCACGTGGCCAAGGAATTGCACACGTTCCAACCAAAATTCGCATTTCGAGAATTTAGCGTAAAGCTTCTCTCGTCTCAGTGCTTCTAAGGTTAGTCGTAAGTGTTCAGCATGCTCCTCCTCGGTCTTGGAATAAACCAGGATGTCATCTATGAACACTACCACGAACTTGTCCAAAAATGGCTTGAACACCCTGTTCATTAGGTCTATAAATGCAGCTGGGGCATTCGTGAGACCAAATGACATCACCAAGAACTCGTAATGACCATACCGAGTTCTAAAAGCTGTTTTCGGTATATCTTCCTTCCTCACCTTCAATTGATGATACCCGCTTCTCAAATCGATTTTCGAGAAGTATTTCGCACCCTTCAGTTGATCAAACAAGTCATCGATCCTAGGTAAAAGATACCTATTCTTGATCGTAACTTTATTCAACTCTCTATAATCAATGCAAAGATGCATCGACCCATCCTTTTTCTTCATGAAAAAGACAGGCGCTCCCCACGGCAAAACGCTCGGTTGAATATACTTCTTGTCTAGCAGTTCTTGCAGTTGAACCATTAGTTCCTTCATCTCGACTGGAGCCATTCGGTACGGAGCCTTCGAAATCGGAGCAGTTCCCGGCGCTAGATCGATCACGAACTCTGTCTCCCTATCTGGCGGAAGTCCTAGCAAATCGCTTGGAAAAACGTCCACAAACTCCTTAACTACAGATATCTCCTCCATCTTCGGGCTTTCCTTACGCGAATCTACTATGTAGGCTAGATATCCTACACAGCCTTGAGTCAGAAGTTTCTTGGCTTGCATAACCATCAGACAACTCGCTTGCCTAGGCGATTTGCTACCATAGAAAACCAACTTCGACGGAGTCATAAGGTTTACTGACTTCTTCTGACAGTCGATTACCGCCCCATGGTTGAACAACCAATCCATACCTAGTATGACGTCGAATTCCCCAAGTTTTATCGGAATCAAATCTACTCTAAGCTCCTGACCCTTAATGTCCAATCTACAGTTCTTATAAATGCTCCTAACAGGAATAACCTCCCTATACGCAATCTCTATGTTCAAAGGGTAAATTAACTCCTCTACAGGTAAGTCTAGGGTTCTAGCAAAATCATCAGATATGAATGAGCAAGTAGCACCCGAATCAAATAATACATATGCATTTATACTATTGACCGGAATAATACCTGACACCACATCTTTTGATTGCACAGCATCCTGCACCGTCATATTGAATGTCCGTGCAGTGGGTCGAACAGCTTGCAATGGTGCAGCGATAGTAACGGTACTGCCGCTTCCATTCCCTCCGCTCCCTGTTGACCCTGCCGTCAGCTTCTTCGGGCAGTTGCGAGCCATGTGATCTTTGGATCCACATGTAAAGCAAGCTCCCTTCTTCGATTTTGGGCAATTAGGCGAGATGTGGCCTTCCTGACCACAGTTGAAGCACACCCGCTTCCCCTTCATACACACGCCAGTGTTATTCTTATCGCATGTAGCACATGCTTCGAACTTCCTCTTCTGCTGACTTCCTTGATGACTCCCAGCAGTGGTATTATCAAACCACTTCCTCTTCTGGTTCATAGTGTTGCTACCCCCAGACTTGGTTTCTACCTCATTCTTCTTCTTCTTATCTTGGTTGAACTTCGTCACCACTTCGCTTCCTCCCTCAGCAAGTATGGCCTTCTCCAGCACCGCTGCAAAGGTATTCAGCTGGAACATGGAAACCTTGCTGTAGAGCCAGGGCTTTAGTCCCCGCTCAAACCTTCTCGCTTTCCTAGCGTCAGTGCTGACCTGGTATGTAGCGAACCTAGCCAACTCGTTAAACTTAGCGGCATACTCAGACATCGTCATCCCTCCTTGCTTAAGTTCTAGGAACTGGACCTCCATCTGGTCCTGCGAACTCACTGGAAAATACATCTCGTAGAACATTTCCTTGAAACGTTCCCACGTGATGACTCCCTCTCCCTCTCGAGTCTTGTTAGCCTGCCACCAAAAGCTAGCAACCGACTTCAACATGAAAGCCGCGAACATTGTCTTTTGGTCTTCTTCTACCCTAGCCACGTCAAATACCTTCTTTATTTCCATAACCCATGTCTGAGCTTCGATAGGGTTAGTCGATCCTTTGAACTCAGGCTGTCCTACTGCCTTGAATTCCTTGAAAGTAGTACCCTGCACTTGCTGCTGATTCGCAAGAGCTCCTGTCAACAGATTCACCAACTGCTGAACCGAATTGGGATTCGTTCCCTCGTTATTGTTGTTGTTCGTCGAACCCTCGGGATTTTGACGTGTTACTATTCTTCTATGAGGCATTTTCTGTTAAGAAAATATTATTATTAGACCCTTTATTCAATTATTAAGTACTCCAGTTCATACTTGAACGTTCTAGACAATTCAGTTCACATAGAACACCAAGCACGTCAATAGACTTCTTTTATTCATTAGTCGTAGTTTAAAAACATCAATCAGATAGTATTTCTGCCATTTACATCATCCTTCCTGAACTGGAAAAGTTGCAGGATTATATTATTAACTCATCCCATTCTTATCTCAAATTATGGAATTTACATTATTTAATACAAAAAGTAATACATAAATAAAAGCTCTACTACTACTGCTACTGCTACTACTACTATTACTGCTACTGCTGCTACTTCCTAGGTATATTAATACGTCGCACAGCCTCTCTACGTTCCTCTTCCATTACCCGAAATGCCGTTCTTCGGTCCACCACATACCACGGTAAACCTTGGAACTGAGCTGGGTAGTAGAAAATACGGTCCTGAGCTCTCTCTATCGCTGTATGAAAAGTATATTTTGTTTCCCTTAGCTTGGCTCTCTTGGCTTCAGCTTCACCTTCAGCTCGATCGGCTCGTTGATTAGCCCTCAAGCTTGACTCCTCAGCTCTGGCACGCTTCCTCGACTCCTCCTAGATGTCTTGCTTCAGCTTTGCCAATTCAAAACGAGCAGCATCTCTTTCGACATCCATATATATCAGGTTCCACTGTACATCTCCTAGTGCACTATCCATCTCTTCAATAGTCTCATCACGCTGCTGAATAGTCTCCTCGAGATCTCCTATTCATCCATGAAGTTCCACATTGCTATCATAGACAGCCTCGTACATCTCAGCACTAGTAGAGTGAGGTGGGAATTCCTCTTCGGGATCCTCTTCCTCCTCTTCCTCCTCTTCAGACTCGTCCTCGTTCTCATCCTCTAGAATAGGTGTCAGCTCACGCTCCCGACCAGCTACGGTGATCACTGGAGATGGCTCTCTCCTAACCAGCTGCTCCCAGACAACATGTATGTCACCGGGCTCTTCCTCTCTAGGAACCTGAGGTACATCCTCTCCAGCCTGACTAGGTTCTCCCACGTTCAACATCCTGACAAAAGAATTTTAAAGTTCATTATTACGTGATAATGAATCGTCACTCTTCGAATACTAAAATCTAAACACATAGGCACATAAGGTAGTTTATTATCTTTACCTAGCATCACTATCTTTTCGATCTTACCATAAGGCTACTACCTAAGGTTTTTCCCCACCTAAGGTTTCATAACCTACAGCTTTGATACCAACCTGTGACACCCCCAAATCCGGGTACTTCGTTTTTACATGATTTGGTGTTCACTTTCTAATATAACATACATCTATCCAATGAATAATATAAAATAAACTACAACTTAAATTAGAATAGATAAATCTCCCTTAAAACAAGGGTTACAACCTTTTCAAGATAATCCCGGTTTACTCTAACCCTGACATGAATATAATAAAGTGCGGAAACAAAAACATAACATTCAAGTCTTATTACAATCATTCTCAATATAATAAAAAAAAACAAGTCTTCACTTGCTTTGCTTTCCCTTGCCCTTACTCGTAGACGGAGCATCAGCGTTATCAACCTTAACTGAAATTGTTATTTAATGCAAGAGTGAGCAAACCACAGCTCACTGGAGTTTAACAATAACATAGACATGAAAGGATATATTTAAAAGAATCTGAACAACTTAGCTTGCTTCAATAATAAAGAATTGAATAATAATTCTCTATCAACATTAAAATTCGAATATAGAATTTATCTGAGGGTCATAAGACCTTTGAACTCTTATCATAGGTTATAAATATTTCTATTTAAACCTTTAACAGTCAATAAGACTATGGACCTTAACTCGTACTTAGAGGGATCAGCCCTTTGTACCATGTATTGTGCACAAACATCTTAACGCTATGCGTAGTAGCCTCCCCTAGTAAATAGGGTTGTTCAACTCAGTAATTTGAATTCGAGTCCGCACCAAAGAAAGTTTGGTTTGGATAAGCTTACAAGGTAATTTAGAATTCACGTTCATCAACTAAGGATTAGTTGAATCGACTTTCAATAATCTATAAATAAAAGAATTATGAATTAACATATGCTTTAGAAGTAAACTTAAAGCATTTAAAATAATAAACTGGATCTTACTTGAACAATAAGTTAAGATCATTTCAATTAAATAAACAATTGTCCAATACATAAATGGAAAGGACATTCTCAACAATGAATATATGAACTCAAAGAAATTGTATAGAATTAACAAGTTTAGGGTTAGAAGACTTGCATAAAATTATTGAGTTTAGGGTTTAGAAGACTTGCCTCAAGCGCAAGCTACTTAACACAATTCACGTACTTTAATACTTCCTACACATATATATTCAATCACAATAACCTAAATTAGTTAACACGTAACTAATTCACATAAGTGGTTAACCCTCATGGTTAACTCACTCTAATAATAATAATCAACTATCACATAGTTAATTAAATTAATTATGTATTTAACTAAATTATAATTAAACAATTATAATTCAAACACTTAATCAAATTATAATTACTTAAATTATAATTACCATTTAAATTATAATCAATTAAACCACATCATGCATTTAATTACACAAATTATAATTAATCATAAAATTATCAATTTATAATCCATAATTAAACATGCATAAATTATAATTTAATTTAACATCTAATTGATTAAAATAAATCAACTTCTATATATTATAATTTCACAAAAATTATAATTTAAATTAAACATTTACTCTTAATTATAATTAATAAAATTATAATTAAGTAACTTATTGTACAATTAAACAATTATAGTTTATAATTTAAATACCATATTAGTTTTTCAAAACTTCCTTTTTCTCAAATTATAACACATGTTATAGCAGCTAGATACATGCTCCTTGTCATAGAATAATTAAACTAAGCTTAAAATTAACACTGCACAAAAACTAAAGTCACTGCCACTGTAACGACCCCAAAATTCATACAATATAATTCTCATCCTCGATCATTAGCAATACATCTTTAATCTATCTTTACGTCATTATTCGATATTAAAATCACTAAAAATGCGGAATATTTAAAATTTTTATAAACTTTCTTTCTATATTGCCCTGAATCGCAACCTTAACATTACAAATATTTGATTCAATTCTATTACATGAATCGCTACAACGAAGGGACTATACAAAGTCTTGCATCACTAAGCAATATCCATTATACGTCGGATAGCTCAACTTACAACTTAACAATTAAGTTACAATGAAAACATCAACTACAATTTGAAATTTAACAAGATTAATATTCTTTAGCATTGATCTCTATAAATCACTTAACACGTATCTTTACCTTGCATCCTTGACCTGCAAAAATGATTATTTGCAAGAGTGAGCTCGACAGCTCAGCAAGATCTAACAGTTTTCATGCATCACATAGCACATAATTAACATGCTCAATATTAAAGTAACATGGCATACATGCTTTAATCACATAACAAATATAAAGATTGAGTTCCTTACTCAATCAACATTATTAAATCAATCAATGTAGTCATAAATTGACTTTAACATTTCATGCTTGCAACATATACAACATAGCATATTCTTTGCAATACAATTTAAAACAGTTCATAATATCATCAAGTTCACATAGAAAATAGGAACCGAAAGACTTACCTGGCTCGTAGATTACCAATTACCGAAAAATAGCTTAATATAATCTGCTTCATGATCCCTTTGATTATGCTTAAGAGAAGAAGATAATGGCTTAGCGAGAATTCTTTCAATGTCTCTTTCCCCTTTCTTTCTCTTCTTCTTCCCTTCTTCTCTTTTCACTCCATCTTTCTCTGTGTTTTCTCTCTAACACATACTAACCTTTGTTTTGTTCTTTTAACCAACGTATATACAAAATATACATACAACATATATACATAATATGTAACTTACAATATTAATGTATATAATAAATCCTATACTAATTACAATTAAAATAGAGGTTACACCTTTGAATTTTTTTTTTAAAGCCCTAAGGCTTGTTTGGCAAAACAAGTTATTTTAAAAACAGATTTTTAGTAGTTAAGGTCATGTTTGGGTAAAACAGTTTTAAAACAAAAGTAAGGGCCTTGTTTGGAAAAAAAATCATTTAAAAACTCTTTTCTTTATTTTAATAAATCCTTTTAACACATACTTTAATGCTACTCTTTAATTAATTAAATCTTAACATTCTAATTTAATTAATTAAAAGTCTAACATCAATTAAGCACATAAAATTGTCACATAATTATAATTAATTGCTAATTATAATTGCATGTAACACTCATCACATTACTCATCTAATTTAATTATCTCAATTAAATTAGAACTATAACATAAAATCATTATATCAATTAAATTAAATACTAAATATTCATTTAATTAATATACTACACTTAATTATATTACTCCATAATAATCACATAATTATTTATTTAACTCAATAAATAATTCAATTAAAATATTTATTTACTCCAATAAATATTAACATTAATATTTAAATTATCTTCACATAGATTCACATATTTCACCATATATGACACGTATTCACATACTTAAACTCAAAACATCGGATAATAAGAATTTTATTTATTAAATTCTCATTTATAAATTCTAAAAATCTGAGATGTCACATTCTTCCCTCCTTATAAGGATTCCGTCCTCGGAATCACCGAAACCCTACCTTACTCAAGTTTTCACAAAAATCCCTTTCACAATTTTATTGTTGAATAAATTTAACTCATTATCATAACGACATTTATATAAACTACACATATATCTCTACTAAATTCACATCTTCAACAAGGTTAAGGTTTTATTACTTAACCTTCAATCAAACACAATCGTATATCAAATATAATATATTTTCTTTAACTCATTCCTTCCCTTACTAAAGATCATTACCATATATTCTACTCGTAGAATTAATATACTATATAATTCACCATCTATAATTATTCGGGTTATCACATTCACCCCTTCTTCTAAGAATTTCGTCCTCGAAATTCAAGTCTATCAATCTATATATATCATTCTATCAAAATAGATTTTTACGTTAATCTCTATTCACTGGATTAAAGCGTTCAACAACTACTTCTTTCTAAGCAATATCCTTCTCGCTATATTCTCCTTCAGAATAATAAGAACCTTCCACAATTGCTCAATAATTGGGAAGCGACATAAACAACTCAAGAATTTAAAAGATTCCAAATCATGTTGAGTGGTCGCAAGACCTTGAACTTATTTTTAGGTTTATTAGTGCTTCACCCCCGGTACTTCACACGATAAAACCGCATCGGTACTCTAGGTGGCCAGCCTATCGCACCCCTACGTCGGGCCCAAACGTAGTACATCGTAACGACTATATGCGTTACACTCGGAACTATTGTCTCCGATAACATGTCCCCTTTTATAGGGTTGTTCACCTCAGCTTCTTAACATCTGAATCCGCACCAAAACAATTTGGTTTGGCATAGTTTGACCAAAAACGCTCGAATTTCATAAACATCTTTCAATATTTGTCTAGCTGAATCAAGTAGCATAGACTTCTAGCAACAATTCGGACATCAATAGAAATATACATATATATATATATATATATCCTTAACCAACTCAAAATATTTTTTTTTTCCGTTTAAAGAAACTAAAAGTAAATAAATCTCTTTTTTTTTTTAAGGAAAGTAAAATAATAAGTAAATCTTTTCATAATATCCTGATACCGTACCGTAGTAATGATACGTTGAGGATTTCGTCATTACATGACGTCGTCATACTACATCATACCATAGTGGGCTGACGATCATACGATCACATCCAACACCAGGTTTAACTGCATTGATAACTTCCTCGATTATTTTTACACCATATCAAATGATGCATATGAAATACATTTTGAAGATTTAAAATCATTTTGTCCAGCTGAAGCAATTAGCATAGACATGTGAATAATAGCACTATTTTAAAAATTCATTGGTTCCATCATTGATCCAATGTTTTTCACGAAAACAGAAGTGCAACATCAGCACGAAGTCAATAAATTTTGAAAAATTAGCAAAGCTAGGAGATTTAGAATATAAAAACTTTCTCCGTCAATATAAATCTTTACTCCATTACTTAATCATTCTATCAATCTTAAATAACCTCAATGCTGTCTATACCATAACCTTTCTATACCCAGTATAGTTCATCGAACTTACCACACTTTGGAAGTTCAGGAACTTGCCACAATAATATGAGTTTAAGAACTTGTCCTAGCAATATGTAGTCAAAGAACTGATCAGAGACTGTCCATGTGCTTAGGGGTTCAAAAACGTACATACGACTATGAGTCACGAACTTACCATAAGTATGAGTTTTAAGAACTCGCCTAACCTTAAGATCATCTAATGTAATCTTAATATCATCTAATCTAATCTCTAATGACTCTAACTATCAAATATACTATGAGAAAAGAATCACCTTCTCGTCATATATATATCGATAGCGCGACACCAACCTTCCAACGATTATCAATATGATAAACCAAGTGTAAGCACAAAACCCTGCCCATACAGAAGTTTGTACAACTCAGCCACCACATGAGTCCTCAGTTGAAATCCCACTTAACTCTATCTTACTTATAACATCTTGTTCTATACTCGATACAAACTTCCTGTATCCCATCATTTATAACTCCTCGTGAGTTAATCTCGTACTATATCATAGTACATTCTCGTTATAGTCTCAAACTATAACTATTCAATCTTTACAAATCATTTGTCTTTCAACTTATAAGATATCACGTCGTGATCTTATTCTATAATCATCTCCCTTATGATTATTCCTTATCTCATTATCGTTTTGTTTTAAAACTTCTTATCTATACTTATATCATATTATACCATGATTTCAGTCATACTTTTAATCTCATAGACTTCGTCTATTCATCGTTATTCGTTAACTATATTATTATTGGAGTTAGACAACTCCTGATTCTCATCTACATATCTTTTCAAGATTCTTCTTTGAATCTTTTTGTTTATTAAACAACTCTTCCTTTAAGAATTTCTAACTTCGTTCATATAGTTCAATATTTTATTCGAATTTCATTCCTCGTTATCCTCACTTTCTTCTTATAACATTACTAGGACTTCACACATCCTACACTTCCACGTATGTGAAAAGAATCACCTTTTCATTATACGTAACTTAACTTAACTTCTCATTCTCTAAAGTCATAGCCTAAGATACTCTTACCTAAGGTATATAACCTATCAGCTTTGATACCAACTATAACGACCCCAAAATTCATACAATATAATTCTCATCCTCGATCATTAGCAATACATCTTTAATCTATCTTTACGTCATTATTCGATATTAAAATCACTAAAAATGCGGAATATTTAAAATTTTTATAAACTTTCTTTCTATATTGCCCTGAATCGCAACCTTAACATTACAAATATTTGATTCAATTCTATTACATGAATCGCTACAACGAAGGGACTATACAAAGTCTTACATCACTAAGCAATATCCATTATACGTCGGATAGCTCAACTTACAACTTAACAATTAAGTTACAATGAAAACATCAACTACAATTTGAAATTTAACAAGATTAATATTGTTTAACATTGATCTCTATAAATCACTTAACACGTATCTTTACCTTGCATCCTTGACCTGCAAAAATGATTATTTGCAAGAGTGAGCTCGACAGCTCAGCAAGATCTAACAGTTTTCATGCATCACATATCACATAATTAACATGCTCAATATTAAAGTAACATGGCAAACATGCTTTAATCACATAACAAATATAAAGATTGAGTTCCTTACTTAATCAACATTATTAAATCAATCAATGTAGTCATAAATTGACTTTAACATTTCATGCTTGCAACATATACAACATAGCATACTCTTTGCAATACAATTTAAAATAGTTCATAATATCATCAAGTTCACATAGAAAATAGGAACCGAAAGACTTGTCTGGCTCGTAGATTACCAATTACCGAAAAATAGCTTAATATAATCTGCTTCATAATCCCTTTGATTATGCTTAGGAGAAGAAGATAATGGCTTAGCGAGAATTCTTTCAAGGTCTCTTTCCCCTTTCTTTCTCTTCTTCTTCCCTTCTTCTCTTTTCACTCCATCTTTCTCTGTGTTTTCTCTCTAACACAGACTAACCTTTGTTTTGTTCTTTTAACCAACGTATATACAAAATATACATACAACATATATACATAATATGTAACTTACAATATTAATGTATATAATAAATCCTATACTAATTACAATTAAAATAGAGGTTACACCTTTGAATTTTTTTTAAAAGCCCTAAGGCTTGTTTGGCAAAACAAGTTATTTTAAAAACAGATTTTTAGTAGTTAAGGTCATGTTTGGGTAAAACAGTTTTAAAACAAAAGTAAAGGCCTTGTTTAGAAAAAAAAATCATTTAAAAACTCTTTTCTTTATTTTAATAAATCCTTTTAACACATACTTTAATGCTACTCTTTAATTAATTAAATCTTAACATTCTAATTTAATTAATTAAAAGTCTAACATCAATTAAGCACATAAAATTGTCACATAATTACAATTAATTGCTAATTATAATTGCATGCAACACTCATCACATTACTCATCTAATTTAATTATCTCAATTAAATTAGAACTATAACATAAAATCATTATATCAATTAAATTAAATACTAAATATTTATTTAATTAATATACTACACTTAATTACATTACTCCATAATAATCACATAATTATTTATTTAACTCAATAAATAATTTAATTAAAATATTTATTTACTCCAATAAATATTAACATTAATATTTAAATTATCTTCACATAGATTCACATATTTCACCATATATGACACGTATTCACATACTTAAACTCAAAACATCAGATCATAAGAATTTTATTTATTAAATTCTCATTTATAAATTCTAAAAATCTGGGATGTCACATTCTTCCCTCCTTATAAGGATTCCGTCCTCGGAATCACCGAAACCCTACCTTACTCAAGTTTTCACAAAAATCTCTTTCACAATTTTATTGTTGAATAACATTAACTCATTATCATAACTGTGACACCCCCAAATTCGGTATCTTAATTTCTACAGGATTTGGTGTTCACTGTTCCAATATCATACAACTATCTACCCATAAATAATGAAATTCATTTATTAGATAAATAAATCATCATCTTACATCATCTGAAATAAAAATACATCATAAATCCCAGGTTATACTTAACCTTAAATATCTGTTGCGGAAACGTAAATAAATAAGTCTTAAATCATCACACATAAATCTTAAACTTTAACATTATTCATGACAACACAAATCTTCAGCACTTGTTAGCTTTTCCTTTGCCCTTGCTACTAGAAGGTACATCACTTCGTTCATTATTAGCTGCAATGTTATTATGCAAGAGTGAGCACGGATGCCCGCAAGTATAACAATATGACAGAATAATAACATGCGAGTGAAAGAATTTTGAATAACAGAAAGCTCAACATTTGATTCAAGAATATTAATCAAGAGTCAAATTACTTCTCAACTTTTGAATCAAGAATATTAATCAAGAGTCAAATTACTTCTGAGGGTCATTAAGACCTTGAACCGAGTCTTAGGTTATCAAGTATATTAACCTTTCCAACCTTTAACAGTCATAAGACTATAGACTTTACTTCTCGTACTTAGGGAGATCAGCCCTTCGTACTGATACTGTGCACATTATCTTAACGCTTAAAGCATCTTCATTAATCCCCTACATTAGGGTTGTTCATCTCAATTTGACATCAGAATCCGTACCAAATAAAGTTGGTTTGGATAATTCAATAAATGATATTCATATTGAATATTAACTTCTCAAGGTATACAATCGAATAAGTATTGTACACTTAAATGATACTTTTAAAAGAATCATGGCATCTCATGTGAAATTCTAAACTTGGATATTCAAGAGTAAGAATTTTCTCAACAATAGTAATTAAGCATAGCAATTGCTTAATTAAAAGAGTTTAGTTTAGGAAACTTGCCAAACAATAATAATAAGTTAGGGATAGAAAACTTGCCTCGTACGCAAGTTACAGTTCGATATGATTATTGATTTACAATAGTATTCTTCAAACTCATTATTAAGTTTTCAAATAATGGTTTACGTTGATTAATTAACTTGTTAATTAATCACGTAACTTAAGTTATTAACTTGTATTAATAACTCATTACATATATAACATGTCAACATGTTAATTAGATTTAAAATAATGTCTTAATGTTTATAACACATTATTTAACCTTTACAAATAATAGTTTAAGTCACGTAATTAATTTATTAATTAATTACATAACATAAATTATTAAACTCATATCAATATTTTATTATATTTATACAACATGTGTTCATGTTCATTAGACTCAAAACACATTTCAAAATTTTCCAACACTTAGCAAAAAAAAATTCAAAATTTTCGGACAGGCGCGGCCGCGTGCCATTTTGCCTTGCAACCGGCGCTGCCGCGCGGCTGGAAAAATTTCAAAATCTGAAGTTCGCGAACGAACACAGATTTTCTCCCATTTTCTCCCAATTCACATCATTATACTGATTTATAATGTTACCCATAAAGTATAAACTTCACAGGAACATTATATATCACTTATAACATGTTCTTAACATTCCAAGTCATTAATTACACAAATTAACATATTAATTTTCACTGTTCTTCAAAACTTTCAAGAGTTTAATGAAAAACATAAAAAAAATCTCCTTAAGGATTCGTTACTACACCGAATTCATTTATTTCAATTCCATTTTCTTTGTTTTAACATATACAATCATATTCATGTATCAATTTAAATATAAACATATGATTTAATCATTAATTTAACCCATATGGGTTATTCACCCATATTCAATACTCTGTAATTTCATAAAACCCATTTATTAACAAAGTTATTTGGTGTGGTCAGTGTAAATCATGGATACATGATCTAACACATAATACCAACATATATGATTACATATATAAACATATCTTGGTTTAATTTTTCAAAATAATTCTTAACAGAGAGTTTTTATAAAGACGTATAAAAACTCTGTAAATATTTGAAAAACCCAATTAAGGCCAGATTATATAAAATTGATCCTTCAAAACATGATTATATGTTAGAAAAACACGTTATGATTCCATACCCATATAGATAAAGCCATATTGTAACCCAATTGAGAAACCCAATTTTCACAGAAAACTCAAATACGTAAATGAAGACTTTGAAAAAAAATATAACTTTTAAAAACTTAAAAAGGAAGATTACCCTTTGTTAGTATGAAGATAAATCTAATACAATACTCAGGATTCCTCAAACCTCTTTCTCTCTTCTTCTTCTTCTCTCTGAAGATTTCTAAGTTTTTTTATTTCTTTCTCTAACTTTGAACAAAATGAAAACAATTCCGTTTAACAGGATAATATACGTATATATAATATATCCGTTGTATAATAAACGGACTAACTCCCCTTAAGGCCTTGTTTGGCTACACCCTTAATTCCTTTTTCATTTATTTTAATTAACTAGTTTAGTATATAGTTAATTGTAACACTTTAATTAATCAATCAATTTTATTTAAATTAATTAAATAAAATATAATAAATTTTACATTAAATTATATCGTCACATAATTAATATTTTTATTTACTAATTATGTTAATTCACTAATTCTTTAATTAATTATTAAATTAATTAAAGTAACATATGCTTATTTAATTAATTCAATTAATCAAATAAACTTAATTAATTAAATACTTTGAACTATTAAATCACTACACATTAAATTAATTAATGTAACACATATAATTAAATTAATCTACCACAAATTCATGAATTAATTATTTAACTCAATAATTAAATCATTAAAAATATTTATTTATTTCAATAAATATTCAAATATCTTTACAAAATTCTCGTTCGTCACATCTTTCCCCCCTTAAAAGGATTCTGTCCTCAAAATCACGGTTCGATTTAATAATTTCGTCCCATTATAAATATTCAAACAACTTTGAACTATTAAATCACTACACATTAATTTAATTAATGTAACACATATAATTAAATTAATCTACCACAAATTCATGAATTAATTATTTAACTCAATAATTAAATCATTAAAAATATTTATTTATTTTAATAAGTATTCAAATATCTTTACAAAATTCTCGTTCGTCACATCTTTCCCCCCTTTAAAGGATTCTGTCCTCAGAATCACGTTCACCTATTCAAGAAAATAAGTGTGGATAATTATTCATCATATTCTCTTCGAGTTCCCACGTAGCTTCTTCAGCGTTGTGGTTCCTCCAAATTACCTTAACAGAAGGTATTACTTTGTTCCTAAGAACTTGCTCTTTCCTGTCAACTATCTGAACAGGAACTTCTTGGTATGATAAATCTTTCTCAAATTGTAGGGGTTCATATTCTATCACATGTTTGTAATGGGGTTTATAACGTCGTAATACCGACACATGGAAAACGTTGTGGACATGCTCTAGTGTCGGAGGTAAAGCTACCTCATAGGCTACTTCTCCAATTCTTCGGAGTACCTCAAAGGGTCCAATGAACCTTGGGCTCAATTTTCCCTTCTTACCAAATCTGATCTTTCCCTTCCAAGGAGAGACCTTTAAAAATACAAAACTACCCGATTCAAACTCTACATTCTTGCGGTGTGGATCGGCGTATTTCTTCTGCCTATCCTGAGCCGCTTCTAATCTTGTCCGAATTACTTTAACTATTTTTGCCGTTTGTTGGACTAACTCTGGTCCTAGCAATTGTCTTTCACCAACTTCATCCCAGTACAGTGGAGTTCTGCACTTTCTACCGTACAACGCTTCGTAAGGCGGCATACCAATACTAGCGTGGTAACTATTATTATAACCAAATTCTACATGCGGCAAATGATCATCCCAATTGCCTTTAAAATCCATTATGCATGCTCTAAGCATATCGTCTAATGTTTGGATCGTTCTTTCACTTTGCCCGTCAGTCTGAGGGTGATAAGCGGTGCTCATCCTCAACTGTGTTCCCATGCATTCTTGTAGTCGCTTCCAAAAATTCGATGTGAAGCGCGGATCACGGTCAGAAATAATTGACACTGGCACCCCGTGCCTCGAAACAATCTCTTTTACATATAACTTCGCCAATTGTTCTAGGTTAAATCTGATTTTGATCGGAAGAAAGTGTGCGGATTTCGTTAATCGGTCGACGATAACCCATACTGCGTCATAGCCTTTCTGGGTCGTCGGAAGGCCAACAACAAAATCCATTGTAATATGTTCCCATTTCTATTCTGGGATTTCTAAAGGTTGTAACAAACCACTTGGTCTTTGGTGTTCTGTCTTTACCCTTTGGCAAGTCAGACACTTGGCAACACAATCGGCAACGTCCCTCTTCAAATTTGGCCACCAAAAGTGTTGTCGTAAATCCTGATACATCTTGGTACTTCCGGGGTGAATGGAATACCTCAAACTATGAGCCTCGCTCAGAATGTCCTCCTTGATTTCTGGTATTGGCGGTACCCAAACTCTACTTTCAAATCTCAAAAATCCTTCGCTATCCATTTTAAATCTAAGTTCAGTCCCTTCAGATATCTTTTTCTTTACTTCCTCACATTCTTTATCCAGGATTTGTGCTTCTTTAATCTTATCCAATAAAGTTGTACCAGCTTGCATTTGGAACAGTTTCTCGTCAGTCTCCATTGGACATCCTACTTCCAATTCCAGCTTTTCCATTGCTGAAATCAATTCTTCCTGTGCTGTCAGCATCATCAACTTTTCTCGACCCTTTCTGCTTAAGGCGTCGGCTACAACATTCGCTTTTCCTGGGTGGTATAAGATATCACAATCATAATCCTTTATTAACTCCAGCCACCTTCTTTGGCGCATATTCAAGTCTTTCTGTGCGAAAATATACTTCAGACTCTTATGGTCTGTATATATTTCACACTTTTCCCCATGGAGATATTGTCTCCAAATCTTTAAAGCGAATACCACCGCAGCCAATTCCAAATCATGGGTTGGATATCCCTTCTCGTAATCTTTTAGTTGTCGTGACGCATACGCAATGACTCTGTCGTTTTGCATAAGCACACAGCCTAGCCCTTTATGCGACGCATCACTATATACCACAAAATTTCCCGTGTCATCCGGAAGGGACAACACAGGTGCTGTACTTAACCTTCTCTTAAGTTCTTGAAAACTTTCCTCACACTTCTCTGTCCAAACAAATTTCACAACTTTCCTAGTCAAATTCGTTAATGGAGTGGCGATCTTGGAAAAATCCTGAATAAATCTTCTATAGTAACCAGCTAATCCAAGAAAACTTCTTACTTCTGACGGTGTTTTCGGCTGATCCCAATTCATCACCGCTTCGACTTTGGAGGGATCCACCGAAATTCCGTCCTTATCAATCACATGTCCGAGAAATTGCACCCTTTCAATCCAGAATTCACACTTTGAGAATTTGGCATACAACTTCTCTCTTCTTAATACTTCTAACGTCAACTTCAAATGCTCAACATGTTCTTCCTTGGTCTTAGAATACACCAATATATCATCAATAAAAACCACTACGAATTTGTCCAGAAACGGCTTGAACACTCCATTTATTAGGCCCATAAATGCTGCAGGCGCATTTGTTAGACCAAATGACATAACCAAAAATTCGTAGTGACCATATCGTGTCCTAAACGCTGTCTTTGGGACATCTTCGGGCCTCACCTTCAACTGATGATAACCACTTCTCAGGTCTATCTTCGAGAAATATCTCGCTCCTTTTAATTGATCAAACAGATCATCAATCCTTGGCAACGGATACCTATTCTTAATGGTAACCTTGTTTAATTCTCTATAGTCAATGTAGAGTCGCATCGTTCCATCCTTCTTCTTAACAAATAATACCGGCGCTCCCCACGTTGATACGCTCGGTTGAATATATTTCTTGTCCAACGGCTCTTGTAGCTGTACCATCAATTCCTTCATTTCTACCGGAGCCATCCGGTACGGTGCTTTCGATATTGGAGCCGTTCCTGGCACCAAATCGATAACAAAATCTACTTCCCTGTCAGGCGGAAGTCCTGACAGATCATCCGGGAAAACATCCACGAAGTCTCTTACGACTGGTATTTCTTCTAACTTTGAATTCTCTTTACGACTATCGACTATGTAGGCTAAATACCCCACACAGCCTTGTCTTAATAACTTCCTGGCCTGCATCATCGTCAGACAACTAGCTTGTCTAGGCGATTTGCTGCCATAAAACACAACCTTTGATGGAGTCATAAGGTTAATACATTTCTTCTGGCAATCAATTACGGCTCCATAATTGAATAGCCAATCCATTCCCAGGATAACGTCAAATTCCCCAAGTTTAATCGGGATAAGATCTACATTCATAACGTTACCCTTAATATCCACTCTACAGTTCTTGTGTATATACTTAACAGGAATTACTTCCTTGTTCGCAATCTCTATGTTCATAGGGATTTCTAATTCGTCTTTAAGCAATTCTAAATTCTTTGCAAAGTCATCGGATATAAATGAACAAGTAGCACCCGAATCAAATAAAACATAAGCATTGACTTTATTGATCGGAATGATACCTGACACCACATCACGAGACTATACAGCGTCTTGTACGGTCATGTTAAATGTCCTTGCAGTTGGTCGGTTTGTCGAAGTCGGTCCGGTAATGGTAAGAGGATTTCCACTATTATTTCCCTTATGTCCACCTGACCCTGCCCCTCCAGATGCCTTCTTTGGACAGTCTCTAGCCAAGTGATCCTTTGACCCACATGTGTAGCAGGCGCCCTTCTTAGGGTTAGGCCAGTTAGGTGCTATGTGGCCTTCCTGACCACAGTTGTAACAAACTCTTTTTCCTTTCATGCAGACTCCCAAGTGAGTCTTCCCACAGGTTGGGCATGGTTCTAACTTTTTCTTCTGACTACCTTGCTGACTTACAGACGACGGTTGTCATTCCATTTTCGTTTATGATTATTAATTCCCCCTGTGTGATTTCCACTAGCCTTATTGTTTCCTTCACTATCATTCTTCTTCTTCTTTTGATCCTGATTGTACTTAGACATCGCTTCGCTTCCACTTCAGCGAGAATTGCCTTCTCCAGAACTCCAGCAAAAGTGTTCAATTGAAACATCGACACCTTGCTATACAACCAGGGTTTCAGTCCCTGTTCAAAACGCCTAGCCTTTATTTCGTCAGTATGCACCTGATATTGGGCAAACCTAGACAATTTGTTAAACTTTGCCGCATAGTCGGGCACAGACATATTCCCCTGCTTCAACTCCAGAAACTGCACCTCCATTTGATTCTGGGAGCTGGTCGGGAAATACATCTCGAAAAACATTTCTTTAAACTTTTCCCAGGTTATTACACATTCTCCTTCCCTAATCTTATTTGCCTGCCACCAGTAGCTGGCTTCTGATTTTAACATAAATGTCGCGTAGGCGGTCTTCTGGTCCTCCCTAACACGGGCGACCTCAAAAATTTTCTCCATTTCCATAACCCAAGTCTGAGCTTCTATCGGGTTCGTGGAACCCTTAAAATCTGGCGGTTCCACTGCCTTAAAGTCTTTAAATGAGGTGTTTGGTGGAGCTTGAGGCTGATTGTTCATCGCTCCAGCCAACAAATTTACCAACTGCTGAACGGGGTTCGCATTGGCATCATTGTTGTTATTGGTTGACCCCTCTTGGGCTTGTCGACGATTTTGTCTCCTTCTTGGCGGCATATTTCTGTTAAGAATATATGCTCATTAGATCTTTATTAAATCACTTAAATATTTAAGAATTAACTCAAATATTTAACATAACCACTTTAACTCTTTTCTTTTCAAATAACCTTTGATATTTTATTTAAATCAAAAGTTTTAAACATAGTACTATAGCAACTCTGCCATTTACTTCAACTATCCCAAGATAAAGAATCTTCAGGATTTAGTTTCTCAAAATATTCCTTTGTTTTTAATCACATCGGAATTTACATTAACTAGTCCAAAGAGTATCACATAATGTTAAATACTTTAACATACTCACTTAACCCATATCATCTTAAACAACTTTATTATTTTATTAAAACCAAAAGCTTTTAATACAATACGATAACATTTCTGCCATTTACATCAACTATCCTGAAATAAAGTTTCTACAGGATTTACATTATCACAATATTCCTTTGTTTATAATCACATTGGAATTTACATTATTTACGATTATTTAAACATTAACAATATCATATTATCCTATCACGGCCTACTAAGGCGTCGGACAGCTTCACTACGTTCCTCCTCTATAATGCGGGACATAGTCCTGCGATCTAATATATACCCAGGCAGTCCCTCGAACTGAATTGGATATCTCATAACTCGGTCCTGGGCCTCATCCATTGCCCTCAGAAACGTGTAGCACGTCTCTGCAACCTTAACTCTCTTCGCACGCGCATCATCCTCTGCCAGATCTGCACGTCGTGCATTTCTCACCCAAGCTTCTTCCATTATGGCGAGTCTTTCAGATTTCTCTTTCAACTCATTCTTTAACTTTTCTATCTCCTCTGTCTTCTGCTCAGTTTGGCCCTTCTCATGAACCAAATCCCACTCCACATTGCCAAGACGGGTGTGGAGTGTCTCAATCTCACCACCCTGAGCAACTGACTGCTCCCTCAACTCCTGAATTGTATCTCGTAACTCTACGTTGCGATCATATAATAAATCATACATATCAGCACTGACAGAGTTCGGTGGGAACTCCTCAAGATCTTCCTCCTCCTCTTCTTCTTCAGGGTCTTCTTCTTCCTCCTCCTCGGCTGCCTCAGCCGGGATCTCAACCTCCTCAGGGTCCTCCTCTGAGCAAATCTCTGGCTCATGCTCCTGACCAAAATATGGAATCACAGGAGATGGCTCTGGCTGTACTAACTGCTCCCAGACAGTGTGTATGTCCCGGGGCTCCTCATCTCTAGTCTCTAGGGGTACAACATCCCTGGGCTGACTAGCTCCTCCAGTATCTGACATCCTGACAAAATAAGTTTTAAGTCTTAGTTTTTACGTGATGTTAATCAATACTCTAACAAGTATGAACACATAAGCACATAGCACATAAGGTAATTTTATTATCTTTCTTAGAACTCAAATCAGAGTTGTCATTACTATCTTCATGAAGGCTACTATCCTAAGATTTTTTCCCCACCTAAGGTTCATAACCTACGGCTTTGATACCAACTTGTGACACCCCCAAATCCGGTATCTTAATTTCTACAGGATTTGGTGTTCACTGTTCCAATATCATACAACTATCTACCCATAAATAATGAAATTCATTTATTAGATAAATAAATCATCATCTTACATCATCTGAAATAAAAATACATCATAAATCCCAGGTTATACTTAACCTTAAATATCTGTTGCGGAAACGTAAATAAATAAGTCTTAAATCATCACACATAAATCTTAAACTTTAACATTATTCATGACAACACAAATCTTCATCACTTGTTAGTTTTTCCTTTGCCCTTGCTACTAGAAGGTACATCACTTCGTTCATTATTAGCTGCAATGTTATTATGCAAGAGTGAGCACGGATGCCCGCAAGTATAAAAATATGACAGAATAATAACATGCGAGTGAAAGAATTCTGAATAACAGAAAGCTCAACATTTGAATCAAGAATATTAATCAAGAGTCAAATTACTTCTCAACTTTTGAATCAAGAATATTAATCAAGAGTCAAATTACTTCTGAGGGTTATTAAGACCTTGAACCGAGTCTTAGGTTATCAAGTATATTAACCTTTCCAACCTTTAACAGTCATAAGACTATAGACTTTACTTCTCGTACTTAGGGAGATCAGCCCTTCGTACTGATACTGTGCACATTATCTTAACGCTTAAAGCATCTTCATTAATCCCCTACATTAGGGTTGTTCATCTCAATTTGACATCAGAATCCGTACCAAATAAAGTTGGTTTGGATAATTCAATAAATGATATTCATATTGAATATTAACTTCTCAAGGTATACAATCGAATAAGTATTGTACACTTAAATGATACTTTTAAAAGAATCATGGCATCTCATGTGAAATTCTAAACTTGGATATTCAAGAGTAAGAATTTTCTCAACAATAGTAATTAAGCATAGCAATTGCTTAATTAAAAGAGTTTAGTTTAGGAAACTTGCCAAACAATAATAATAAGTTAGGGATAGAAAACTTGCCTCGTACGCAAGCTACAGTTCGATATGATTATTGATTTACAATAGTATTCTTCAAACTCATTATTAAGTTTTCAAATAATGGTTTACGTTGATTAATTAACTTGTTAATTAATCACGTAACTTAAGTTATTAACTTGTATTCATAACTCATTACATATATAACATGTCAACATGTTAATTAGATTTAAAATAATGTCTTAATGTTTATAACACATTATTTAACCTTTACAAATAATAGTTTAAGTCACGTAATTAATTTATTAATTAATTACATAACATAAATTATTAAACTCATATCAATATTTTATTATATTTGTACAACATGTGTTCATGTTCATTAGACTCAAAACACATTTCAAAATTTTCCAACACTTAGCAAAAAAAAATTCAAAATTTTCGGACAGGCGCGGCCGCGTGCCATTTTGCCTTGCAACCGGCGCGGCCGCGCGGCTGGGAAAATTTCAAAATCTGAAGTTCGCGAACGAACACAGATTTTCTCCCATTTTCTCCCAATTCACATCATTATACTGATTTATAATGTTACCCATAAAGTATAAACTTCACAGGAACATTATATATCACTTATAACATGTTCTTAACATTCCAAGTCATTAATTACACAAATTAACATATTAATTTTCACTGTTCTTCAAAACTTTCAAGAGTTTAATGAAAAACATAAAAAAAATCTCCTTAAGGATTCGTTACTACACCGAATTCATTTATTTCAATTCCATTTTCTTTGTTTTAACATATACAATCATATTCATGTATCAATTTAAATATAAACATATGATTTAATCATTAATTTAACCCATATGGGTTATTCACCCATATTCAATACTCTGTAATTTCATAAAACCCATTTATTAACAAAGTTATTTGGTGTGGTCAGTGTAAATCATGGATACATGATCTAACACATAATACCAACATATATGATTACATATATAAACATATCTTGGTTTAATTTTTCAAAATAATTCTTAACAGAGAGTTTTTATAAAGACGTATAAAAACTCTGTAAATATTTGAAAAACCCAATTAAGGCCAGATTATATAAAATTGATCCTTCAAAACATGATTATATGTTAGAAAAACACGTTATGATTCCATACCCATATAGATAAAGCCATATCGTAACCCAATTGGGAAACCCAATTTTCATAGAAAACTCAAATACGTAAATGAAGACTTTGAAAAAAAATATAACTTTTAAAAACTTAAAAAGGAAGATTACCCTTTGTTAGTATGAAGATAAATCTAATACAATACTCAGGATTCCTCAAACCTCTTTCTCTCTTCTTCTTCTTCTCTCTGAAGATTTCTAAGTTTTTTATTTTCTTTCTCTGACTTTGAACAAAATAAAAACTAATTCCGTTTAACAGGATAATATACGTATATATAATATATCCGTTGTATAACAAACGGACTAACTCCCCTTAAGGCCTTGTTTGGCTACACCCTTAATTCCTTTTTCATTTATTTTAATTAACTAGTTTAGTATATAGTTAATTGTAACACTTTAATTAATATATCAATTTTATTTAAATCAATTAAATAAATTATAATAAATTTTACATTAAATTATATTGTCACATAATTAATATTTTTATTTATTAATTATGTTAATTCACTAATTCTTTAATTAATTATTAAATTAATTAAAGTAACATATGCTTATTTAATTAATTCAATTAATCAAATAAACTTAATTAATTAAATACTTTGAACTATTAAATCACTACACATTAATTTAATTAATGTAACACATATAATTAAATTAATCTACCACAAATTCATGAATAATTATTTAACTCAATAATTAAATCATTAAAAATATTTATTTATTTCAATAAATATTCAAATATCTTTACAAAATTCTCGTTCGTCACAATAACGACATTTATATAAACTACACATATATCTCTACTAAATTCACATCTTCAACAAGGTTAAGGTTTTATTACTTAACCTTCAATCAAACACAATCGTATATCAAATATAATATATTTTCTTTAACTCATTCCTTCCCTTACTAAAGATCATTACCATATATTATACTCGTAGAATTAATATACTATATAATTCACCATCTATAATTATTCGGGTTATCACAGCCACTGCCCGAGACACGGCGCAGCTGCGCCACCTTTAGCCTTGACACCGGCGCAGCTGCGTAGGTGCCAAACCTGCGAAAACCCAGCGGCGCAGCTGCGCTGCTTCTACCCTTACTGCCCGCGCAGCTGCGCCGGCAGCAGACAGAAACAGAGCAGCTTCGCGAATAGTGCAGAGAAAAGCCAATTTGGCTTAATTATCTACAATGAATTCTCAATTCAGCCAACAATTTTCATATAAAACTTTACAGAAACAAAGTGCAAAGCTTCTAACATGTTTTGAACACACTAATACATCAATTAGCAAAATTACAACGCTTAATTTTTACAAAAATTTAAAAAATACCAATGTCAGTGTTCTAGATGAAATTGAACACTGCGAATTTGTTTTAAAACCAATTCTCACTAATTCCAATCCCAATCAACTAATTTCTAAACATAATAACATATTCCACAATTAATTTATACAAAAATCAACAATCAACATATATTTTGATTTCTATGAGAAACTTTATTTTTCCCTAGACACTTCACTGTGACTTTTGAAAAACATAAATTCTCCATTATATCATATATATATATATATATATATATATATATTCATGAATTAAACAACTAATTAAGCATATCATCACATATAGACATGATATGAACACAATTATATATATATATATATATATATATATATATATCCATCATGCTATACAACTTTCAAAACATGTTTTACAGAGAATGAAAATATAAAGATC